>JBAWJW010000025.1:0-431733 GCA_037356055.1 Xylaria sp. Z34 | reverse complement strand
TTATACTTAATATTTTTAATATTTTTAATATTTAATATATTTTTAACCTTAACCTTAACCCTTAACCTTAACCCTTATACTTAATATTTTTAATATTTTTAATATTTAATATATTTTTAACCTTAACTTTAACCTTTAACCTTAACCCTTATACTTAATATTTTTAATGTTTTTAATATTTTTAATATTTTTAATATTTAATATATTTAATATATCTTTAACCTTAACCTTAACCCTTATACTTAATATTTTTTAATTTTTAATATTTTTAATATTTTAATATTTAATATAACCCTAACCTTAACCCTAACCCTAATACCTAATATTTTTTTTTAATTTTTTTTTTTAATTTTTTAATTTTTAATTTTTTTTTAAGTATACTTAAGTAATACTTAAGTATTTTAAGTATAAGTAAGTATAAGTAAGTATTTTTTAAAAATTTTTAAGTATACTTAAGTACGAGTTTAAAATACTTAAGTATACTTAAGTATACTTAATACTTAAAATACTTACTTAATTCCCAACCCTGTTCTCTAGTGTATGGCACCTATGGTCCACACTTGCGGTAATAGTACGACCATCATCTGTGAAATTCAGTCAGTTGCACATATTAATCCACCAATAGTATGGAGCGGATAGGCCTAATGTGACTGACTGAGTAAGGACCAAGGTCGATAAAGATAAGGTATTTTTGTTTGATGAATATAGCGATCGGATCTATAAGATCATCTTCACCAATTCGCAAGACTATTACATAGAATATCGTTGATTCGGCGCAGGCCTGGCGGTATTGGATGTTGAAATTACCGCGTGGAGCCGGCAATCCCACGATGGGCATGAATCCGCGGGGTTAAGCAATAACAGCAAGTGTTGGGCAGAGCATAGCCGAGGAAACTATTTCTCTGACTTGTCGAATGTCACGATAATCCGCGAACTGTGGTATCTTAAAGTTCATATAGCTTCTCTAGCGTTCCCCTAACATATTCCCCCACGGCCCCAATCGCAAAACCAGCCGATCACGCAGTCTTGCGGGGTGTCTTCCCCCCACCTAAGCCGACTCCCGAGAGGAAAGCAATCCTCATCGAAGCGCCCAAGTACACAAACGGCACATTTCCCCAGTCGATCGCGTTCCAACGAGTGAAGTCCCAGTAGATCCAGGAGCCGTGCGCGCTCACCGAGAGCAGGTGGCCGAAGTCAGCCACGAGCAAGACCAGCAGCACCACCTTCCAGACGGTGAGATCGCCCGTGCACCGCAGCACGAGGGCCTCGTTCAGCGCGAACAGGAGGTACAGGTTCGCGAGCTGCGACAGCGCGATGGAGGTCCCGAGCGGGATGGCCTGCGAGGGCGCGGAGCTCGCGTCCGTCAGACGTAGGTAGGCGTCTTGTCGGAAGTGGGCGTAGAAGGCGCCCACGAGCGCCGATAGAGGCTCGATGATTAGGAAGAAGACTCGGTAGGTGAGTGGGAGGACTGTCTTGCGAGGTGCCATCCTGTCTGACCCGCGTCGCAATTGATTTTTATATGAAATGAAATTTAAATTAACGGGGGGCTTTCTAGTTGTCAGGAGCTGTGATTTGTTGAATAAATTGAACGGTGAAATTCGTGTTGTGACATACCCTACTTTAGGTGCTTGGGCGCCAAGTGTACAGCGATGAATAGGATTTCCCGACGTTACAGAGTCAATTAGCGGACGCTTTCTTATTGCTCATTTCATTGAGGTTTATCTGATAAATAATGTGTATTTTGATCGAAACAATCCGCCAAAATTCGTGGATGGTGGCACGGAACAACCTTGCCCCGCAGCCAACATTTTCGAAGCCCTAAATAGGGGACCTTCTGAGAGCACATGCTGAAGGTGCCCGATTTGTTCATCCCAACCCATGGAAAAGCCTCTTCACGCAGCAAAATAGACTGCCTTAAGCGTGTTAGATGAGCTTCTTAAGCTGCTGATGGTGGAATGTTGTCATTCGGATCCCATGAGTTGTATCGACGATCACTGTCTTCGAATGAGTTGACGAATATAAAATTGCTGAGTGATCTTTTCTCGTCGGGCTCCGTGTCTCCAGGTCAATGTAGTTACCGAGAGATACCTATGATCTGATCCTCTTACGATTGGTGATCACCCGCTATTTGGAGGGCCCTGCCAGAGCGAGCATTAATGTATAGACGCAGTAAACCTCAGACTCGTTGCTGCCTGTAGACCTATGTGTGCGCGAGGGTATGCAGCAGTCGAGTTGTTTCCCTTCGTTGAAAATGAGGGCACAATGAGTGTAGGAGGTATACCGATATTACCATGGTATTAGCAGATCGCCCAGATCAAATTTCTCCGCCTCAACTCTTCGGTTCGCTCTTTCCTGTCTGAGGGCTTCTTTCTGAGAATTGCTAATCCGATCCTCGTTTGAATTTGGATTGTACAAACTGTCAATTTTCAGCACGCGTCCGCTGATTGTTGTATGCTGAGTTTCCCTGATAAAGAAGTTGAGATCATCCAACGTCTTGAATGCAATCCAGGCACTCATCACCTCCCCGGCTTGCCCCGGCTGATCCCGCTCTGTACGGGGCGAGCGTCTAACGCCAGTTCGTATCGGGGAGTAATGATTCAAGAAGACCTGTGCTACTTTAGCAGCGCAGCGGAGCGCTCCGGGCAAGTGTTTACGGTCAAGTGCTTCGATATTTGCTGTAAAGGGTAGCCTGGACAGATCGGGTGTTTCGAACGGTGAAGCAATTTGGTGGCATTTCTGCTTGAACTGCAACTTTATTTGGTTTGAGGGTACCAAGAGGTTTTCCAGGGCCGCCAAAGTCAACACGGCGTCGTTGCCGGCGTTATGAGCGTTGCCTGAGCCACCGAGTTTATCAGGTTTTGGTCGAATGTCAAAACGAGAGTAACCGAGACACCTCAACATGTTACATAAGCCCGGTGTGACGCCTTTAGGGGCAAGCTCGTGAGCCAGATTTCTTACGTCCAGCCACTTCGAAAAGTATGGTAAGATAGAGGGAAACTGTACAAGAAACGCCCATTCTGCCGGGTATTCAAACAGTACGAGGACGAGGTTCTTCTTCCCGTCTGCCGCAGCTCGCGCTTTATAATTCTTCATCAGGTTTCCAAGGGATTCATCCAATTGGTTATGAGACAACTTATGATCATTACCAAAGCGATGTGGTCTTCGGAGAGGCTGATGATAACTATCGCCTTCTCTCGGCGCAATACTGAAAGTCGTCGATGAGATGTTTTTGCGGCTCGCGAAATGCTCAAGGGAGTCTCGGGACGAATCTATGCCCATAGATAGAGTAGCCATGTATGCAAACCCGACCTGATGTAGATGATAGCTACATTTGTACGATCCATACTCTGTGTCTAAGCCAATGAAGGCTGAGCTGTCAATGACTTGCTTGAGGCCATCGACCGACGTTATTTTTTGTGCGAATAAGGGGCTGGCTTTTGGGTGTTGCCGTAGCCTATTCTTGCTCTGCATTTTCAAGATAGTATTAAACTGGGTAGAAAGCTAGGCGTTTACTAGTAGATTGATTCCGAGTGGGTGATTCAAGATGTCGTGTAATAGAAGCGATGTTGTAGAAGTGACAGAGCATTCACCGCGAAGGGTTGCCAGATAGCAATATCCTTCAAACTATCCCCATACAAGAAACGTCATGAAGTTTATACCGATACATGTGTTAGAGTTTGGGCTTTCTGAGCTTAGTGGGCGCCTCTGTACCGAGTGTTTGATGTTATGTCGACATGGCAGGCATGTCCTCGGTATGATACCGAGGGATATTTTTGAAGCAAGTTACTTAGACTAAGTGTCTCTTCAGTCCTCGATTGTGTGAAACGGCTGGATTCAATAGTAAATAACCGCTCCTTTCCATCTTAACTGACTCGGACGTCCTCCAGGCCAGTTTGGAATTACGTGTCACGTAAACTCTGAACACCCCTACAGAAAGCAAAGCGGGAAAGTATATATATGAAATCAACATAAGGGACCATTGGCCGGATTGGTATGGCCTGGCGAAGCATAGCGAAGTATTTCTATCGTAATATCTCTATTCTGCATCGTTAGGCAGCGGGGGTTCGATTCCCCCGTCGGCCAACCATTTTGCTTCTGTTCAACCTCGATTTTGACTCACATCTTTCACTTTTTGCCTCGTCTTTCAATCGCTCTGCTTTTTTCGTTTACAATTCTTTGGCAGTGAAGTATTCACTGGTGATGATATCACTATAGGTATGCACTAGCGCATACTGCTGACGACCGAATCCCTAAAGATGTGATCCTACAACAGCTCTCAGTCCCATACAACAGTAAACTCCTTGAACTCGGCATTGAGAGGCGTTGTAGCGTTCTTTTCGGGCCGCGCGATAAGGGGACTGACATCTAGAACCCATTCCTTACCATCACCCTCTTCCTCATCCGCGAGGAGCCAGCACACTTCACGCAGCGCAATGCGCTCGACCACCTCACCCGTAGACTCATCAAGTATGAGCCGATAGATCCAGACCGACCGACCATGCTCGTCACCCTCGCGCACGACCTCAAGCGTTACGCCACGTTCCGGGTTGACGGGCTTGGTCAGCGGGCCGATGTTCCAGTCCGCGTATCGATCGCACCCTACAGTGCTTAGCTGCGCTTCGCCGAGGTACCATTCAATACCTGTCTTGAGCCACTTCTCCGGTGCCTCCGTGGTCGGAGGAGATGAAGAAGCCCTTCGCGGCACTGGGACTTATGTCAGCCATGGTGTGTGGCATGATTCATATCGACTAGAAGTCGTCTCTGTGATACAAAAGTCACGTAGATAAGATAGGATGACTGAGAATTCCTTACCGAAGAGGAGGCCGGCCTGGTCGTACCTCTCAGTCCATGGGGCCCAGAATGTTACGCGCGCCGAGCGGAACTTCTTCAGAAGACCTGAGGTAGTACGCGAGATGGGGGCTGGGAGTCATAATCAGTTCTCATGGTGATAGGGTCATGATGGTCCTGATAACCGCGTTGTTGCCAAGAGGCAGTATCATAAAACAATAGGTGCCAAGAGTAACTGGATATGTGAGACTCACCGTTCCACACATTCGTCGTAGGAGGCTTTCGCCAGATATCAGTGCCAGGGTTGGCTTGAAGTGTGAAGGCAGAACTCATGGTGAATGAAGAATGGAGTTTAGAAGGTGAGAAGACAGCAGCAAGTCTAGAGAAGATGGAAACTTAAGATATATGTCTAGCAATGAGGGATTAGGATAGTCCTGGGAAGTGACGTTTTATATACTTTCTCTTACTCTCAGCCGTCCTGAGGCCAGCATGTCGTGATCATGTAATGAAGAGCAAAGTTTCTACCCCAAATGTCTACTCCGCATTTGTATGGATGGTCTAGATGGCCCTTCATTGTGTCTGCCAAGTGCTTGACTCTCGAGTAAAGCCATTCAACGAGCGGTATGACCGGATTCAGTCACGTATTTCCCATTGAAAACTATACGATGGTTCTATGATGTGCTATAGCAATTACAATATAACAGTCCTAATTTCACCGTGAAGGATTGAGATGTTGCTGGTTTGTCGGAGCTACTAAAAGGGGAATGGTGTGTTGAATCTAAGTACAGTTATGGCACAGACCACACGGCCTTCACCCTATCTATCATCTATCGTACCCAATTACTCAGTTGGCAATCTTCGCGTGCTCGCTAGTCACTATTCTATCCTTAGTCGCCCACACTATCCTCAAATTGCAGTGCTACATCTGCATCCCGTTTGGTGAAGGACAACGAGACCGGGGAAAGGGGATTATCGGGACTGTCCTGATGGGCCTGCTATCTAGCCATTCCCGACACCGGGACCGGCCAAGTCTTGATAAGGGCGTACGTCATAAAAATAAAACCATCAACCAGACGGTCACTGTAGTTTCATCTGAACATCGAGCTCTGCTTTGCAAGTTGAAAACTAACATTGAGAATGTCGCAAGAACCAATTGAACTAAACTCTATCGGCGCCTCAAATTCATCCGGCGGCACCGCTAACCACGATGCCAATTTTCGAGTGGTATCGCCTGAGGAGGGCATGAATGGCAGTCCGGATGATCAGAATATGGCTGGAAATCCAGAGTTCTCTTTGCCGCCAGTCGACGGTGGTAAAGAAGCATATCTCTTCCTCGGGGCTTGCTTCGTTGTTGATGCTTTGATATTTGGTATGAACATCATTTCTCTTAGTTCTCGTATCTTGTCCTACAGCTGGAAATAGATTGATTTTTCAATCTTCAGCAGGAACTTGGCTCGGGACTATTCAACTGACATTAGTCAGGCTTCGCGTTCTCCTTCGGTGTCTACCAGGACTACTACAGCCAACACGCCCCGTTCGCCTCATCAGGCAACATTGCCGTGGTTGGAACAACTGGAGTAGGCATTCTGTACCTATTCTCACCCGTAGTACTCGGTCTATGCCGTTTGTATCCGCATTATACGCGATTTGCTACTCCTGTCGGGCTCCTCATCGCATCATTATCACTGGCTCTCGCGTCTCTTGCTACTACGACGAACGCACTAATCGCCTTGCAAGGTGTTCTCTACGCCATCGGCGGTGCTATAGCCTACTGTCCAACCGTCCTTTACATCGATGAGTGGTTCGTGGCACGCAAGGGAATGGCCTATGGCATTACATGGGGCGGTGAAGGGTTAGCCAGTGCCGTGATTCCGCTCATACTTCAGCGATTGCTCGGACAGTACGGCTATCAGACTACGTTGCGGGCAACTGGCATCGCCCTCTTCGTCGTCTGCGCTCCGCTCTCGATTTACATCAAACCTCGCTTGCCACCTAGTAATACGACAGCCATGCGGCCATGGGGTCTTAAATTCTTATTCTCGAGCTTGTTTGCGCCCTACCAGCTAGGCAATCTTGTGCAGGGGACGGGACATTTTAGTAAGTTCATTTTACTGACAACGAAAGTCAATTAGGAAGTAGCAAGCTTTACTGACATCGTTCTTCTCTGTTAGTTCCCAGCATCTACCTTCCGACATATGCCCGCACCGTGCTTGGTGCGTCCGGTTACTTGTCTGCATTAACAGTGCTCCTCATTAACCTGTCAACTACGATTGGGTGCGTTATCATGGGGACCCTGACAGACCGGCTTCCAGCGACCACATGCATTCTCATCTCTTCGGTGGGTGCGACCATAGGTGTCTTGGTCATCTGGGGGCTGTCCTCCTCTCTCGCCGTGTTGTACGTCTTTTGCATAGTATATGGCTTGTTCGCGGGGTCCTTCACTTCCACTTGGCCGGGTATCATGCGCGCCTTGGGTCGAAACCGCGAAACCGAGGACTCTAGTCGGGGTGCTATTGACCCCTCGATGATATTTGGCTGGCTGTGCGTCGGGCGAGGCGTTGGCAGTTTGGTTTCGGGCCCCCTGAGTGAAGCCCTGGCAGAGGGTATGCCGTGGAAGGGACATGCGAGCGCTGGATATGGTAGCGGATATGGACCGTTGGTTGCATACACTGGCGTCACCGCGCTTCTGAGCTGCTCGAGCTTTGTGTGGAAGAAACTGCGAACACAGAGCAGCTTACAGCAGTAAACTGAGTCCTCGTCAATTAAGCTGATGGGAGGTTCCTGATTAGGAGAATAGTGATTATGACACAAATGGCAAGACAAATTTACATAGAAAGTAGGATCATATTTACCCGTGTTGGTGTTGAGTCTAATAGCTTGCCGACATAAGTACGGCCCTGACAAATTTTGCACACTAAATCATGAGTCTCATAGAAGTTATAGTCTTCCAACAGCGCGTAATCGCAAACGAGAGATCGTAATATGCTAATATCACTCCTCGTAGAAGGGGGATTTGTACCCTGTATGTTCCGAATAGTCTCACTTCTGATCGGCGACCTCCCCCTGATATTACAGTACACGGGTAAAGTTGGGAGCTAAAGTCTAGTACAGAGTTTTATATTTCTATAATTATACATAATACGTGAATCATAATTTCATATGTATTTGGACACTTGTAACATAAAGAAAATCGTCGCGCTGCTTGGATGTAGCGAAAGCTCGAAGTCTAGAGCTTAGAAGGATATTCAATTTGCAATAATCTATAGGACGTCAAGGAGGTCATATAAGTCTAGTCATCTCTTTCAAGGTCCCTATATGAGAGGATTTCGCCTTCGTTCGTTTTGCATTGCCTCTTCTGGGGAGCAGTCAAGTATGGGTAGCTGAATAGCAGAGACTGCCGCTCATACATGATATTAAAGCCTTAGCACGGATATGTAATGCAGTTCCAGCCCTTTGCGTCCGTGTGACATTCGGTCCACCAATCTAAGCGATCGTAACTGAAATTGATCTAGACCATTCATCAGATATATACTCTTCTGCATCGGCTTGCACCCTATTTATTAACCGTCCTCTCCAGCCTCCTGTTGCATCGTTCAAGCTTGTCGAGATATCCCCGTAATTCCAAGACAGGCTTACATCTGCCCTTACTCCGCTCGATTCATTCAGTAGACCCATCGCCACGCCAATAATTTCCGGTCTTTTACTGCATGTGTAAAATACCGATGCAGAGCATACCTTGCAAAAGTACCGCTGAACTTCCGACGAGGGTTGATAGCAGGTCAATGTTCCGACTGTGGAGTCGCCGGCGTCTACCGCTGCCTTTAGCTTTGCCACTGTTCTTGAGAACGCACGGCCGTTTCCTTGAGATATGATTCCCAAGTCCACGAACACCCAGTTGATAATCTCGTTTGAGGAGTATGGATGGCAAGGGTCATGAGCAGCGAATCCAGCAATCGGGTTATTTGTCTTTGGGTCGATGAACCACGGAAGCTCCTCTCTGTCCTCGGTATCGTAGGTTTCGAAATGAAGAAGCAGATTGATACCTTTGCAATGACACGAAATAAAAGTAGGCGGTTTTTCTTGCCAACGTCCGCGCCCAAAAAAGTTTACATGTGGCCAGTAATAATCAAGTTCTTCATCTTCAGAAACCTGTTCTCCGTACCGCGGAATTTCCTTGCCATCGGCATTTGGTTTTCTAAACCAAAACGAAGCTCCACCGTCCGTAGTGTCGTGGACATAGATTTGTTTGGTGAGTTTGATGAGGTCGATGTCGAGATTCTTCAACGGTCCATAAAAGACGCCGAGCTTGCTGGGATACCTGACTGATTCGTAGAACATTAGCGTTGAGCATGTTCCGCAGAAGAGATACGTGATGTTTGCAGAAAGCTGATATCTCTGGAGCCCGCTGATGTCGACGCTCTCGCGGGGTTGAGGCCAGGTGGTCTTAATCACAAACAATGCGCCAGTCGAGTGGCGACAGGAGTCGCAGTGACAGACGTTGCATTCTAGAGGGAGCTTTGATGTAGAGACTTCAAAGCTAATCTTGTGTGATTTGCAAAGGCATTCTGCCGTGATTGCGGTCGTGTTTCGTTGAAGATCCATAGTTTCGACGAGAGGTGGAAAAAGAGAAAAACAATGGTGTTGTGATCCCAGTGCGGGGTGCCCATTTGTTTCCATGGAGGCCTAAACAAGCGGCAACTTTGCTCGCTTTTCTTGGCCTGATAGTTGAATGACTCACCCTTCATCCCTACTTGACCAGACTCAACAGCAGTCAGGGGCAAAGTAGAAAGCATTCTAGAAAACCTCCAACCAAAATGATGGCAAAACTTATTATTTCATCATACTAGGCAATTCAATGATTCTTAAGAATGATTTATTGTGGTTTCATCAACCCAGGCCTTCACTGTGACCTTTGGGATGGTATTAGATGAGTATTTGTTCCGACTGAGTACATGACTGAGTACATGGTTAGCCCATCTTGTACTGCCTGTTCTTGCACTTCCTCTGGAGCCTGTGTTGAAAACAGAAAATATAATCTATCATGTTTGTTTGTCGGTATAAACCCCTTGATTCTCATATGAGTTAATGTCATAGTAACTTGAACTAATGATTCTATCCATTTGCCATATGTAATATACTTCGGCTTGTGGGTTACATTGTACCAAGGGCTACAAGTCTAAGGCTTGGGAGGAGCACCATCTTATCAGCAGCCTGCCTATCACACGAACTATCTTAAGGCACTAGGATTGCATCTATCTGAAACCACGGGTCGTGGTCGCCGATAATATTATGTAATTAATCTTACAAGCAGCAACCCGCATATTCAGCTACCCAGGCTCCTTTTCATGTCGACCCGATCACGATAACAGGTAATACGGAGCTGAATATGCAAGACTAAGCAAGCAAAAAAGAAGTCCTCGTATATTTAAACGTAGATCGCCGTCAGGGGTAAATACCAATATGGCCTCCTTGACGCCGTAGTAGATTGTCATAACATCGAACACCGTTCGAAACCCTAGTCTACCAGCCCTTGTTAGACTACCACAGTAACCTGTCGTGTACCAGTCGTGCATTGGGCCATGCTAACATCTTGTACTAGACGGATGCGGTGAAGTAATAGTTCTGCAGGTTAACGTGGCACCGCCTTCAAGCGCACAAATTGTTTACAAGTGATCCATGGTGATCCGTATTACCTGTTGTTATGATTAGGCAAACACGGGTAGCTGTAATCTGTCGCTCATATGATTATTTACATGATATCGGAAGCTCTGATTCGCGGGTCTCGAATATGCAATGCAGCCCCAATCCCCTGCGGCTGTCCGTGTGACATGCAGTTTGTCTAAGGGGTTTCGATTCCGGACCCAAGACCTCCAGTCTAAGAAGCTTCCGTACCAACTCTTTAGCATATGTATGCGATGCTTGGAGAATGAACATGCAGTGGTGTGCTGATCGGCAAGGACGTTGCTACCAAACTACCAACATGGCTTTGGTTACGCAAGAATCTAGATCAATACCCTAAATTTGGGAACTTCATTGATTGCCGAAATTGTCAGACATTCCTAACTAGCTGAGGCTCGCATCCGAGACTCTGAATCTGAGATTTGCATATCATATGGATTTGTACAAGGCTTCAGCGTCCAACCTACACGTGTATTATTTGATATCTATCAAAACACCTATGTGAAAGTGAGGGAGCAAGACAAAACAAAAGAGTTGGCAACTGTAGATTTGAAAGGAGGAAGCAATACATCGGCACCATAACGCTTCGAAAAAAAATTGTAATCCGAATATACTTCCAAGCTTTTCGTCTCAAGCCCTTGCTGCAAACGCACCGTCTATACTTAGAGGTATGTACCATGAGTGGACCCACCGGTCGCAGCTCTGAGAATTGCTATTCGTAATAGGAAAAATCACTCAAGTTCTGATAACGTGTGTAACAATCAGCATGCTACGTCAGCATGCATACAAATCCGGTGACGATCGGCCATCTGCTTGTATACAGGAGGGAAACGGTACAAATATAGGAAGACAGTACATCCGATTGCTATCAAGCCAATGACACCTTTTGCAGTTTCTTACCGACTCGTTATCCGACGCTTGTCTGATTAGGAAGAATACTACCAAATCATACCCCCTGATAGTTGGAAATTGAATAGAAGAATGTTAAAACGTCATATTTCTTTGAATTATTGTTCTCAGGCAGTCATTGTATTTCTCAAAAACAGCTGTCTCGCTTAGACCGTCGATTCCACAAAATGTTTAACTGCACAAATGTAGGGATTAGAGAGAAAAAGCGTGGTCCAAATAGTACGTTTTTGATCCCAGTAGTGACTTGGTTCACACTTACGTGACAAATCGCAAATAACAGAAAAAGCACCTGAAGTAACTTGGACCAGGAGCTTAGTTAGAAGTTGCCTTCAGATTGGTCCCCTTGCCATAGTGACATTGGATTCCGAAGGATTAGGAAGGATGGCATAAATAGTTTAAAGAAGGTGCTATAAGTTTTCTTGGTAGCGTTGTAAAATACAAGCTTCACACATGACTCTTTCTACGCCCCTATTACTTGTGAGAATTGCCTTGATTATTGTAAATCTTTGTCATCACTACGTTATAGATACTCTACGCGACTTGAAGCTACTTGGATTAAGATCGTTGAGCTTCTAAACACTATTTTCTTGCTATATGTCACTATCATTCAAACTGCTCAGTTCTAGCAACGTGTACTCTGGGTCTGTTTAAAATATATATAGTCAGTCGTACTTTCCACTTACTGATTATCATCCAAAAAGTAAGTAGACGGATTTAAAGTTTCGTTTCCTATTTGCCATTAAATATGAAGTGAGGTAGTGTCTTGTAGAGAGTCATTTATATCTCTTTCCGGAGCACATTTCAGAAAGTTGATCGCTGACAGAATATTGATGTTATGCCAAAATTCCGATCACGTGTCCATCTTCTAGACATTTCACTCTAGGCCTGACCCGATGCCAAGGACAGCCTATACATACAGCACAAGCGAGTTAGGCTTTGCCAAGTGTTTAAGGCCCGAACAGCTTATCCACGGGCGTGACAAAATTACGAGACCCGGGCTCGATGTTGTTGTCAATGTGCAAGTAAGTCCACAATCCCGATATTTTCCTTAGTGCGAACAATGAATATATTTGCGTCGAATGAGATTCAATGATGATTCGTACTAGGCATTGAAAACGTCTTCGTAAGGCAGCTGGTTGAACGTTGTATCCTAAAAGAACGAGGATCACAGTCACCACCCGCAATCTGGATGAAATGTTCGAGAAGATTGTAATTGAAGGACAGGACAGTAGTATTTGTGTAGATAGTGGTTGAAGACCCGAGATTCTATACGAACTTACACGTAATCGCCCTGGGTCAATAGCAAGTAACATCATAAAATGGTATCTCGTGTCGGCGCAAGGATGAAATGGGCTATAGTGGGAGCCCGAGACTTTCTTGGAGTTTAATCCACAAAAAATTCTCGCTAAGTCCCATTCTCAAAAAATCAATTATTAAAGATAAATACAAGATCTAACGTAAAATAATTTTTGACAAAGTTATTATCATTAAATTATTGTGGAACCTTTTCCTTTCTATCTAACTAATGATTTATTTTGATGACCAGGGGTAGGATTCAATTCATATTGAGTATCTTTATTTTGAGTCCATTGTAGCTTAAGATAATAGCGTTGCTGCCGATGCGGCTGGTCCTACTAGTCACCAAGTCAAGATGAAATTTTTAAATGGACGGAAGAATTACCTGCGGGAAGTAGTGCGCTAGATGCTATATTAGGATCGCGTGCTCTGGTAAAACATAATGCACTGAAGAAATCGATTCACCCGTCTGATGTCTCAAATCCTCAGAGCCTTGATGCACAGTGACCGTAATATACCCAGGATAGTACGGCGTAGAATGCCATAGATTGGATGTTGTGCAACATCAAGATCCAATAGAATAAGTTGTGCGAGGTAAGCATCGCACACAGTGTATAGACTTATGTCGACACAGTATATCACAGTGCCTGCTGTGACAAGGCGTTGTTGCACTTACCTCGATATTTCAGGGTTACGCGACGTGACGTTAATTCGTTGTTGCCTTGCCTGTGGCCCCTTCTTCTTCTATTAGGTATCCAATCCTTGAGTATCCGTACACAAGAGGCTAGATAGGTTAGTTAAGTAATTATCTATCCTTCATCATTCCCACATCTTCACTCCTACGACCCTGGCTAGGTGTAAGGCTTGTAGCCACACTGACTGACCGCTTCAAGGTCCATTGCACATTGGCGCTATCCGCTATCAATACGAGGTCATCACCATTCTGTGGCCTGCCGATGATCGTCGACAATATCTCCGGGGCTCTCGCGTCGCCTACTATCATGCCACACATGTCATGATTTAGTCGGGCCCTGCGTGCATATTTAGACCCTTGGCCCCCAGCATTTATATCTCCACTGTCTTTCTCTTTCTTGGCGTCTCCAACTCGTTGCTACCCACCAACGTTAGGTAGCGAGAAAGTGTGGCTGACGGCACCATCACTCCAGCATCCAGCTGTACAGTACAAGACAGCAGACAGAACCAGAGACGAGATTACTGGATAGTAATGCTGGAGGCAGAGTGGCAGAAATAGATTATGCAAGTGCTCATGCTCACTGTTCCTCTCGATGCGCCACTCCCTTTCCCACGCATCCGAACTGCCGTTCTCCTACAATATTTTTATTTCCTTTCCCGTCGGTTCTGTCAGCAGCGGCTGCAACCATTCGGAGACCGGCCACGTCAAAGTTCATTGACCCAGCGCGCACGCGCTTCACCGTAGACGAGAGCATCATGCAAATAGCTTTTACTCAACGCCCAAGCCATATCATAGCCTCGCATCTGCATTAACCTCTCTTGTACCATGGCACAACGTGTGGCGACACCGCAGGGCACGAAACGAAGACATCCAGGCTTCTCCTCTCCGCCAGGGTTACATACGGATGAAACCGAAAACCGAAGACCCCCATACCCGCCTCCGGGCGCTATGACTATGGGCGGTCTCCAAGCACCTCAGGTTGGCGTAGCCGTCGTGACCATTGATATGTTTCGCGAATATCAGAGACAGGTCGCGACAAATTTTGACCGACAGGGCAGCCAGATCGCACTTCTTCAAGAGCGTTGCCAGTCTCTGGAAGGGCGCATTCATTCACTGGAAGACGCCGAGGACATGGCAATTGACGCGGTTCGCCAAATACGCGATACCATGATGCCGCGAGTTGAGCAATTCGAACAGAGACTCGAAAATATGACATCAATTGTCACTCGGCACAATAGCATCATTGATACTTTTGGTAGTCTGGGCCAAGAGTTCCGTGCTAATCAAAGTCGTGATGCTACACGGCCTAGCCAACTTGCCTGGCGTCCTGGTCCTCTGGGGGCCCCTGGTGATCAGACCAAGAGCATCGTGGAGGAACTCAAAACACAATCAACAAGGAGCTTTGCGAGCCTGGCGGAGCACGACCGGCGCCTTCGAGACATTGACACACGCTTAGAAGCGCACGATACACACCTCACGGGTCATGAGAGGCGCATAGGAGATCATGACGCTCATTTAACAGCCCATAATAAACACTTGGGTGACCTTAATTCACACTGTGCGGAATACAATGGGCGCCTAGGGAATTATGTAGCTGCAAATAATGAACGTCTGGAAGGGTTGAATAAGGTGAATGAGCAAGTAAGTCTTAGTCAGGTGGGATAATAGTTAATGGATGCACGAACTGACCGTATGTGTTAGCTGAATGGACGTGTAATGGTTCTCGAGCAAAGAACAGATCATGGGTTGAGCCCTGCCCAGGTTTCAGCAATCATGCAGAACCATCAGCAGCGCCTAGAATCTCTGGAGCGAACCTTGCAACAGCACATCAAGGACTTACAAGAGGCACAAGCCGTGAAGCTTCCCAGCCCTAGCAGCCAAGCACATTCATCTTTCGAACAGACACGTGCTATAGTGCGTCAAGTAGATTCGGAGAGCCACGATCAGCCAGATCAGGCGAGCAAGGCCTCCGAAAAGACTCATAGCCCAGAACCGCACAGCAAGATGTCGCAAAGCCAACATGAGGAGACTGATCACATTCCTGAAGTAAAACGCGAGCTCTTGGATGCCATAGACAAGCGAATAGCTCCCTTGGAACAGCGGATGGATCAGGTAGAGAAAGAGTATGAGAAATTGTCACAGTCGGCTAATACTCCTGAGAGTATATCTAAGGACCCAACCTCAGAAGAGGAAGGCCAGTATGAAATACTGAGGCAGACTGATTTCCAACGTCAGGAAGATCTTGCGGGGCTGAGATCCAACGAAGAGTCTCAGTTGCTAATGCAGCTTTTCTCAGAGAAAGATAAGTGCGAAGATGCGTGTTATACGGTACAAAGAGCGTGCGTTCACATGTGGTCGTATTTGCTGTGCCGAAGTCGAAAGGATGAGAGATTGGCCTCAGATTTTTGGAAGAGAGACGACTGGATGAATTATCCAACTATCCTCGAGCTTGATCGAAACACTTCGATGCCAAAGGGCAAATACTTTCCACGTTATGTCTATGAGATTGGTGAAATATTTAATCGAAAGGTAGTCACCAAATACAGTGGGCGACAGGCCACTCATCGCTCAACCGGGTATCATCTTGTTGTTGACGTTACCAAACCTGAGAAATCGCTCTGGCTCGTGTATCGCTACCAAGAGGCCAGTACCGACGGCCAAAGCTTGAAGCAGAGCATTACGTACAAACAAGACAACTTCTGGCACCCTTTTGCGAGTGTTTGCGAGTACGATATCGCGATGATTTTTGAACGATTTGAGGATTGGAAGGGTACAGATACGCCTGTGGGAAGTTATACAACATCCAAAAAACTTGTACGGCAAACTGCAGCGTTAATCAGGCCTACGTTTATTGAGCCGGATCTCCAGGAACTGAAAGACGAGCTTCGTCGAAGTTGGGAAGCCAGTGCTAAGACGGGAGCACCCCGGCGATAACGCCACACTTGACACGAGGAGAATGCGGAAATCCCTGGGTAATGAGATGAAGAAGGGTACAAATATGAATATCCTGTGGCTCGGTAAGAAAAGTACTACTCCCCTGAGAAAGCCCACAAACTTGGACTAACATGAACGTATGCTTTGTTTAGTGATGGGTCCTCTCATGATACCCTCAAAAGCAAACCGCTCAATTGGATGCAGGAGGCTTTCCACAAGTAACTTCGCTTCATCTTAGGGCTGGTTTAAGCTGCATGACATGATGCAGTTGGTCACAACGTTAGGAACGGCCTTGCAGGTAACGACCAGCATCGGTTCAGCTACCGGAATGCCGGAAGTAATTTGTAACGTTAACAGATCGATAGTCGAGGCTGGAGATTCAACTTTCGGTGGACCATCTCCCCCGCAACACTTTTTTATAATTACACAACTGAACCCAGCAGGGCCGAATTGCATGGAGCTATTCCCGGTTCAGTGGTACCCGAGAGGCAATCTACACATGGGTCGGATCCAGTACCAGGGTTCGCAGGCGCGAACAATCGCAGCGTCGGCACAACTGCGGCTTGAAAGAGAGCAGACCAGTAGTCTGGTTCGCCTGGGTGCTAATTCCATCTTGCCAACTATATTTGTAGCTGGCAGTCGTTCTATTCAATTTTAGCAAGTGGTTGTCACAGGGTACTTTTACTATTGCTGTTTGCCTGCCTATTCGTGTTCGGGGGTATGATAAGCCCGTTAGAACATTTCGGCCCAAGCAGGTATACTAGATAGTGGCGTCATGCCAGGAGCCCGTTCACAGACAGACAGCTACACTAACTGGCCAAGCAGGCCAACGCGAAGATCTATTCGGTGATTATGCATGTTAGCTGCTGCATGGGAATTTTTGACATCTCCAGCAATCCATACTACTATCTCACATACGTTTACGTGAATAGTCACGTCTATAACAAGAAGATAGGGTAGATGGAGAAGTAGTAAGACAACTGACTACTACGGCAAAACTCGGATACACGATTTTATTATGTATGTAATTCTCTAATTCTGCACTCATATAGCTCCAATTAATCAGTTTCTCATGACAATCGAATCTACGTTGTGGCCATGGAAAACTTATCCCTTGGAAAACTTATCCCGACTTCTATGATAGTATGGGGAAAGGAGAGTGAAATGAGCGTCGCTTTAGTGAGAATGATCCCCAGCTTATTCACCACTCTAGGTAAGGTCGATCCGAGAGACATGGTTGATCCCAGTTGCATTCACGTTGTAGCGTACTTTACCCCGCAAAAGCGGGAATGGCCAGGTTATTAGAAATTATGATATCAGATTCCAATGTTCCACTTACCTACAGTACTGAGTCCGTGACTTCTGCTTAGAATACCTACAACCCTCATTTCTATAGCGTGAAACCATGTCGGCAGTGGTTATCTCTGCAACGGTGAATTGACGGCGAATTCAATAGAGGGCGAATTCTTTCGATTGCGGTGTAGATAGAAGCGGTCATGCAGTTCTGGGGGATCAGGATATTGAACCGTTGCGCGAACCCGGGGGAATTGCCAGGGTCCACGGCCAATGGGCGGAATTCCAGCGCGCCACATCGCCACGATCCTCATCATCATCGGCCCTTCTCCATAGGCTTTCCCTTTTCCGAGTGGGGATTCACTCATGCCCAGGTCTACGTATGTAGTAATGTGATGGTGAAAAAAAATAAATTGGCAGGGGGCGGGAAAACAAATATCAGATGATAGAAAGAAAAAGTTAAAAATTGGCACGCTCATTCCCCTCTTCGTGTTACCTACAATTATATGTACTACTCAGCAAGTAGGCTTGTACATAGTAGGTATTGAGTTTTGTTCTTCAATTGGTTTACCCCAAGGTATCTCCAACGCAAGATCTACTAAGTAGGGTTTAGCTCTTGGCTATATTCACGAAATCGCTTTATTGACTAAAGCTTCCTAGCCACGTTGAGGAGAAAAGGACGGGGCAAGAAATGTTGGAGGAATGCGGAGAAGTTTAATGATGTATGCCCACATATCAACCGGGGTAGATACCGCTACCAAGACTACGGCCCATAGCTTACTTAGTTGAAGAACATGGATAAATCTGTACATACCGTCTGAACAATAAACTAACCCTATTCAGTAGTTTCCCCCACCCGTTGTCTTCAATCCTAACCCAATTTATATAAGAAACGCGCCGCATGAAGAAAAAAGGTTCATGATCCCCCAAGTATGGTTACAAGCGTCTTAGAAGATGGGGAGAAGAGACATATAATTGTATATAGTACAAAGCACTAGGTCTCTACGGTAGCATTATAAGGTTTTATACAGACCTAACTTTCTGTATTGGATATGCTTGAAACCATATCCATATCCAACTAGAACTAGAGTAGAACAAGTCAGCGCTTTCGTGAGAAGTCTTAGGGATAATTGCCTGGAAAGGCTAGTTTCCTACTTGAATAGTAAGTAGAAATTTGTGTTCATTCAGCATGACTGACCTGTACTCAGTGGACCATATACACGGCCGGGATAGGTCCATCTAGCTTGCCTAGCTTAGGTACCTAAGCTCAACTAGTATAGCTTGCTTGGCTTCCAGCCTGCCGGATAGTTACATGCTTTGTTGTTTCTCGTCCACGATCAGTGATGATAGACGCCTTCCTCATCGGCAGTGGTGCAGCCTGCTGCTAGGGCCAGGCGAGACCAGGCGAGACCTTGTAGGAACAGCCGGGGCTCACCCGAGAACTGGGCTGCTGGGGACGAACACGAGCCTGGACCCCATCATCATCATCTGACCAATGTCGACCTCTGTTGACTCTGGAACCCTGCATCTAATTATTCATGGCGTCAATAATCCTACAGCATACGACCTGCACGAAGCGGGAAGCAACAACCAACGTCAGCGACGAGATTTGCTGCATATAAGAGTCCCTCGCGGACCACATTTCTCTTCGTTGGAATTCTCCTTCGGTCTCTGTCTGACTGTCCCCGTCCCGTCCCGACCCCCCAGGGCATAGCACCTTGCTCGCTTCAAGTACAAGTGCAAGTACAGCATAACAAGGCATTGAGCATCCACGGGGGCCAACGCCATGCGTACCTCATTCAGCGCCTTGCTGGCGGCTGCGTGCAGCGCCTCTGCCGCGTCGGTATGTGTGTCTGTGTCTCCTTGACTCCAAAGCCCTTTCAATTCCTCAACGAGGTAGCACAGTCTATTGTGTATCTTTGATCAATTAATTACCAATTGGCGGATGGGCTTTATTTTCAGGGGTAAACCACAAGGTTTGGTCATACCTATTTGAAAATCAATCAAGCTTAATCTTGTGTGCAGATGGCACCCTACCTACAGTACTTCCCGTCATAATTGCCGGCAGCCAATTCGCTAGCTCAGTTTTTGACCGTGGTAGTGCATATTCGCTAACCAATTAATCCCCGCCAACAGCAGAACTATCCTACCAACAAGCTCGCTACCTCCGAGCCGCATTATCCATCCCCATGGATGAACCCACAAGCCGTTGGCTGGGAAGAGGCCTATGTCAAGGCACGGGCGTTCGTCTCGCAACTGACGCTCGCTGAGAAAGTCAACATCACAACAGGTATTGGGTAAGTAAACCGCAGTATTTTGGTCCAAATTGATAAGTATACGTTGAGCTCACTGTTTTTCATCATGCAGCTGGGAAAGTGGACAATGTGTCGGCGAGACAGGCAGTGTCCCGCGGTTGGGCCTGCGTCAGCTTTGTATGCAGGACTCACCCCTCGGCATTCGCTTCGGCGACTTCGCCTCCGCCTTCAGCTCTGGTCAAACTGTCGCCGCGTCCTTCGATAGGGGCTTAATGTACAGCCGTGGCAAGGCGATGGGCCAGGAGCACAAGGGGAAGGGTGTCAACGTCGTCCTGGGGCCTGTTGCCGGGCCTCTCGGCCGTGCTCCGGAAGGAGGAAGGAATTGGGAAGGCTTCTCGCCCGATCCATATCTAACGGGTGTTGGCATGAGTGAGACTATCAAGGGTATCCAAGATGCCGGTGTTGTTGCTTGCGCAAAGCACTTCATTGTGAATGAACAGGGTATGGCACCAGGGCACTTAAGTTGCGAACCCGAAGCTAACATAACTTGCTAGAGCACTTCCGGCAAGTCGGAGAATCGACACAGCGGGGTTACAACATTTCCGAGACCCTGTCTTCCAATGTTGATGACACGACTATGCACGAACTGTACCTTTGGCCGTTCGTTGATGCTGTCAGAGCGGGTGTTGGAGCTGTTATGTGCTCATACCAGCAAATCAACAACAGCTACGCCTGCCAGAACTCCAAATCGTTGAACGGTATCCTCAAGGGCGAACTGGGTTTCCAAGGTTTCGTCATGAGTGATTGGCAAGCCCAACATGCCGGCGCTGCTACTGCCGTGGCTGGCATGGACATGGCCATGCCTGGTGACACTGAATTCAATACCGGATATTCTTTCTGGGGAGCTAATCTCACGGTGGCGGTGCTAAACGGCACAGTCCCCGAATATCGCATTGACGACATGGCCATGAGAATTATGGCCGCCTTTTTCAAAGTCGGCCAGACTGTTGAAGGGCTGGAACCTGTCAATATGGACTCGTGGACTTCAGATACCTATGGCTATCTCCATGCCAGCGTGAATGACGGATACCAGAAGGTCAACTGGCACGTCGATGTGCAAGGTGACCACGGTAATCTCATCAGAGAGATTGCCGGGAAATCAACTGTCCTTCTAAAGAACGACGGCGTTCTCCCTCTCAACAAACCTAAGTTCCTCGCTGTTATTGGAGAGGACGCTGGCCCGAACCCTCTTGGTCCAAATGGGTGCCCTAACCGAAATTGCAACATGGGAACTCTTGCTATGGGTTGGGGTTCAGGCACAGCAAACTTCCCTTACCTGAGCACTCCGCTCGATGCTCTCAACCAACAGGCCATTGATGATCACACTCGCATTGAGGCAGTGCTGGATAACTACGCATCCGATGCCATCCAGTCCCTCGTAGGGCAAGAGGGCGCGACAGCTTTAGTCTTTGTCAATGCCAACTCAGGAGAAGGTTTCATCGATATCGATGACAACGAGGGTGACCGAAAGAACTTGACACTGTGGGGTAGCGGTGATGAATTGATCAAGAACGTCTCTTCGATCTGCAACAACACTATCGTTGTCATTCACTCTGTCGGACCTACTCTTGTCACTGATTGGTACGATTCTCCCAACATCACTGCCATTCTGTGGGCTGGTCTGCCTGGGCAAGAAAGTGGTCGTGGCATTGTCGATGTTCTCTACGGAAAGGTGAATCCTGCTGCTCGCACGCCTTTCACCTGGGCCGCTAAGCGTGAGGATTACGGTGCCGATGTCCTCTACAAGCCAAACAACGGTAACAATGCTCCCCAGCAGGACTTCACCGAAGGCAAATTCATCGACTACCGTGCGTTGGATAAGGCTAAGATCAAGCCGATCTTCGAGTTTGGTTTTGGATTGTCCTACACCAGTTTCAAATATGCCAACATCAAGGTTGAGAAGACCAATGCCGGATCATACCAGCCTACCAAGGGAAAGACCGCCCCGGCGCCAACTTTCGGCAAGATTTCCAAGAACATCGGAGATTACGCATTCCCCAGCGCTGTTCGTTATATCCGGGAGTTCATCTACCCATACTTCAACACCACGTCGTCGCTCAAGGCCGCTTCCGCCGACCCCGAATACGGGCAGACGGCCAAGCAGTTCTTGCCTCCTGGAGCGCTCGACTCTGGGGCTCAGAATCTTCAGCCTGCTGCACCTGGGCTTGCTGATACACCCGGTGGAAACAAGCAGCTGTTCGACGAGCTGTACATCATCACAGCCCAGATTACCAACACCGGTAAAGTCGTTGGTGATGAAGTCCCGCAGCTCTACGTCTCGCTTGGAGGTGCTAATGACCCGCCCGTCGTTCTGCGTGGTTTTGACCGCATCCGAATCGATCCCGGTCAGACCGCCACATTCCGCGCACCGCTCACCCGCCGTGACTTGAGTAACTGGGACACTGTCTCTCAGAACTGGGTCATTTCGAGCCACCCCAAGACCGTATTCGTGGGCCCAAGCAGCCGCAACCTACCACTTAAGGCCAAGCTGTCTTAAGATGTAATTTAGGATATCGGTCTTGTTTACCTAGGGACACTACGGAATTTGAATGGGATAAAATGGGATAACAGGAGATTCATTAGATCCTATAGTTCTTGTAAACACCTAGTTGTAATTGTTAATGTCAGAACTATTCATGAACAAATTTAGCAGAAAGAAGTATGCATAGCGTAATACATCGTTGACCGTGATAATGTTGAGGGGCAAGGTTTTTGATGTACTGTATCTCGAAACTTCCAACACTCATGCCAACTTAAATACAACATTAGATATGGTTACGCGTAGCAATGAGAACCCTAAACTAGAAGCATTGATATAACACTGTAGCAGCAGTGTTCTAAGGATTCTGAACGTCCAGATATGCACAGAATGTCGCACGTACCGAGGGACTGAGACCCGAAACCCTAGAATTAGATAAGTGAGGATTTAGGTCCTAGCTATTTCATAGAGTGATCTGAATATATGTCTAAGATATTGCTCTATAAAGGGATAGTTTAGTTTTTCTTCTATACTCGAGGTGCAGAATAGTTAATTCAGATAGCAAACTCAGCAATAGGTTCCCCTCGAGGTACAAGAATCGTTCTTTGTTGAACCATGCTCTCTTTCTATATAAGTCTAGATTGGTTGGCCTACAACTCGGTCTGGTATCTATTCTAAATTCCCGCCTTTAAAGTCCAAACTCTCTTTTGGTCTATATCTGAGATTTGCAGGCCGGCCTCGCGCCGTCTTGCCTGCCTTGATTTGTATAGTTGTTTCAGAATTTCGGTAGGCAATCAGAGGACTGAGAGCCGGTGGCCTCGTATGGCAAGTTATGGCTCTGTCCTGAGTGCTTATGACACTATGATGCATATTCACTCCTTAGTCGTCCCATGAGTAAAAATTCGCTTCTCTAGAGGTTCAGATGTCTTCTGCATTAGCGGGCCGGCTGGTGCCCCGAAGACCATCTGAGCTTTCAGCGACCAGGTAGCGGGGATATTCCATTGCTGCGATGCCCGCGCATCTACCATCGGATTGTAATGTTGCAAATTGCATCCGAGACCCTCTGCCGTAAGCATAGTCCATACTGCGACCCCATCGTTAGCAACCTCATAGTTAAGTATTGACATACTTGGGGAGAATTTACCTGCGTATTGGAGCATACCGTTTGCATGGTCCATCCCTGAGCCCATAGTTAGCACGCGGATACGAAAGGTGCCACAGCTTTTTGATCAAGAACTGAACTACTCACATTGTAGCAAGTGATCTTTCAGCATTGGCCTCTTTTCCGCCATCTCTTGTACAGCAGCAGGGTCATCATAGAATAGGACCTGCACAGATCTTATTAGCTTGATAATTTTATTTTCACTGGGGTTGAATCTTTGAGATCAGCGACAAACTCACGCTTCCGTAGGCAGCGCGAAACAACTTGATTCGCGGTTCGTATGCCGCAGCAAAGACCGGTGGAGCCACGGCCGCCTTGGCAACCTCGAAGGCCATGTCCCAGAACTTCTTATGCTCGTCTTTCACCAGCAACACGACGCGTGCAGACTGGGTGTTAAATGGACTGGGTGCGTGTAGAACGGCATCGCGGAGAATCTCTTCGATTCGTGAGTCGCTTAATTTTATGTCGTCTGACAATGTGTGGAGTGAGCGCCGGTTCTTGATGGCCTCGAGGAGTGTAAGTGTTTTGGGAGAAGACATGGTGATAAAATGTTTTAAAATCAATTTCAACTTATTGTAAGTGATGGGTGAGTTTGACAAAGGCGATAATCGTAAAATGGGTATATTAGAACTGAAAGGTTAAGAAACTTCTTGTCTTTTATAAGTTGCACAGAGGATGTAAGACTGCTAGATGTTAGATGCATGGGTACTTTATTTTCGCCGGTGTGGGGTCCATTAACATCTTACCAACATGTAGATACGTTTATCAGATGAGATAATCCAGTTAGAATTGTGTTGGTTTTAGAGATAGTGTATCGGGTTACGGGCTAAATAGGTTCCCGCACTCAATGCGTGCATACGGCGGCGTATCAAAGGATTGGTGACTCACACTAGACACTAAATATAGACATCAAACAGTTTAGTTTCTCGACAACGGACATAACACAGCCAGAAAGCGCCGATGTAACGCAATCATTACCCATCTATTTGTTACCCTTCTCTCTAAATCTTCCTTGGTATTTCTTATGCTTTCTCTACTTAACTATATGGAAATATAGGGAACTTCAAGGGTCTCGTTGAATCTTCGAATTTATCTCTTCAGTATCAGTCCCATTCTTGAGAATTTATGCGATCGTAGATCAAACAGCTGAACTGAAAACATGAATATTGTGTGCCATGGACATAGTGTTGTCGCGAAAAGGATTGCGAGAAGCTTCTGTTTTATTACAGTGATAAAAGAGTTAGCCACTAAGATTCAAGTTAAATCAACTTACAGTTATCGTGACACTACATCTAAGTGACTATTACCTCTGAATGTTGGAGAGCGAACGCTGCTGTAAATAATTTATGAAATAATACAATAAATGCTATTCAGGCAAGCGGCTGTATCAGAGCTATTTATTCTAATTTGAATAGATGGACTTGGCTACATTTAGAGTAGTTGATCAATCCCTAACCCTTCTGGCTTAAGAGAAGTCTATTCACATATGCATGCAAGTACCACTACGGCTTGAAAAACATGGCCTTTATCGACCCTTTAACACCCGAAAAGAATTCAAGTATTCTTCTAAGCCCTCAACTATCAGCCTCTCGTGACACCTCTTTCCCCAGGTCCTATCCCCACTAACACGTTAATGTTTGAATAACCTCCACCCTGGCGTGGGCTAGCATGCACTAGGCCTTGGTCGACTCGACTCGATCAAGGAAAGAAATTGATGTTCGAGGTCGATGCGGTGCTCAGAAAGCCTTAATTCTCGTCGCAGACACTCTTCTAGCAAATCCATCTTTGTGGATACAAGTATGAAACTGGACTGTGTCAACCACCAATCTTTCGCAATTAGCTTGAACAAATCCAACTCCTTGCTGGTGCTTTCGTCTTCAAAAAGAAGTTATAAGTACGATGTCGTATCGAGTGTAAATATATTGTCGCTAAGCAGATGTTTTGTCCCTTGTTCAAATGTATACTGGACTTCTAAAGCGAGCCAAAGGCTTGAGATAGCTTAGGTTTCCTTCTTTAGGTTATCTGGGCGTGGTGCTTATTTCCCCTGTCTTCAAGTTGGATCTTCAAAGAGTTCATGGCTTCAAAAGAATCCCGACAGTCAATATTTTGTTGCTCAATTCCTCGGATTTGAGTCTTTTTTCTGTGCTATAACCTTCGTCAAATACCAGCTTCAAGCACCTTGAACCAAGTACCTTTTCTGTTTCCAAGGCTCCGAGGATCATGGTGTTTCGCTGGTTGTTGTGGTCACTTTCGTTTCCGTATTTTGTCTATTGTTAGTATCGAATCTCTGTCGTAAAGCTCTCCTCCCTATGTTAATTATACGAGGTTTTAGCGTTAAGCTTGAAATCACCGCAAGTTTTGACGGAGAGGTTGGAGTGCGACACGTTTCCTTCTGATCTGGTGACGATTCACTCGTCGCGTGTTCCTGATGTTCTTGTAATGTCCCTACGTAATTCGTAGCGTTTTGAGTCCCGATTCCATTATCTTGCTGCCGGATTGCTGATGATTGTAGTGAGCTACTAGGAACACAATGATTCAACTCGTTCATTTGCGGCGAGGCTACCTGAGAACTACCACCAGGCCGTTCTTCCTTGTGATTTTGATCAGATGGTAAGGGGTTTCGCGCTCTGATCGCCTGCCTTAGGTGTGATCTTCCCACTTGCTGATAAATTCTGGAAGCAAGTAAAACGGTGTCGAAGTCGAACATCATACTAATATCAGCCGTATTCTCGGAAATGAAACTCGATGCATCCTCTAGACCAATGACTGAAGACGAAGCGTCTTTTGCCTGTTCCAGTATGCGTTGGTTTTCCTCCTGGCGTATCATATCTTGTTGCTGAGCCCAGGTATTGCTGTTATGATGTTAGCCAGTCTTCTACATATATGTAATATTCTCAGCCGTCATAATACCAGCCAGGATATGTCCTACCATTGCACGGCTTGTAAAAGAAGGTTCAAGGCGTTTACCTGCCGGTCTAGTAAGCACGAGTACTCGGATGTCTCCTTCTCGCCCCACAAAAATATGAATTTTTGCTTCCTTGGAATGCTTTTCGAGCTGTTTGGCTCAAAGTCTTCCAGTCGTTGTTCGAGAGTGAGGATCAAGGCACTAAAACATTCGAGGAAGCAGCCAATTTGTAGAGCAAGTTGCCGATATCTTGGATCACGACCGTACTCTGGCTTGTTCCAGATTCTCAATTGATCTAAAGCCGCCTGAACCATGTATAGCTGTCCTGTGATCGTGCAGATAATCAACGGCGCATCGTGATATTTGGCCTTGAGGGAATGTAAGCGCGATATACATTTTAATACCACATCTCCCAAAGAAACAGCTGTTCCTATGATCTGCACGATCGATGCTGGGTCCATTTAGGGCGTAAGGAAATCAAAAATAGAGAGGCAATTCACATTGCGACGAATAAGACAGCCTAGATTTGAACGAGTAAAGTAACCGCAGGGTAGTCCCGCATCATATGAGCTGATCAAATCTGCCTTAGTAACCCCACACACTTCCCCTGCATGATGAATCTGCCTACAGGTTGCACTGCCGACAGGAGCAAAGTCCCCAAATACTACCTCACATTTTTGCACAATGATCTCCAGCCAGAGACCTCTCGAGAGGTACTTTGTCAGTCTTGTACTCATTGCTGATGCATGATAACTCGTAGAAATGAGACACATTGAAAGACAGCCCTTCTTATCAATGATATAAGAAACCCAAGTATAGCCGATTCAAGCAATACAATAAATAAGTAAGAGATTAATAATGAATCAAAATAAAGAGACGGCTATAGTGCACAAGGCGACTAAATTACCCAAATTAAAACTCTCTCTCTCGACTATTCTATGTAATAGTTGTCTGCAAATCATTGGAAAGTGGATGCCAAACCCAGGGTATTTGTAATAAACGTTCCAAAACAAGTAATTAATCGTTCCCATTCTTTTCGGTCAGTTATGCTGATGTGGTCGCTATTAACCATATGCAGTGGCAGCAAATGTGAGTCTTAATGGTGACCGACCGCTTCTGATGGTCTGTCTATCTCGACCACACAAGCACTTTTCGTCTTGGATTCATCATCTCCTTCTGATATAAGCTCGTCGGGCTCCTGAAATGGCAGAATTGGCACAGGCCCTCCATCGGCGGAGTTGTATCGATCCCTAACGCCGGCAATCTCATACATTAGAAGGGCACGGCATACTAATACTGAGACCATGAACCTGCCAATAACCTCGAGCGCGTCTCGCGGACCGATAAAAGTCAAGCTTGATAATACAAGAGTACCGAAGATGACATGAATGATTATGCTTGGTGTAAGAAACCAATTCAGACAGATCAGAAGCTCTGCGGCACTTGGGGTTAGTTTTCGCCATTTCGAAAATATCTGTGCTTCTAGACACTATCTTGATCCCAAAAGGAAAGAAAGCCTTTAAACTGGAAGATAGAAAAGCAAATTTCAACAAGCTCTGAATATGACTCACTGCTCTCAGAGTAGGTAAAAACAAAGACACCCCGCTGTAATGCCGCCGGCACGAATTCGGTTTTTCGTAGCTCTACCACCCGTTTCTTTGAGTCTTTCAACCATTGCTTGAATGAATTACCCTGTAGTGCATGAAGCGAAGATTCGTCACTATAAGCCCGCCGGGCTTGGAGTCGAAAAACGATTGTCGCTGCGATATGTATAGGCAGGACCAGCATTCCCCAGACCAAAGGTACAACGGTGGCGTTAGACCAGAACATACATATCGTCCTAATACCAAGCTGATAGTAAAGCACTATGATGGACTTTGTTATAATCTGTGACTCTAGGGAGCAACATGGCGTCGGGCTTACCAGCGACATTAGCCAACACTAGAACACTATGAGTTAGTGCTTTACCAAGAGACAGGTAAAATAGTAGGAAATAGTATCAAAAACTACTTACTACCAAGGGCAACCAGGTACTGGAAGACGACTAGCCCAAATTTCCGCCAGCCTTTTGGGCGCCATTGTTTCAATCGACCTGGTCTTTCTTTCAAAATATCCAGCGGTGAAGTGCTGTCAAATGCTCTGCTTAGGTATACTGAGGGACAGGCAAGAGCAAGAATAATTGCGAGACCAGGACGCCTCGCAATGACTGTTAACAACGATAGCTCTGTGGGGCTGGGACCAAGTAGAGCCACGATAGTTGGTGTGAGACCAAGGAGCACCTGGGCACTCGACATAGAACTCTTGATATAATCGGACGTGTAATTGAAAAGGCAGGTTATGACGGGTTCCGTGATACTGCTTGGTGCGTCCGCGCCGCCTTGGAAGTCAATCGTGATGTTGCTTCCCGGTCCATATTGGACAATAGGCTCATCGAAACCGTTCCACTTGATGTCCGCGGTAGTCCCGACACCGTAGAGATAGTTCTGATACTGCTGAGTGCAGTTATACTTTAAGGCAGTGGCAAATACGTAGCCGTATTGCTCATACCAGTCCAAGAACTGCGTCTGCGGCTGCGGATAGCCAAAGATATATCTCACCCCGATTGTAGGTGTAATCCATAGCTGGATTAGAAAACCGAGAACGCCAAGATGGCAATGCATTTTGTAAAAGAGAATTATATCATTCCACAAAGAAGCTAGGACGATAATTAGTATGAGAGTATAATGAGCTTGTGATCCGTCGGCTAGTTTAGAGCTCTCCTATTTCCTGGTATGGTGTCACTACATATTGGATGAACAGTCCCTAGCACCACTCTTGGGCAACCCTATCTATATACAAGATTCTTCATTTATTCTCTAGAAATGTGGTGTGCGGTACCATCAAGTCAGCGTTCCCCAATTAGGAAGATCCCCCAGACTCAGAGCATCCTTTACGAGAGCCTCATTGTCTATTTTCCTATTAATAATCCAGCCATTTCCCTCCATTCTAGGACATATCGCCTTTCAGCGAGGATTTAGATAACCGCCACGTATAGCGCAGCTACCAACGCACCAATTATCCAGCATGTTACCCTTGTCAAACGCACCATCGTTACCTTGAAGGATTTCAGCATGGATGAGTGTCTTACGATTTGACGCCATCTCCGAGACGCTTATCGTCGAGGTTTCGCGCTCGATCGCCACTACAGTAGGTTGTCTTTAATGGGATTATCTAAACGCCATGGTCGAGCGTTCGGGCTGCATGTCTTCTCCAACCATGGTGTTACATGTCGGGCAAGTCGGGGTTCCCCTCGTTTTCCTGGAGGGTCGAATAAGGTCAGCCCTTGGCGTTTATTTCTAACCAAAGTGGCAATTGGCCCGCATTATTTGTTTCCCGTTTTACATGTTCCGCTATCAAGATTGCAATAGAGAATTGGAGGCTATGAGAAGCGTTCAAGTCTATCTCCCTACGACGAGATGGCTCAATGCCCAACGATGGAAATCGTCTAGTGAAACAACAATATCAAAACGCGTGTAGTACTGACGATAGTAGGAGAACCGGGAATAAATACATTTCTAGTTTATGATGTACCTGTCGTATCTAAGGATCATCCGAGGTGTCATTATTACTACTAAGAAGTAGAAATACCAAGGTGACGTACGGCAGTTCTACATCACGAGCCTCTAACACTGCATGGTAACGCCAGGGATTCTGGACCTACATCCTAAAATCTCACTTCGTTCCACATTCCTTTCTCCGTACAACATGCGCGAATGCATATCACCGGGAGGGGCTTATGCACCATGGCAAGGCTGTCACTCCCCAGAAATTAAGGACGGATCTTGTTTGGACACTTTGATCAAGAACACAAGACTTTGCCTGACTAGGTATATGTATCGAAGGCGTTTGTGGATTTGATTAGCTAATCATCTAGCAATCATATTTGCTGAGTGGCCAGGCGCATCTGAGCTCGCAGATCCCAGACAGCAACCTATGTATTGAGGCGTCGCGGGTTTGGGAAACGATCAGCGGTCCATGGGACGGTGACAGCGTAGCAATGTCTAAGGCTTGAGGGGTTTTGGATGGCAAGGATCTGTGTATCAATTCGATTGCCTTAGTTTACCAACGAATCTCAACTTCACTTCATGTTCCAATTAGTTCTCTGGCCTCATGCAGTCTTAACTCCAAAATGATGCTCAAGTATAAGAAAATCAATCATAAAGCGAGCAATATATGGGCGGTCTGTACGCCTGAATTTGATAGTTAATAGACCAAAGAACAGTGAGAATGGAACCCCGGATTGTCAGCTGCTTTGCGTTTGCAGTAATGAGGGGAAGTAAACCAATGGCGCATCAGGCACCAGTGTTGGGGGCCAATTACCAGATGGAGAAGAGTGACCAGCAGAAAGATGGATTTCATGAAATTCCTTCGTTTTCGGCAAATTTTCCTTCGGGTGCAGATGAGAGAAGAGCATCTATTGTTGGTTAACGTTTGTTTTTAAAATGCTGTGTGTATTCAGTAAGTTTACTTGGTACCGACTCCTGACAAGAAGACAGCAAGCAGATAAATATATGAGTCAAAAAATCGGTTTAGAACTCTGAAATCCTCCAAGCAGCCGTTTTCTTGTGACCGGGCTGACCTGGAGCTGAGCGTTTGCGGCCCCCAAATACGCGTAGTTTTACTCAAATAAGTGAGGTACATACATTCTAGAGACCACGCTCTGTAAAATCATGGTTCAATATCCAGCCAGGTTGGATTTCATTCGCCATTCGCGAGTGCTCTGCAGGATGACGTGAATTGCGGACGAAAGCAGTATTTGACGTGGTTTAATGGATCTTGCCATTGGATTTTTGGTGCATACTGATCAACTTGCAAATTACGGTTTCATTTATTGCTCAAATTGATGCCGGAAACCGAAAATAGAGTATGTATATCGTCTTCCTAAGCATTATCCTATTATATACAAGAGTCTATTTGCCTAGCTATCTGGCGCCTTCTTACAGGGAGGTTATTTTCTCAATAAACAATGAAGAGAATGTAAAAAATCGAATATGTAAAGCAACTCATAGGTCCTATAGTATTATTTCTATATTTATTTACAAGGGCTAACTATATACAAACTACCTACATATTCTGGAGCCCTTCACGCAAAAAAAAGTATCTATACTTCCTACCGCAAGCACAGGGTTTGTGACACTCTGAGTCTTATTTTTGGCCTGGAAGGCAGATAAAATGAGGTTTACCAAATGCTGACATAGTGTACATACATGTAAGACTACTTGAGCTCTAAGGCAGCAATTAAGCTCAACGTCCTGACTTTAAATCCGTTTGTCTGATATTAGTTGCCTCAAAAAGAGCTTGGGAGACAAAAAATCATTTGAGCAACTTGCAGAACGAAGTACTAGTAGCCAGATTGAGCAATGCCTCACGATACTAATTATTTTGATTCATCCTTGTAACAAGGGCTAGTGATCTAGGTTTAAGGATTCGAAAGCTTCGCTTTCGCTCGTTTGGTCTTGCCCGTTTCGCTCCGGTTTGCCCATTGTTGTGAGCGAGTCAATATAGAAAGGAGCACGGGTAGCTGAATATTGCGACCTGCCGTGGTCTTAGATCGTGGTTTCGGATAGTTTCGGATACACGATGCTAATAGTCAATCCCTCAACGAAATAGTAGGACTCAAGACTAGACAGGTCGCTGAGCTTTATGGACACATTTTATGGATGGCAGTGCCTTTTAATACTTCCATAGATATGAACAAATGGGATCTCCAAGATGTCGTGTCTGGTTACCGAGGCACTCCGCTGTAGGTAGGTGGGGAGGGCCCGTGCGATGGAGCGACCGATAAGGTTATGGATAAGGTTCAACCCCCCCGGGCCGGCAGGCAGAAAGGCCTACTGGTTGCGATTTCGCGGGTGCGAGTTATGCTGTACGGCGCATTCCCCCAACCTTATGTTCACGCGTCTTGGGGATGAGGACGTGGCGGCTTCTTCCTAACTTTATATTATGCCCTCTTTCGTCTTGCAATGGTTCAACTCAACGCATATTCAATACCCACCGACCCCCCTCTGCTTGTAGAGCGCAGTGAATACTCCCTTTGTTATATACCACCCACTCATTATCATCAACCCGTTAAATGAACCGTAGCCTCGAAGCCTCCAACCACTTGCGCTTAGTCCTGAAACAAGTGCAGACGCCTTGCATTATTTCACAATGGAGCAGAATGGCCCGGGCGCGCCCATTCAGATCCAGTCCATCGACGAGCCGGGGTTGAGGGCCTCGGGCGACCTCCTCATGACGATGCGCAAGGAGGTCGCATCACTCCTTGGCAGGTCATCCACCGGCTTTCCGGGCGCTCAACCCGTAAGCTTTTCGCGGAAGCATCTCGACGAACTACACCGCGAGGAGTAAGAGTCCTATTCCCCCTTGCTCTGCTCTTGCTCTGTGTTGGCGGCTAACATCAATCAATCAACCTAGCTACTATGTCTGCGAGAAGTCCGATGGCATGCGCTACTTGCTCTACATGACCAACGATGAAGAAGGCCAGGAGGTGCACTACTTCATCGACCGCAAGAACGACTACTGGTACATCGACCGCGGCAACCTCCACTTCCCCCTCCCCGGCGACCACACACACATAAAGTTCCACACCGCCACCGTCTTGGACGGTGAGCTCGTCATGGACACCATGAGCGATGGACGCAAAGAGCCCCGCTATCTCGTCTTCGACTGCTTGGTGCTAGACTCCCAGGTCCTCATGAACCGCGAACTCAGTAAGCGCCTAGGTTACTTCCAGGAGCAGGTCTTCAAGCCGTACCGGCAGCTTATGGAAGAGTTCCCGAGCGAACGGCAATATCAGCCATTCTTTATCGACCAGAAGTCAATGCAGTTCGCCTACGGCATCGAGATGATGTTCAAAGACGTGATCCGGAACTTGAAGCACGGCAACGACGGTCTCATCTTCACCTGTCTCAAGAGCGACTACAAGCCGGGCACCGACCCACACATTCTCAAGTGGAAAGACGCAGAGGAGAACACGGTCGACTTCGTCTGGAAGTTCCACTTCCCCATGGTCGAACCCACCGAGGAAGAGCGCGCCGATGGCATGACCGAGCCCTTTATCGACTACGACTCAGTGCCACCTATTTCGCTACTCGCCAATCACGGCGGCGGCTACCCGAACGGCTACCAGTACTATGCCGATATGCACCTCGAGGAGAACGAGTGGGAGATTCTCAAGTCGCTCGGCGACCCGCTGGACGAGCGCGTTGTCGAGGCCTACATGGACGAGCAGAAGCGGTGGCGCTTCTACCGCTTCCGTGACGATAAACCCGATGGTAACCACATCTCCGTCGTGAACAGCGTCATCGAGAGCATCCGCGACGGCGTGACGAAGGAGGACCTGCTGAGCGCCGCCAAGACTATACGTGATAACTGGAAAGCGAGAGCGCAACATCGGGAAAAACGCTAAACATAAATTCTATCACTATATCGGACCAGCGGTTTACAAGAATATAGGGCGAGACGGACTATTACTCGATAACGAGATGAGTAGTGTCGAGCGCAGACAAGGAAGTTATGAGACGTCGTTTCACTAGTACAATATACCCCCATTTGCCGCCGAGTTAGTACGATAGACCGGAGTTCTACCGCTATAGCTCTGGCCAGGCATGGCTCTCTGGGCAGACTTGATTGAAGGCGAATGAATTAGTTCAATGGAGTTCAGGCAGGTTGGTCGGTTGGCTTCCAGGCGCCATGAAATGGGACGGGCACAATGAAGAGCGCGCATTCAGTGTTTTTGTATAATGCGATTTACGTCCAATCAAAGTTGTTAACATTGATTTCCCATTGTTCATTTCTTGACCGTGATAGTAGATGGCAGAACACTTTCATCATGTCATGAATAGTTTCACGTGAAAACAATTACTATTCAAGCTGAAGTAGTAAAAATTCATCGCGGTATGGGATTATATACGATCGATCGATCCGGGTATAACAGCACAAGGCTCAATAGAGAGCGTAGATGGATATACATACATTTGACGGCATAAGAGGAACCCTACTAGCACTACCCGAGACCAAGACCAAACCGTAGACGAAAAACCTCGGGAAAGCAAACAGGATAAGAATAAAAAGGGGAAAAATAGATGGAACGTCGTCAGACTCAATTATCTCATCAGAACCTCCCTCTCGCCACCACCTTGCCCACGCCGCACGTCTCGGGTCGATTAGCGGTAATGATTTATTCATTACTACAATCCCGAGTGGCGGTGAACTGAATCTCTTACTCAGAATCCCCGTTAGCTTCGTCTTCCTCGGCAGCTGCTCGTCTGGACCTCGTCGCTCGAGTGCTGGTGGCCCTGGTCTTGGGTGCTGGTTTCGGTTTCGCGGCGGGGGATTTGTTTTTCAGCACTCCATCTTTCACGGCCGGTCTGGAGGGTAGATTCCTCGCTTCTGGTGCGGCATTGGCAGTAGAGCGACCTCTGCGCCCTGCTGGCTTCTCAGGTGGCGGGGGTGGGATTTGCTCCTCTGCCTCGTCTACAACGTCGCTTAGCTCGGAGTCTTCAATATCTTCCGCTGGCTTCGACGCCTCTTTCTCTTCTGCCTCTGCCTCTTCATCATCTTCGTCCATTGCTTCCGCTTCATCCTCGGGGAGATCAGATAGACCCGAAGTTCCCTCTTCTTCTTCTTCGTCATCCTCCTGCGGGAGAGGGTTGCCTTCGTCGTCGTAATATTGCCATTTAGCTACCCCTTCCAACATGTCATCGTCGTCTGCAGAATCATCTCGTTCCACATAAGAAGAGCTTTTTCTTGTACGACCACTGCGCCTCCGATCGGAAGACTCCGGTGCGGGAGACGACGATGCTCTAGGTTTCTTAGATCGCACAGATGTTTTCGGCTTGCTAGAAGCTCTGCTTGAGGAGGACTTCGAGGTTTTCGGTGTTTTGACTTTAGGCGTAGCCTTCTGGACTGGGGCCCTGGCCTTTTTCGGAGCTGGTTGCCCTTCCGCTCGCTCATCCGCACCCTTCCGTTTCTAAGATATCATCATGTTAGTCTTCCTTATAGAGAAAAGGAGAATGTAGAAATTGGGGAGGCTTTGTATTTCCATACGTACCTTTTTCTTGTCAATTGATCTCAGTAGATCATCTAATTGTTGATCTACCTCCTCGGAAAGATACTGCTTCTCTGCAATCTCTTGCGCCGCCTGGTGACTCGGGAGGGCTGTGTACAAACCCACAGGCAGGCCAACCTTGCTGGAGTAGGCCTGAAAGCTCCAATTTTTGCGTTCTTGCCACTTACGCAGCAAACTTTGTGCCAGATCGCTAATGATATATAGCCTTTCGCTTTTGGAGCGATCGATACCGTCGAGCGTCTGTTTCACACGTTCGGCGTACTTGAAGATCATTCCGAAGTTGGCTTCAGTGGCAACGGTATTCACATAGAAAAGGAGATACCGTGCATGGTCCATTAATTCCTCTGCTTCTGGGCTGAAATCTGGATGATGCGCAAGAAGCGAAATAAGTCTTCCCATTGTTGACTCCATAACGCTTTGTTTTGCCTCACGGAAGAACCGAGCGCGAGATCTGATCCAGGTGTCAATCTGGCTCTTAAATTCCGCATTCGGCTCAAAAGCAGTGAGGAAAATGATGGTGTAAAACCGCGCCCGAAGCCTGTTTTGAACAAGATACTTCTGGAGCTTCTCGACAAATAGTCGACGAACGTTCGCACAGCTGTCCTGAGCCAAAAGAGCCAATTGGTTAAAGTCTGTTGGAGAGAGAAGCTCTTCGAAATGCTTGGACGTGCACAGTTTCAAAAGAAATTGGCCAGCCAGCAGTCGTAGTCGCGCCTTGTGATGCTTCGGCGTGTCTTTTGTTTTACAGAGTTCTCCTTGAGACTTCAACAAAGTTCGGAGGAGTTTGAAAACCGGCGGGGCAAGCTCCTTTGCTTCCTCTATGTCCTGCACACCGCGGACACGATTAACGACCAATTTAAGTGCCCATGATTTCACCTGACACTCTTCGTCAAGTTCGGCATCGGGTACCCATTCTGGGTCTGAGTCTTTTGCCTCAGTACGAACCTCAAAGAGAACATTTTTCAATGCCATGTCAATAATCTCATCGTTAGCCTCGGCCGTAACTGCTGATGCCAGTAGCTCTAACTGGGCAACTGCTGCAATCTTGTTCAGGAAATGAGACTTGTCATAGCCCCAGTCTTTCATCGCTCTCTGCAAAAGATCCGTAGCCGATACCATGCTTTTATCATCCTTCCTGGCCATCAATACATTCACAGCATATTTGGCAGACTTGGCCGGTTGCCCAAACAATGCATAGTTTATCAATGCTTGGGTGAACTTCCGATCAAGAGGAAGTTCGGTTGGGTATTTTCTTGAATATGATGAGCAGGCCTTGAGTGTCTCAACCATGGCCGCATCATTTGTCTGATCGGGTTTGGGTGCACTATCTACCAGGTCTTTACAAATTTGCCCAACGTGAGTCTTGAAGAGGTCCGGGTTGTGTTGTGATATTTCTGTTGTTATTTCCTGCGCAGCTGCACCGAGGCCGTCCTTGTCGCTCTTGGAGCAATCCATGAAAGTCGAAAGATGACTCTTATTGAACAGAATATAGGCGGAACGGTAGAGAAGTGGTAATATTGTCTCAAGGATATGCGGTTTGGGAGACCCTTGGACTCTTTTTACCAGCTCTTTAATTGCTCTGTGCATCGTCCTGAAGTCGCTTTCGGGAGATACAGTGAATCGGATAAGTTGGTAGCTTCGACGATCGTGCCAGTTGGCAAAATTATGCAAATCAGCTTCCACTCTGATGGGGTCCGGTAGGAATTGTCCGAGGTATTGAGCTGTTCTCTTAAGGTTTTGCTTTATCCTATCTGCGTCTCTTTCAGGGTTTCCCCCATTGAAGGAATCGCATTGACGGACCAGGTTTTCCAAAACTTTGGAGAACTGGGGCTGTCGAGCCTGAAGGGCATTGAAGGCTTTTCGTGCATTGCTATCTAGATCCTTTACCAGTAGTAATACTCTTTCGGCGCGTATTCTGTCTTGGTCATAATTTGATTCATTTGTCGACTGCGATGGGGACTGACCATTGGATGGCTTGGATCCCTTAGATTTTGGAGGAGGCGGAAATGATAAAGGGACAAGACACTCGTAGACAACCCGTTCCAGGAGTACGTTGAGTTCGAGGTCATTGGCGTAAAATGTGTTGAATATCCGGGAAGGAATGCCCGACAGTGCAGAGATGACAGACTCTTGGCCGGCAGCAATCTCACCACTGGCGACACCCCATAACTTTCCAAGAAGCGCCATAGCTTCAACACGTACCGAGGATCTCTTGTCTCGGCATCGATCTGCGAGCGTAAATAACACTGAGCCTTCCTTAGTAATACCTCCAAGTGCCGCCAACTTCATCACAACATCGCGAAAGCTGAAGGATTCTATCGCTGTGACTGCAGCGAGACGCACTTTCTCATCATTGTCATTAAGCTTATCACGTAGGCCAGTGATAAAGACTGACTCATCCTCTCGACTCAGTCCAATACCGCCAGCCGATGTTGACACAATATAGCCCACGGCCGTCGTCCACGCGGCACGAATTAAGGGTGATTTGTCATTCCTCCTTCCAACAAAGTTTTGGAATGCTTGGGGGTGAGTCTGGGCGAAAGAGAGAGGTGAAATAGGAGTAGTCAGTATGCTTGTTGCAGGATGCTCGGGTATTTCGTCGTTTAGCTTCAGTGGAGGATAGGCTGCTGGATCTAGAGTAGGAGGTGGTGGAGGTCCAGCGGCTCCAATGCCTGAAATCATGTCTCCCAATGTCTCGGTGGCCAGGAGACGTAGAGACACATTATCAGCAGATAATTCGGCGTCAACTTGAGGTATCACGTTTGGAAGCACTGTTGGGGCAGCTCGCCATAGCTCTCGCAAAAGCTGGTGAGCTTTCCGTAGCTCCTTGAAGTCGGCTTCTGAAGGCCCGGAAGGTGCTGCCTCGTCATCTGACTGCTCGTCGTCCTTGTGCCCATTCGCATGACCCCCTTTTCCAGATACATCCATAATGACATCGCTGAAATATTGCCCTACGTAGCGTGCCATTCTGTCGGGGCAAGAATTGCAAACGGTTTTCGCCATGACATATGCCTCCGGCTCTTCCTTGGGTAATAATGTTGTTTGAGTACCGTTGGAGTCCGCCTTTTCTCTGTGGCCCGTACGGGGAGCAGCTCGAAGAAACTGGGCCATGATTACATCCAACACAGAAGGCGGTAATGAAGAGCTCTCGTCCAGCAAGGTTACCATAAGTTCGGTCATATGAAATTCAACATCCTTTGCTACCTGCTCGCCTGATGAAGACTTGAACGACCCAGAAATGCCATCGAAAAATGTAGAAAAGAGCTCGAGCAAGAGCTCCTCGGAATTGTTTACATCATTTATTAACAGTATACTCTTCACATCGGCGAGTGAAGCGAGAACGTATTTATGTTGTGTATTGTACGCATGCGACGGATTCCAGAGTGCAGGGAGTGTGACTCTGACAAAAAGAGTGAAGATTTCCTTCGGAAATTCGGCATTAGCACGCGTTCTAATTCTCATGAGACCAGCACAAATCCTACCTTGAGTTGTTTGGGGGTAAAAGGAGCCTCGGGCGCGCATAACTTCAAGACGTCTACCAAGCATGACGCGACGTGGGCTTTCACTCCGGGTTCCTTGTGCGCCAGCAGGTTGTGGGACGCCAGATCCTTAGCCACCCCATGAAGAGAGTCCTTATCGACAGTTTCCTGGTCCATGTCTGCCAGTTCTTTCGACAGCTTCTCTAGACGGCGTAGGAGCTCGCCTGTCGCAATTGGTTTCCCAGCACGCCATGACAGCGGCTCATTGAACTGGAGCGCCACCAGTTCCTCGTCCATCTCCTGATCCTCTTCCACAACAGGTTGCTCCCGGTGTCGTGCCATGGCGAGCCCCACGCGATACAACCAGACTCGCTAATGTATGTCAGAGATCTATTGCGAGTAGAGCGTAACGAAGATTAAACGCGCCAGTTGCGGGCTCGGAACAGGTCGGAGGCTGCGGGGCTCGAGAGGATTGAAGGAAGGTCTCTGCGCGGCAAAGCGATAGATGCGAATAAGTGTAGATCGAACACCCCAATACGAAGAATAATAAAAGTGAACGGGTCAAATAGCGGAACTATTCAGGATGCTAGCAGTGGGCTGATATGGGCGGATTAAGAGACGAGGAGGAGGGCATGTAGTGAGAGGTGACGAAGTCATCACCAGCTTGCGATCGTGTTCAAGTCGCCCAGTCCTGCCTCTCCCGTCTTTTTTGGGCGAGTGCTACTTACGCGACGGTTTGTTGCAAGTCAATCAATCAATTGCGCGCTAAAGCTAATTCGTGTAGGTACCTTAAGGCGGTATTCCTTGTAACACAGTGTGAAGTAAGTGGGGTCTATGTAGCTACCCTACCGACATCGAGTCTACCTGCATGCATATTCGGGGAGCTGGTACTTAATTACCTAATAATAACACGCCATCCTCCAACAAAACTGCAGGGCCAGCCGTAGCTTAACACCGTGCCAACCTAAGAACTTGGAGATCAAAAAGTATCAACATATTCATGCCAGGTCTTCAAACCATATTACACGTAGTGGAATCTATTTTAACATCATTATGGCGACGTGTTGGTAGCCAATTGCAGAAAATGACACTGTCAAGATTGTGCTTTTACAGTCATGATGTTTTTCTCAAAAGTATTGGAAGCTGATGTGCTCAAGAACACAGGAAGGAGCCTGGACTACCAGTATCCGCGCCCAATTTAGTACTCAGCTTCAGACATTCATATGTTACCAGTATTCCTTAGGAGTTTATGTTCCTACCGAAACCCAACATGCAGCTCAGCAAGCTTTAGACTCTGTACGTGCAGACATTCATTGAATGCATCTGAGCCATGATAGTCCAGTAGGGTCTTCTGCACCAGAGAAGTATTATGTCCTTAAACGCATTCTATAGACATCTGTGTTATTTATATCATGTAATAGCTAATCGCCGTGATACTTAATTATTTTCTTCTAGTTGAACAGTGAACTACAACATGAGTCTTAGATATTAGAAATATAGATATTTCAATACTTAGAAAGTACGTTTGAGCAAAAGCCGACACGTCTGTTGCTCAAACCTTGGTAATACAAGTACATACCACAGCACACATGCTGACAGTATGTATATATTAATTTTTAATCTTTTCAAATAAAAACTCATGGGTATGTACGGTGATTGTAGCTAAGCCTGACAGAATCCTGTGATCCGGTCCTTGACGCTCTTTAACATTTAGAGTAGCTCAGTAAATCAGTTAGAAATAACTTCCAAGCTTTATGTGACATACTTAGGTAGCTGGATAACACAAGTATTCTCCGAGTACAGCCTCAAAATGTAGTGCCTAGTTATCCAGTACTTGATATGATATGAAACCAAACACCAAATTCTGTGACGTGGTTCGACGAAGACAAGAATCCTCCATCGCTGAAAAGAATATCAAGGTTTCACTCGAGAGTATCACAGACTGGCGTATTTCCCAATCCAATAAATCAGAGCTTATGTGCCTCTCATACTCACCTCATGCGAAGGAATCATTATTCTGTAATACCAGTAGCTGCAGTGCCAGTATGTGTTAAGTGAGTGTACATCTTGCTAAATGGTGAACCGTAATAATCAATGCTTACAAGTTCTGTTTCTGTTTATTCTGAAAAGTTTGCCTGCCACCCATTCTTAGATTTCTCACACTCATTAGCTTTTTTCTTCCCAATCTGTTATTTACTTCGTGCCTTCTCTATTTTCACTTCCAATTGCCAAATCACCAGTTTGAACTTGTCTCGTCATACGCAGCATCGTGTAAAGACTGCCCATCTCGAGACACTTTACCATCAACGTACGGAGTGAGAATCAACCGTAAGTCTACCCAAGAATTACCTGTTCAAATCAACAGCCGCGTGCACAAAATACGGGAAGGCGAGCTTTCCCTTGTGGCCTACAAGCCCGGCTTCAGTCTTTACAAAATTCATCGCCCTCACTCACCTCAAACCCAACACTCCTACACAATCTATTGTCCAGTAGTCTGGAAGCCCTCCTTATTGATCAGCTCTACTTGCGCTGCGCTCAATTTTCTACAAGACCTTATCTTAGCTAATCTATTCTGCAGCAGTCCAGTTCCGTGTATTCGTCGCAATCGCGCCTCATCACAACCTGAAAATGCCTGGAAAGAATATTTTCCGCTGTGAGTCCACTTCAATTGGCTGTCTGCTTCTTCAAGACTTATCACTAACCAGCTACTAGTGGGCGTCAGGCTGATGGTTCTTACCGCAGCCATTGCTGGTGAGCTCGCATCTGTCACTCTCGCCTCCGCTGTTGCGAAGGATGGCGTTGTAGAGAGTGGTAAGTTATGATACCGACGGGAAGACTTCAGCACAATGTTAACGCAGGGTCTAACTCCTTCTAAAGTAGTCGAGACAAGTCCTGAAGTTGAGCCTTATCATAACGGCCACAGCTTTTTCAAGAAACAAGGTCCATATATCTATGGCCAGAATGCTCCATTCTCTAATGTCACCTTCACTCCTGCAACTCTTACTATCACTCTCAAGACGACGGACATAACCACTGAGACGGTTGCTCCCCCGGTTGCTATCATTAACTCGACCACTGGAACTGGATATCAATCGTCTCTAACCGGGTTCACACCGAAGCCAACTGCTACAGTCCATGTCACTCCCTTTAACACTATTCACGCGCATACTGTAACCGGTTCCCTCAACTACACGCTGACTTCTTCTACTGTGGATGCTCAGACGAACTCTGTAATGAGGTGAGCTAACTGTTAACGTTTTGATATATATATCAGCCCCTGCTTCTGAAGCTAACATATTGTCAGTACCAATGGCATCCGATCGAGCATGATAATGAGCAATAACACTGTCGATTCGGTGTTTAAATGCACGCACAAGCCAACGCCAACTGAACAGTCCTCAATCATCCAAGCATCTGAGTTCACTACAACGATCTTGTACTCGGTCTTCGACGGTGAAGAGTATACCAGCACCGAGACCGTCACCGTGACTCCCCATGTCACCATCATCAGAGGTACAACGATAACGTTGCCGCCGGATGCGAAGACCACGACTATTGATAGCACGGTGACCCAGACTGACTCATCGCTCGGATTTGTGACAGTGACTGTTTACGTCTCAGAGGTGCTGACCCAAGCTCAAACCGGGGCGGTTGGCATTTCTGTCTCCGCCTACCATGCCACAGCTCCAAAGCCAGTTACCACCACCGTCGTGCAAACTGTTTTTCCTGTTCCTAGCAGTATTTCGACTACAACATGCACGGAGTCTGACATGACCAAAACCCGATCTGTTGTCTCAGTTTCGCATTCACCCATCACAGTTGTTGGTATACTGCCGACTTTGACAGTCACGGTGAGTGTCGAAAGTCTCAGCTCCAGCACGGATGCCTCAATCCTGGCCGAGACAAACACTGCAACTACTACAGTCACCCTCGGGGCTGCAGCCACTAGCGCGAGCGTCGATACTACCTGCACGACATCAACTGCGGGCACCGGCAGCATATCTGCGGGCAACCCGACCGCCACCGCAGTGACAACTTCATCAGCCAGCCACACGCGACACCAGGCGAGCGACAGCTCATACTCGAGTGCTAGACTCATCAATAGCACCGTAGGAACAGTCGCTGTGTCATCGGCACACGTCACCGCACAGTCGATTACTCGGTATACGGCATTGACTCACATGCCCAGCATCAATTTCACTGGTACTGCTCTCACTACTTACCCTGTCAGTTCCGGCGCGGGATCGGACGAGAAGCCGCCCTGCAGCGTGCCATGGGGTGGTAACGATGGAGGAGGTAGCCGTAGCTGCGTCGTTATGTTGGCGGTGGTGATTTCACTTGGTTTGCAGGGTTTTGTGATGTAAGGCTCGTTGAACCATCTTGAGAGTTCGGAAGTGCGAGTTGCTGTTCCATTGTATGATGAGAGGACGACGGTTTGTTTCTGAGGAGGCTATCATTGCCACTAATTCTAGGTGATAAGAAGGACTGATAATAAAATCTTGATGAAAACAACTGCCTTCGTTTTTGCTTTCCCGTGCATGTGATTTCGTTTTTCGGGTGTACATTAACATCCTAGACATTCGACGCTGCAGCACGGGAGGCAGCAGGCGATCGAGATCGCGCCAATGAGTTGTTTGATAACCAACTTTATCCTGAGGACCTTACGGCGCTCGGTCTTGATACCGGTTTTGGGTTATCTGTTCATCAACCGTGGTCTGTAACATGATATGCAAGTAGGTCCGAGACTCTAAGCTCTTTGTTGTAAAGATATTAATTATTTGAAAATGGGTCAATAGTCACCGTCCTCCATGGGCCGATTTAGCTTGTGCTCTACCATGTTTAATGATCTATGGTTACATTACATATGTCGCAGTCAAAATCCGATATATTGGGGTGCATAATACTTTTCGCATCGCGTGACACGGTAGGATTGCGGAAGCTAGGCGAGGCGATGTGGGAAAAGGATTGCAGTAATTTCCAGTGTTAAATGACCAAATTACTGCAATCCTTTTCATGCACCGTCTCGCTAGGTATACCTCAGGTTTACATTAGTTAACTATCAGTTAAATTTGGTAGAAGTGATTTTCGATTGTAGCAACTGCACATGTTATAAATCATGCTTTGTTTTCAGTACCTACTGAATCTGAGACATGTGATGTGAGACAGCACATGTATGATGGTGGAAGTTATATAGTCTAAGACAGTTGGAGGTCAATGGCTGACCATGGCGCGGCTGATTGCCCTGACTTGTATGGCTCTGATTGGCTCAACAACGCATTTCGGGGTCGTGCAAAACGGGGATTAGCCCAGTTGAACCTTCAACTATTTCGTCACTGCCGAGGCTTGCCCTCCCCCACCAAGTCGGCCAATTTTTGGGTTGCCATGTGCCGGAGTGACAAGCTTGCGCCAAATCTTCGTGCTGTCCCGTGTCTTGTGACCCAATGGATATCAGCTGCAATTTCAACTACACCTCTTCATATTATTAGGGGCACCCGTCAGGGACAGTTGACAACCCATTCTTTCTTCGAGTTCGAGTCAAGCGTCAGCAGTCTTGTCCCCATCCCAACAAACGGCGAACCTTCGGTGTAGCTACCCCACGATACCCCTTCTCGTGGTCAACCGATGAAGAGGTGCCAAACTCGCAGCATCTTCTGCCAATCTTTCAACTCCGCGTCCCGCACCCCTATAATCGCCACCCACCTCGAATTTCCCATGGGTCAATAACAACATCATGTCGTTTACTTCGTATCTAACTTACTTTCTCACGGGTTACACTGGTCTTGTTGTGGCCTTCTATATGCTTTCTGCTGTTGTCCCCAAGGCAGCCTTCGTTGCCCGTGCGCTCGCCTCCTACATCGCCCTGATAATATGCGCTAGCTATGGCGCTGCCGCGTCGATTGTCCTGCGAATACTCGGCCGCGAACAGATTGCCCAATGGACCACCGCTCGTGCTTTCAAATATGTCATGGCTTTGGCCACCGGCATTACCTTCGAGGTCGAGGATCCAAATAAATACCTGGAAACCATTCGGCCCGCCGTTTTTGTCGGGAACCACCAAACTGAGCTGGACGTACTCATGTTAGGATGCATGTTCCCCAAGTATTGCAGTGTAACGGCAAAGAAGAACTTGAAGAAAATACCTTTTTTGGGCTGGTTCATGGCCTTGAGCGGGACCGTCTTCATCGATAGACAAAATTCTAGGAACGCTAGAGATGCTATGGCCGGAGCCGCCGAGGAGATTCAAAGGCGGAAACAGAGTGTCTATATGTTTCCTGAAGGCACCCGTAGCTACGCCAAAGAGCCAGGGCTATTACCATTCAAGAAAGGAGCCTTCCACCTGGCAGTCCAAGCCGGTGTACCTATAGTTCCGGTGGTGGCAGCAAACTACTCTCACATTCTGCACATCAAGAGTTTAGTCTTCAATGGGGGCAAGATTCCAGTCAAAGGTGAGATGCACGTGAAGGACTGCATAATGCGATAAGTGCTAACGCAACTGTAGTTTTGGACCCTATCCCAACTGCCGGATTAACATCTGAAGATGTCGACGAATTGACTCGTAGCACGAGAGAGCTTATGTTACAGGAGATCATTGCTCTCACACAAAAAGCCCGAAACCAACCTATTGCCGTACCTGTGAACTCAGGTAACGGTGTGATCAAAGCTAGTGGAAGGGATGCTTCTCGATCATGATGACGAAGCATAGCATTCTTACTCAAGAAGACACTCGCCGCATCGAACCATAAGAAATATTGGTGTTGTTACACCCGCATCATTGTCCCTCTATAGTCACCCGAAGATCTTAGACGACCGAGACGCAACCTGCGGCCCTGATAGAGTAGTGATGAATTAGATGAGAAGCAAGCGGTTGCATTGATACCCGATAGATCAGGTCATGCTGATGCTTAGCCAAGACCGACGCAACTGCGACAGTTGGCATTATCTCTTGATGCATATACCTATGGCGTTGGAAAAGAGAAGGAACCTTGGGGATTAGCTATGCGATATTCGCATCGATAGGGATATCCTTTAGCGATGGCTGGGGCATACTTCGGATGGATCCCCCCCGCATTAACACATGGACGGATGTCGAAACGTGAAATACAAATACGGGATACCAATAGCAGAATAGAATCATGCTTTCTAACTAACCGCATTCTAAGGCCTCCCGGTTTCGACACTTAACCTACTGTATTAGACGAGGCCTCCAAACTCACCATGAAAAGCCGAACCCTTAGGGACCAGATAGCCATCATCTCTTTTTCTTTTTGGCGTACGTGGGACCCATGACTTGCTAGTGAATCGCATGGCACAGCACCGCATCGTTATTGGCTCTTGTAGCATGCTGTGTATAGACATATAATTCTCGGCCATGCAGTAGCGGAAGAAGCTATCTTGATCCGCGTCCAATAGCACAAAAGTGGTCGATAGATCAAGTTCATCGCCCTGCATACAGGGAAGTGGGAGATCTAATTTCCTTGGCACCGCGAGAAGCGCTAGCCGTCACCGGTGTGGCTTTGTCGGAAGCCCCGAAAGCGCTCTATTCATATTCAGATCTCATATGTAGGCGACCTCAGAATATGCATTCATCGTACAAGAATGTCTCCATTCCGGGTCGTGCTGGGCGCTGATCCATGGTTAGAATTGACGCAATACACATTCCCCATGGTGATCTATCAGTCAGTGATGGGGCCTCAGCTTGGACCGGACAAGCCTGGTATTCAGAACACAGCTGAAAGAAATATTGGGACATCTGCAGATCAATCACACTTGTCGGGTAGTCTAAAGAGGGGCAATCGTGCGATTGATCAATGATGCCCTCCTGGATGGGGGGCAAGGGGGGCAACCGGCATCTTTCGCACTATCGGGTATGACGAATCGCGCCTGTGTAGCTCGATGAGCTAGCTACATGTTTATCGTGTACTATTTGCTACTAACAGGCTTCCCGTTCGAAAGCCCGTTACATCATATGTGGCTCAAGCTGTGGGTGAACCCGTTTTGCTCACGAACACCCACCCCTGACAGATAGTACACATGGCCGAGGTATCGCGAACAAGGACATGACGTGCTTTCCCGGGCATTTCGCCCTCTCTGAATGCACGACATACAGTAGCTACAGCGGTGACGTCCTTTACTTTAGCGAAGCTAAGCTTCGTCCCGGATCTACCCCTCTTATGTCTGGGATTGGGCGGCCTCTAGTCAAAGAGGGAGCTTGTCTCCAGTATGGAGGTTTGATGGGTATAATAGGGCCTGCCCTCTCTGTCCAGGTCCTGCCTCGGTCATCTCCCGACCAAACACTTACACCCAGTCAACTGAAGATCTAGTATCTTGAATAAACACAATCCATCACCATGTCTTACAACAGCAACGACAACGACGTAAGCCTACCTATTACCGAAAATATCTACGATGAAACCACGCAAGACTAATAGACAATATGCAGAGCTACGGCTCCAGTGACTCCTACGGCTCTAGCCGACGGGACAACGACATCTCGAGCAGCGACAACTACGGTTCCAACAACGACTCGTATGGTTCCTCCAACAAGTCGTCCCGGGACAACGACAACTCTTACGGGTCTGGGGATTCCTACGGCTCATCCAACCGTCGCAACAACGACGATGATAACTCCTACGGATCGTCTCGCAACGACGATGACTCGTACGGTTCTTCTAACAAGAACTCGTATGGCTCCAGCAATAACGACTCATATGGTTCCTCTAACAAGAACTCATACGGTTCGAGCAACAACGACTCGTACGGCTCTAGCAACAATGATTCGTATGGCTCTGGTAACAGCAATTCATACGGTTCCAGCCGCAACGACGACGATTCTACTAGCTCTTCAAACCGCCGCAACAATGACAGCTCATATGGCTCAAGCAACAATGATTCTTATGGCTCGAACAAGAGCGACTCTTATGGGTCAAGCAACAACGACTCCTATGGGAGCAGTAACAATGACTCCTATGGGTCTAGCCGCCGGGACAATGACAACTCCTACGGCTCTAGCAACAACGATTCTTATGGATCTAGTCGTAACGACGACGATTCTACCAGCTCTTCAAACCGCCGCAATAATGACAACTCATATGGTTCGAGCAACAACGATTCCTATGGCTCGAGCAGCAGCGACTCGTACGGTTCCAGCCGCAAGGACGCGGACTCATACGGCTCAAGCAACTCGGACTCGTACGGCTCGGGCAACACTGGCTCTTATGGCTCCAGCCGCCGCGATGACGGCGATTCGTACGGCTCCAGCTCGGATAGATATTAAGGAACGACCCGTTGGGGCGTAAGCACCGGCCGTCGGGGGAAATTCCAGCAATAGCGACGGGGGTGGTTTTTGTCCCTGGATAATGGCACCACTATGAGCGGGCCGGATAAATTGGGGGTTTCTCTGAATGGACAGACCAGTCTTTAGTTACCTAATACGAATTTATCTTTGACCCGAGAGGTTTTTTTCTCTTCTGTGTTTACCTTCGCAATGTTGATGCTAAGTATTCGTGCAATACCGAGTTTCCTCCGTCGTTCCTATTCCTTGAGAGATGTATATGTTACATAATCACCTAACCCAAAGCATTGGACCCTTCTTGCGTGCAATGCGCACTGAACAGATCCCACGTGGGGTGTGCGTTGGACTACCGTAAGTTCCGTATGCTGTACATGGATCGAACCGAGTTTCCAATTTGTTCGATTAAAGTGGTGATCGGAGGTGCCTGCAGGCATAGCGGATGTTTCAAGCTACCGTTTTTCATGATCTGTCTCCGCGGGACCGGAGAAAATTGCGAAGTTCGGACAATGGCTTTTATGTAAGTACAATTACCTTGCATGAATGATAAGTAAGCTCAAGCTGACTGATTACTTCCGCAGGCCGTGAGAAGGATGTCCTAGTAGCCGATTTGAGTTGCAGAATTGTCTGTTGAAGAAACCGGTGGGGATGCGGAATGGCTAAGGTGTCTTACCGACTGGCTGACGCCTCCGCTCTGCGTGTTAGTAAGGTATAGGCATGGCTAGTACCCAATCTGGCCAATGAAATGCAAGGTAATCGTTACGGGGAACTGCCCAAGTGGCCAAACTCGGCTGATCTTATTGGTAATTGGCTTTCTCGGCGGGCCGGCTCCCACTGCGAGTCACCGACAATTCGAGGCACGGCATGCTGCAGCGAGTGGGCTAGGTCCCCTAGTCCCTGAATTAGTGGGGATCAGAGTGGCAGTGGTGAGAGGTTGACGGGTGTCAAGACAAAAAATACATGCGGTCTCGCTTTCGCCTCTTTGAGTCTTACCTTTTCCCGACTACATGCTTGATTTTCTGACTATATAAGATCTGACCGCCGCTCTCTGTCTACAAGTTGGTGTCAGGGAAGGAGAGTTTCGGTTGGAGATATCCTTCAATCGCCTTCTGACTACGTTCATATTTGCCAGTTTTGTTCTTCGCATTCGTAACTTTTTTATTCGGCTTTGTAGGCCTGGCTGTGTCTAACTCTCGCGCATCGCACACACCTGCATACATAGCCCGGGTCACTCATCCATTATGGACACGGTTCTTCGCCAGTCTAAGGCCATGTGCCCCTTTCTAAAGAAGGCGAGCCCGGCCACTCTGCGTGCCCTCTCGACCTCAACCCGGCCTCAAGCTTCTCAATGCGGTGGCACCATCTCCAAGCTTCAACTTCTTGGACAGCGATGCCCCGTCATGGGCAAGGCGCTTGCCATCCAGTCGGCTCGCGTCGGCTGCAAGGCCCCGGTGCCAATGGCTCGTACTTCGGCCGTCTCGGGTGCCCGTGCCTTGTCCGGCCACTCCAGGGCTAAGATCCACACAAGCCGTCCCAATGAGGCTCGTGCTGTCGATACCCCCGTGTTTGCGGCCCGTGACAGTGGTATGTCCTATCCCACACAACTAATGGCAAAATAGAGTCTGACGTCCATTCGCAGTCCAATTCCCTCCAGTGGCCCCAGCCAGCCGGAAGGCTAACGTGGCTACTGCGACTACCACGGCTCTAAATGGTCCGAATGGCAAGTTCGACTACGCCGGTTTTTACGGGGCAGAGCTCGAAAAGAAGCACAAGGACAAGTCGTACCGGTACTTCAACAATATCAACCGCCTTGCCAAAGAGTTTCCGCAAGCTCATGGGGCTAAAAAGGAAGACCGGGTTACTGTGTGGTGCTCGAACGATTATCTCGGCATGGGTAGAAACCCTCAAGTTCTCAAGGAGATGCACGAAACTCTCGATGAGTATGGGTCCGGCGCTGGAGGCACACGAAACATTTCCGGACACAACAAACATGCGATTGAATTAGAGGAAACTCTTGCCAAGCTACATGCCAAGGAGGCCGCACTTGTGTTCAGCTCCTGTTACGTTGCTAACGATGCTACTCTCGCAACCCTGGGCAGTAAAATGCCTGATTGCGTGATTCTCTCTGACAGCTTAAATCATGCATCAATGATTCAAGGCATTCGTCATTCGGGTACGAGGAAGATTGTTTTCAAGCACAATGATCTTGAAGACCTCGAATCTAAGTTGGCCTCGTTACCCTTGCATGTGCCTAAGATTATCGCTTTCGAGTCCGTTTACAGCATGTGTGGTTCTATCGGACCCATTGAAGAGATCTGCGACCTTGCCGAAAAGTATGGTGCGATCACATTTTTGGATGAAGTTCATGCTGTCGGCATGTACGGCCCGCACGGTGCTGGTGTTGCTGAGCATCTGGATTTCGAATCCCATCAACAGGGCAGACCCCAAGGCACTGTCATGGACAGGGTGGATATCATCACTGGTACCCTTGGAAAGGCTTATGGCTGTGTGGGTGGCTATATCGCTGCAAGTGCTCAACTTGTAGACATGATTCGGTCTCTTGCCCCTGGCTTCATCTTCACGACATCTCTGCCGCCAGCTACCATGGCTGGTGCTAGAGCAGCGATTGAGTATCAAATGGATTACAAGGGAGATCGACGGCTGCAGCAACTTCATACGAGAGCCGTTAAGGAGGCTTTGGATGCAAAGAATATTCCGGTTATTCCGAATCCGTCGCATATCATCCCTCTTCTAGTGGGCAATGCCGAGCTTGCCAAGCAGGCTTCAGACATGCTACTGAACGATTATCAGATCTACGTGCAGTCAATCAACTATCCAACTGTGCCCGTCGGCCAGGAACGCCTTCGCATCACACCAACTCCTGGGCATACTAAGGAGTATCGCGATCGTCTGGTTAATGTTATTGACGAAATCTGGACCAAGCTGAACATCAAGCGAACTTCTGACTGGGCCGCCGAAGGTGGTTTCATTGGTGTTGGTGAGGCGAATGCCCAACCCACACAACCTCTCTGGACCGACGAACAACTCGATATCGATCATCAAGTCGCTAAAGAAATTAAGGCTTCCAAGCCTGCCAATGGCTTTATGGAAACTTTGCTCGAGCGTGAATCCCGCAATGCGGCCCAGGCAGCGAGTGCAACCGCCTGATCACTTGTTCTCTCATAAAGAGGAACACGCATCAGTTCTAGGGGAGCTCAGCTGACCGAATAACGTTCTTTCGAGCGTAGCGAGCTGAATAGCGTTGCTATATTTGGTGTTTCGATTATCTACTTCTTCATTGCCCAGTTGAACGATTAGACCTCGTCGTCTATTTAAGGCACTGCAGTGTGCGTACATAAATATGTCAATATGACAACATTTGAATGCAATCAGCACCATCTGGCTAGCTAGATGGATCATGCTCATTCGCCATCAATATTTTATCCACTTGCCTATGTGATGTTGTCCCCTAATGTAGTATGCGACTGTTTCCTTATAAAGTCATCTCCCCCGCTCTTTCCATATTAGCCTCAGTAGATTTGTTGCCATGAAAAGTCTAATTCAACTCGGCCGGGGAAGACCCGGCAAGGTGGTAGCGAAAATAGCCCTTCGCTGTCCAGCACGGACAACATTCGACTTGACCCTAACCTCGGCAATGGTCGTTGCAGTACCAAGCAAACAACGTTGTCTCGTGGCTAGAACCACCCAAGTCTGTTCATGGCTAAATATGTTGGCGAAGAGGCACTATCTCAACTATTTACCCGCCCTTGGCCGAGCGTTGTTAAGCTTGCTGACCTCACCCAGAGCTTCGGAGACTTCGTACCGCAACTTTAAAGTCAACAGCCGCAAAACGTAAACGATGTTGCATAACCTCCAGGGCCCAGAAGGGTCATAGAGTAGCTGGAGAGACATTCGGGTCTGAGGATGTGGTTGGGGAATAGCTATTGGAGGAGGCGAAGCCGGTAGATTTAAATAACATGTTAATAAGTGCTTAAACCTTGTGGTGCAGATATATGACCTCCAGGGCGCTTCACTTAGCTTTCCATGTTGTGCTTGAACATTTACCACTGTTAATTTAGTGTAGTGTTCAACGTATTACTACTCGACGATAACGAAGATGAAGACCTTCGCCTTTGCTGGCGTGCTGCCGCTCGCTACCGCGCTGCCCTCATGGCTGGATCTCGCGCCTCGCCAGGCGTCGACGATCACGGTTGATCTGACGAAGACCTACCAGACGATGGACGGTTTCGGGGTAAGTGATTCTCTCTGCGCATTTTTTCACCTTAGTCGAATTTAAGAATATAGGATTTCCATCATGATGTGGAGCTTGTCACACTCCACGCTCGAGGCTAACACCAAAATTTGACTGTAGTGCTCGTTCGCGTTCCAACGCGCGAACCTCATCACGAACATGTCGGATAAGACAAAGCAGCGGTACCTGCTCGACCTGCTCTTCAACACTACGTCCGGCGCCGGACTGTCGATTGTGCGCAACGGCATCGGTTCCAGCCCGGACTCGAGCTCCGATCACATGAACACCTGTTAGTTAGCCCCTAGGCTTCCTCTTTCCATTTTATTCGAATTCATTATTACTTGCTTTTGCTTGCTCTCGACCTCTGTGCAGATATTGCTACAGAGGACAGTGACTAACACTTGAGGCTATTAGTTGCGCCCAAGAACCCCGGAGGCCCCAAAGCGACTCCCCAGTACTCATGGGATGGAAAGGACAGTGGCCAAGTATTTGTTAGTCAAGAGGCGTACAAGACGTACGGTGTACGCCAAATCTACGGCGATGCTTGGAGTGCGCCGGGGTACAGTAAGTTTCCTTATTTTTCACTTAGCCAATTCATAATTTGCCACGGGAAAGAGGCGATCTCGGCTCCCTTTCAAGAGTTATGTCGGCCCTGGTCCCTTCTGCCTCAAATGCGTGCTTCCTCTTCCCGGTCAAAATCACCTCTGGTTGCTGATATCATGCCGTGTGCAGTGAAGACAAATAACAACGAGAACAACGGCGGCACTCTCTGCGGAGTTCCTGGGACCAACTGTCAGAGCGGTGATTGGAGACAAGCATTCGCAGACTACCTCGTGCAATATGTCAAGTACTATGGCGAAGCTGGTGTCCCAGTCACTCGGTGAGTTCCTGCGATTTGGTACCTTTTCAAGCGGAAAAGGGATCTCTCATCACAGTACATGAATCTAACTAGGAGTAGCATTGGGTTCCTGAACGAACCTGAGTTCTCTCCAGGCTATGGTATGTTTACACCGTGAATTGCCAACTGTATTTGATTGTGATATACGAGCTAATTCCGACACAGTACGTAAACCATTATCACTATTTTCGAAGTGCAATCATATGCCATATCTTACATAGCTGGATTTAAATACTATCCACCGTAGCCAGTTTAACTATGTCTGCACGATTCAATGTTACGGATTCTAACAATAACCAGGCAGGGATGAACTCCAACGGCGCACAAGCGGCCGATTTCATCAAGATCCTATACGCGACCTTGCAGGCCGCGAATCTCACCTCGCAAGTCGGCATCGGATGCTGCGAGTCGGAAGGCTGGGGAAACCAAGTGAACATGCTGAACTCCATCAAGTCGGCGAACGCGGAGTCGATGCTCGCCATGGTGACATCCCACACCTACACGGGCGGGTCCAATTCCCCCATGAACACAAAGGTGCCCGTCTGGCTCTCGGAGCAATGCGACTTGAACGGCGGGTGGACGACGGCATGGTACAGCGGAGGCGGCGCCGGCGAGGGCTACACGTGGGCCAACAACATCTACAACGCCGTCACGGCCACCCAGGTGTCCGGGTACCTGTACTGGGAGGGCGTGCAGTGGCCGTCGCCCAACACCAACGAGAAGATGATCAAGGTCGACCAGCAGGCCCCGTACAACATCGAGGTCTCGAAGCGTCTGTGGGCCTTTGCCAACTGGAGCCGCTTCGTGCGCCCCGGCGCCATCCGCGTCGCGACCTCGGGCGGCTCGGGCGTCAAGTCCACGGCCTTCAAGAACGTCGATGGTAGTATTGCTGTCGTCGTTATCTCTACCGGTGGCTCGGCTAGTAATGTCTCTATTAAGGTCAGTGGTGGCACCGCGACGGCTACGCAGGCTACTGCCTGGGTCACGGATGCTTCGCACGATTGCGCGGCGACGACTGTCACGGTTGCGGCGGATGGGACGCTGAGTGGTAGTGTGGCTGCCAGGTCTATCACTACCTACCTTATTCCTGCTCCTGCACCTCCTGCGGCGTAAAGAGTTTGGGGAACGCCATGTTGTGGTATTGCTAAGCTATAGTATCAAGCAGGTTTAGGAGAAATGGCAATTCAGTCTTCTTACTGTAATGTGGTCTCCATATTGAATACTACCTGTGAATGATCAATTGGAGTAAAAGGTGTCTATAAGTTGAGCGTCTCTTTAAGCCATGCCGATTCCTTGCGTTCGGCCTCAATTTGAGTTACACCAAAGATAGGAAAGCCCCGTATTATGTTGTAATCGTTGGACCATGTCTAAGCTACTAATTCCCTTGATACGTGGCTTAAATCTTGCTCAAAAGCCCCGACAGTGCCGTCTTAGTATCAGCGCTCGTCTCCTTAACAAGCTTCGCAATATCTCTAAACTCAGCGATACCGGCATCACCCATCGTCTCGTAAAGCCAGCTCTCAGAGGTCGTCACAATAGCCCCCTCAGCACGCAGCCGGGCGAGGGCCACGGGGATCTCCTCCTCATTACAACTGCTCACGCCGTCGGCAAGGATGTAAACCTTGTGTCCCTGCGCAAGCATATCCAGCGCCGTCTGCGTCACGCAGATGTGGCTCTCGATCCCCACGATGACGACCTCGCGCTTCGTCGGGGAAGTGAAGAGCGCGTGCGAGGACACCTCGGGGGTCACCATGCTGAAGAACGTCTTGTCCGAGTGCACGGCCGCGTCTTCAATCAGAGGCTGTAGCTCCGGTACGATTGGGCCAAGCTTTCCTGCGTTTTGTGTCGTTACGACGATGGGGATTTGCAGGATCTGTGCTGCGCGGAGCACTTTCTGAGATGTGAGGAGGCTGGCGGCAAGGTTAGTTAATCAATAAATCGTTTGCGTATTAGGAGATATCTGGGAAAAACTTCAGAGCTCCGAAATTCTTCTATGCTGAGTTTGTCTGCATGGCTGGGTAGGTGAGTCACCGTACATTTTGTCAAACTGCCATATCGCGTTGCGGAACTTGTCTTGAAGGTCGCAGACACTGAAAAAATACCAATGTCGTCAGCTTTATGATAACGCTTCAGCTTAACGCCCATCATCATCTCTGATCAAACTGAACTAGCAGTGTAATCAAATTATGAGTAAAGTATGCCTTTCTGGAGTTTACTAACAAGATAACAGGGTTATCTACACGATTGCGTTAGTACTACCCTAACAAAATAAGAATAGTTGCTATAGTTTGCAACTCACGAAGCCGTCTCGAAGGCGCCGCCATGGTGGATGATAGCTTCAGGCCGAGGGGAAGCGCAGAGAGGGGAGGGCTAGCTCTGACTCGCAACTGTTTGTAGGCTTGGACTGGTGCTTGCGATCTCAAGACGCGTATGAAGGTCATAGAGGTGTGATATATGTCTAACGCTAATTGATTCAGTAGATAAGCTGTAATAAACAGAAACTAATTAAGTAAACTTTTAATCGAAATAGCGCAGATAGATCCCGAGCTCCGAGCGTGATGCCGGTAGGATGATGCGCCATTGCTACCGGGACAATGGATGCAGAGATCTGAGGTGCGGGGGCGGGGCCGACCGCACGTAAATACTAATCACTACCGTATTACAGTATATCACGTATGCGTTCCTACAGAAGTACTTTTAAAGGTGTTCATTCCTCTGTTATTTTCGGAATTTTATTATAAAGTGAGAGCTAATCGGATTCTCTATAAATTTCCCAAAAGTTATGAGATGGCCGATACGGCTCCTATGGTCTATAAAGGGTTAAAAGTAGTTCACCAAGATCAAATCAGCAACTATAGTCTCTATCCAGGGCAATCTTGGTTCGATAGATTTGTTCTAATCTAATCCAATATTTGCTTAAAATATGCCAACTTTGGCTCTCGTGAGCCAGTCAAGATCCCCCTTACTTGTAGCCGCCCTCACCTTGTAGAGTTCATCAAGAAACGCTGGTACGAAACTACCTGGTCCTTTGACATCTTCTCTCTCGGCCGCCAGCTCAGCAGCAATGTTGTAATGCAACAGGCCAGAAATTGTCGCAACAAGCTTATTTTGAGGCCACGCCGCGATCATGGCAGATATCGTTGTCCCGAGGCAACAGCCCGTGCCCGTGACCATGCCTAGATATTCGTGTCCATTCTCTATCTTGTATACATAGACGCCATCCGTGACGTAGTCCGTCTTTCCCGTCATGACCACGATGTTTTTTCGGAGCCTGGCGAGTTCTTTGAGCGCTGATGCGAGCTCTTTGATGTCGACGTCGCCTTCCGCGCTGTCCACGCCGCGTTGCTGCACCGTCGAGCCGCCTGGCATACAAGAGAGGATCTCGGAGCGATTGCCTTTTATCACGTCGATGTAGCCCCCTCCGAGGATTTTCTTCGTAGCGGCTCTTCTGACAGCCGTAGCTCCAGCACTATCGCGGGTTTTACATCAGCCAACTAGCTCAGAACGAGACAATACTGGAACTTACCCAACTGGATCGAAAACCACAGGCCCTCCAACCTCGTTATAAGCCTTGAGCGCCTTCAAGTAGTTGTCTAATCCCTCCGGCGTGACGGTTCCCATGTTGATGACAAGCGCACCGCCCAGTTTCGAGAGGTCCTTGGCCTCTTCGCCATAGTTCGCCATGATCGGACTGGCACCGACACATAACGCGACATTGGCGGCGAAATTCTGCACAACGAGGTTGGTCATGTTATGCGAGAGTGGTTTTCTTTGCCCGACGGCCTGGATGACCTGGGGAGCCAGCTTAACTAGCTCCGCAGGGGAGCGACCTTGCAAACCTTCTGTCACGATGCCTCTGGCAAAGGCAGGCGGCGCCTTGACGAGTCGGCTCAGCTCCCGCGCTGACGCCTCCGGGTCTGCGGCGGCCATGATGGCGCTCACGACGGCGACACCATCGAGTCCCTTTCCAGAAACCCTGCTCTGCCACACGACGCGCGAGGTGTTAGACGCATTGATGCCGCCAATGCACACCGTCTTAACGGTCGAGTTCGCCTGTGCGAGTTGTAGCAGTAACTGTTGGAGGCCATCTACGCCAATGATACTCTTTGTGTTCTCCTTGCTGCGTTATCGCGCTCGGGGTCAATTTTACATATTCATCTACGAGAAAACGATTGATCGATCGACTTACGTCGCTGTAGCAAAGACGGTCCCAATGCCTAGGTAATCCGCCCCGCCTTCGCACGCCGCGGCTGTCTCGGCGGCATTGCTGACCGTGACGCCAATGATCTTGTCGTGGCCGAGGAGCTTCCTCGCTGACTCGATGTCTATTCGCGGTGCAACGATGTGCATTAGCTCCGCGGGCTCACGCTTCCTCCAATGACAGGCCATGCCCGCGCTCGAAAGCGGGAATTACCGCATGCGCACGTACGTACCTAGATCATCTTGTCCGATATGCACACCTTCACAACCCACGGAGAGGGCGACGTCGACGCGATCGTTGATGAGTAGCGGGATGTTGTACTTCTGCGTGATCGCATGCAGCTTGCGGGCCGTCTGGACCAACACACCGGTGTCGCTTGTCTTATCCCTGTACTGGACGCAGGTGACGCCGCCCCGCAGCGCTGCTTCGACGACCTCGCAGATGTCCTTGTTGCCGAGGATGGCCGGCGTCGAGTCCGTCACCAGGTACAGCGAATAGTCGATGTTGTCTTTCCTCATCTTGTTATTCAGCGCTTCTGCATTCTCTAGTAGACCATCTTTGATTGTTGTAGAAGCAGCGAAGCTATCCATCTTAGTACTCTATCTTATCTAGCGTCATTCGGTGGTTACATGTGTGCATATGGCAACACTGCGCTTTGCACCCACAAGAAATTTGATAGGACATGGCATTCGAGTCAATGCCTTTTATTGGATTTTCCATATTATATAAATGCTGCTAGCTAGGAGAAGCTATCAAAACGCAATAGTGACTGAAGAGCATTGGTCCAAAGCTACAATCAATCAATCTTCTCCTCCTCCCAAGTGAAGTACCAAGTCACTCGGCTGCCGTCGTCGGGGGCCTTGAATTACTTGATGGCGTCATCCACGAGAATGCTGATGCTCCGCCAACAGGATTAGTCGATGTTCGAGGAGTGCCAGAAACACTTCGAACCTCACGGTTCATTGAAGCGGGATTGGTCTCCGCCCCGCCAATTGACGTCCTTTTCGACTCCCATCGAATCGAGTTACCAGCACCTCCGTCGGTTGCTGTCTGACTCTTGCGTCGCAGCTCCCCACTGCTCCTGAGCAGTGGCGCCGGCTCGTAAGCCGCGCCGGTCCGGGCTGAAGACGACATCGTCGATTTTGTCGGCTTCAGAATCTTCATGCTACGCCCTCGTCCCGCAGGTTGATATCCACTCAAGGGCGCGTTGTCTTTTTGGTCGCCGCCGTTGGTCGCTGTTCCTTGGCGCCACGAGTTCCAAATACCGCCTGCTCCAGATGCGCGACGAGTGCCATCACTCGAGGTATCTCGCGCCGGGAGTTGTTTATCTTTATCTTTAATAGCCCGATGCTCAGGCACGCTGTTTTCCTTTGATAGCCTCTCACTCTCGCCACCGCTCTCGGATACCGTACTAACATCTGCAGTTCCGGGTTGTTGACTAGCCTGCTCTGATACAGGTGTATTAATTTCATGGGAATCAGTTTCATCCTGGACTGCTTTAGCTTGTTCCAATTCAGAGGCTACATTAACGGCCGTCAGCTTTTTGGACTCGCCAAGAACAAATGGACGAGCCGTGGCGTTCAATTTGGGCTTCTCAGCAAATACAGCCATAGTGCGAATATTCTTGAAAGCGCCATGATCTTCGGGGCGTACGAATGGCACTGACAATTTTTCGCGGCCACTGCTATAAAGCGTCATTCGATTTTGTGAGAAAAGGACATCCGCTGAGTGCTCCCTCAGGGTCTCGCTGCCCACGAAAATGCGAATAGCTTTTCTTGCATCAGCAATGTCGGGTTGATCCATACCTGCTACTTCAAAAGTACACCCCAGACTCGGCATGTGAGGTGCAGGACTATGGCCTCGCGAGCTTGAATGGGACACCGTTGCTTCTGTGAGATACACATGTAGCCGAATGCGGTGAACCCCGTCCAGGTCTCGGTGGATGTCATCTACTAAGTCCAATTCCTTAATCAACGAGAACTCTATCATAGACTTCTGCGATCCAGTGCAGATATCCGCGTACAGGAGGGTATCATGGGAAAAATTGGGTGTAAGCCAGCATCTAACAATGGATGGGACCGAGCCTAATATGAAGAAGCCTGGTGGTGGCTCCGGAATACCCATTGGCGAGTCGTCTTCCTGGCCGCCGGGCGTAAAAGTAGTGTCCAAACCCAAACTACTTCCTCGCCCGGAAGCGACCGAGTGATGGGAATGAGTTGAATGCACTGAATGTCCGGCTGAGCTATGTCTGCCGTCCGACTTATGCGACATTGAACGCTCCATCATTCCATGAGTACCCAGTCCGCTCCCCGGTCGAATAGGACCAAAATCCCCTGATTGACGGCCATTGTGTCCCCAACTGGAACCCTGTAAGGCACTTTCGTCGAAACGCACACTATTGGCTCTAGATGCTGCACCCCGTCTAGTCGGTTCATCTTCAGCGTCAAGATGAAGACTGCCTAGAAGACTCTGGCCTTGCTCTTCGAAGTCATCAAAGACCTCACTTGATGGCATCTGTATCGGACCTGGAGACAAAGAGGTGTATTAGAGAGTTGCCCATGTTGAATATTGTGTCAATGATAGCTTACCATGTTGCGGAGTGCCACTTAGAGCACTGGGGAAAGGAGAATTCCAGGCTGACTTGATGGCAGCATCATCAGCCTGCCTCTTCTCTAGACGGGAGAGTCTTTCTGCGTGGCTATTCTGCACAACCTGTATTTGCTTGACGTCCATCTGGACATTGTAAAGTTCGTCGCGAGTGGCCGGAAACCGAGGATCCATCCCCACACCAAGCTGGCGATACCTTTAAATTGAAGATTGATGTGGGCGAGACTGTATAGGTATGGAGTATAGTGAGAGGATGTAGACCTCTGCAGGAACTTGGGTGATTCTGGACGGCGACGAACTCGTGGGACTTAGGACTCGAAGAGCTTGGGACAACAGCTCATAGCATAGGACAAGCAGTGCAAGGAACACTCGGTGGTAGACAGCAGGTATGTTTGGACGTTATGCAGAGTCTCAGAACAACACTACGGCCTTGAACCTGAGTTTCCAATCGATGAGGTCCACCACCACCTCCTCATCGCAGAGGACCCAGTGGTCGCTTCGCCAACGCAGATAACAAGACCGTCCTCCGTGCCACTAAACTTTGAGAGCGTGTATATAAAATCGTAGTTAAATGAGGTTCGACAGAGGAGCCTTCGACGCGGGCAGGGATAGAGAACGGTGTTGCGAGGGGATATATCGTAGGATCAATGATCTCGTAGAGTAGTCGATTTCGTTCGAGGAGATAGTCTCCTTTGCTTTTTGAGTGCTTTTGAGTTCTTTGATACAGCACCAGGCGTAGTTGCAAAGACGCAACAGGCAGAAACTACCAAACAAGAACCGAGCCGTTGGCGAATCGAGTTGAAAACGGAATGGATTGGATTTCCTTTACAGCACGAGTTGTTGCGGTGGCGGCAGGGCGAGGCGAGGTGAGGCAGAATTAGTAGTGGTAGAGGAATGGAATATGTAATAAATAAGAGATGCACGTCGTAGTGAGAAGACAGGGAGTCAAGGGAGGCAAGGGAGGGAGCAGTCGACGGATCAACGTGAACGGACGGTGGGAGCTGATTAGTGATTAGCGCAAGGCACAACAAGGCGGCCTGATTGCCTTTTCTTCGTAGGGGACAAGACAAGGTCCGAGACAGGGAGATTTGATTTGATGTGGATTGAAGTCTCAAAACTGATCGGGGGTTGCAAACCGAGCAGCTGGGATCGAGATGATATGACAATGAATGGGTGGTGGTGGGTGACGCTGGTGACGCTGGTGACGACTTGAGAGACAGACTAACGGTAAGGTACTCTGCATTTCACAAAGCATGTTACATAGGTAGTTACAGTAAGATCAATCTGGCAGAGGTTCCAGCAGAACCTCAATACGTACCTACTTACGGTGCCGTTCATTGGCTTACCATGTTCCGTCCGCAGGTACAGTACCGACTTTAAGGTAATTAGGCTTGTGGCAGGCATGCATATACAGCTATACACACTCCCCCTAGCCCATCGTCACTGTCTGGCTAGACCATACTTAGCTTAGATTACACGCCAAAAAGGACTTGGTGAGGTAAGGTTAGTTGTGGAGGGGTAAGGTATACTTTGTGGGCATAGTACATAGATCTAAGTACCTATGGGTCGAATATACCTACCTCTAAGAGCATTATTAAACACACTCCTCTCGCCCTGTCATAGTGAACGTCGCTGTAGATGTCAACAAACCTCCCGGGACCGGTTGATGTTCACTTCCTTTGCATATGTAGTTACTTATGTAGTTACTTTCAACGTTGGTGAGCCTGGTATGATCTAGCGCCGGGAATCCATGTCCCCCCTCATAAACCTCATTTGCTGTATACATCTATGGCTTTCTACACAAACTCATCTTCAAACGTAGAAGGCAGAGATACGAAACAACTCCTTAGGGCCTATCTCATATAGTAACAGGGCCTATTGCTGCCTAAATATTTCCCGGGTTCACTGTAGATAAACAGTCGTCAGCCGACGTCCTGTCAAAGCGTTAGTAGTATAAAGTGTACTCACTAGTTCGCCAGTCTGGGTAGACATAATAGTCATCCGGAAGCTGGATGTGCTGTTTGACGATGTTAAAGAAAACCTTGTATGACTCGCCGCTCATATGCAATCCATCTGGGAGGAGCTGCTCTAAAGCGCCACGCTTATTTCCCTCCGGGTAGCCCAGTGGAGGACCAGATGGGTCATAATCAGGTGTCATAGAGATTGCCGTCTCCATAATAGCCTTCTGAAGGTCAATCAGTACAACGCCAGGCAGCTCTGCTGCGACTTGGCGAACTGTCTCAGAATATTCAGCGCTGATGGCAGCCGTCCGAACGCGCTGTTTGTGCCCATTTTCAAGATCGGTAGCATAGCTTCGTATTTCATCAAGCGGCGGCGGGGTTACAAGTAGAATCTTTGGATTATGGGCCTTGATATGCTCGTGATTGACAACTATAATCGAATCAGTATCTGCAAGTCATATATCATCCACCGACATGTCTAGGGTTACGATAGATGAATAGCATTTAGTAGGTGGAAGCTAGAGATTCTATTCGGTATACTTACTCTTGATCAAGTTTTCTTTGTACTGTTCAATAGGCACTCCTTGAGAACTGGTGGGGATGGGTAAGCATGCATCATTTGCACCGAAAAGGATGAGCTGTGGTAGCAAGTAGTTAGTAGCTCTTCTACACCGAAGACAATGTTGAAAATATGGCGAAGTAGATACTGTGACATACCAAATATTCGATACGCGGATTAGTAGGAGAGGGCGGGAGGAATATCTGGGGAAGTAATTCCAAGGCATTCTTGGTGTTGTAGCCTGAGAAACCCCTGTTGATGACGTCCAGGCCTCGCACGCAAACTGCACCGCCGAGGTCAACCATGAGTCAACCTCAAGAGGCACTCGAGGAGGCAACATGGTGCCTATCTGTCACTTACGGTGCTGGAGGGCGCCATGAAATGAGAATCCATCCTGTACGTTGCTACAGCCCTGAAAGAGCGAGTCGCCGAACAGCACAATTTGGTTATACGGTTTCTAGGGAGGGGTCAGCAACTGAAAGCCAGCAGAACACAGAATACATCTTAGGTAAATACTGACAGCCATTTCTATATGTGTTTGGCATGAAACTGCTGCTTGGGTGTAGGGGAAATCACGGAACAAAGTGAATATACGAATAGGTATCGTGTTTTATATGCCGGTCTTATACTTCAAGTATAGGTGTATTCATAGGGCAAGAAGTGAGTCAACTACCTGGCTAGCACTTAACACATTGTTAAAGAAGAGACAGCATTATATACTGGCTAATGAAACGTGTTTATTCTCGCTTATAGCCAGAAATCTGACCCGTATCTAGCGGGGCGTGGTCTCATGTACCATATGAGGTACTTGTAGATGTGCGCGGAGAAAGAGATTCAAAATCCAGACTGGGTTCGGCCACTTTCGGTATCTAGGGGATGCTAAGATGGCGGGGCATTCCCCTGCGCCCGCTAGTGTACGTACGTAGTACACTATGTCTTAGCAGGCAGGATAAGCGTTAGTGATAATGATACGGAGGGTGCTGCGATATATTTATTTCTTATCGATAATTCCCAACGTGGGAAAAAAGTTGCTTGAGTTGAGACTGGTCTAGTGAGCCATCTTCACAACAGTCTAACCAGCAAGGCGGCAGCAAAACCGTATCCAGTCAACACGCCGTGTCGCAAATGCAGATGTTGGATTCCTATCGCGACTAAATCATAATGGCAACGGCGTTGGCTGCGCAATTGGCGCAGATTGCTGCGAATTCGAAGACCACCCTCGATGTCAAGGCTCAGAAGGCTTCCCACTCCAAGTCGCTGATCTTCGAGCCTCGAGTTGCCGCCGTGCAGACCTTTCAGACACTCTACGGCATATGTCGCGAGGGATTCGACGAGCTCTGCCAGCTGGACCCCCGGTTCGTTTCCTTCGGCACCACGATATTCAGCGAACAGAGTCAGGATGAAGACCGCGTTCAGATGACTGCTGCTGAGAACGCAGAGCTTGATAAACGAGTTGACTCGTTTCTTCGCCTCGCCGGAGCACGTCTGCGTCTCATGCCGACCATCAAGGCAATAGAATGGCTTATCAGGAGGTTTAGGTGAGCCCAGGGACACAGATGTCTGCTTCGAGCTATTCGCTAAATCTTATTCAGAATTCATGAGTACAATACATCAACCGTCTTGTCAACATTTTTACCATACCACACCATTCCAGCCTTTGTCACGCTACTGTCAATACTACCCAAGGATCTCCCACAAGTTTATAGATTTTTGGATCCCTACGTCAAGTCTTTGACACCCCCTCCACGAGCAGTCTTGGTCCACCGAGCTATACATCATGCCGACTTCCTCACCACCTTGTCTACCTATACCCTCGACACGTGCCGCGCGAATCAGCACTATCCCGCATTGGTATCCTTTTGGGCTGGCATAATGACCGAGGCCGTCAATGGTATGCTGGATAGGATGCGGTCTGGCCGCGCTGCTATACAAAAAAACAACGACCAAAGTCTGTTCCAGTTAATAGGGCCTACTATTAGGGATGCGCTAGTTATGTCTCAAGTACCCGGCCTGCAGATCGCCTGTTACATGGTGATCACTGTATATGTCGCAAAGGGTGATCTGGAGGATAGCACCATCAGTGCGCTGATGGAGCAGCTGGTTGCTGGATGGACCACAGAGAGCCTGCGCCCAGGCTTAATATGCCTCTCAGTGCTTGCTCAGTACCGATCCGCAAAACAAATGTCCGGGAAAGTCACACGAGCCTTGCTAAAAGTTCAGAATCTACCCGGGCTGCTGACTGATATTGGCAAAGAGCATGATCTGGGGAAATTGGCAAATGGCCTGTGTCTTGCACTAATAGATCGGATATACAAAAAGGGCGACTCAAGAGGTCTTCCCCTAATTGAGCCGCTACTCCTCGCATCCGTTCTAAGCCAGCAACAGGCGGGAGTCATATTCAAGTCTCTCTTATTAGCCGCTTATAAGGTCGATGATCAAGTTGATGAAAACGGCGAGATCCGAAAGGATCTGGCGTCCACAATCATTCGTCTTTCTCAAGTGGAGTCTGATGTTCGCGACATCTTTATCCAAGCTATAAATGATACACAGGTCGACCTAGATGAGCTAGAGATGAGGCTTGACATACAAATCCGGCCAAAACTACTACTTCCCGCTCAACCAAGTACAGATATCGAAATGACCGGAAACACTGGAACTGAAACCCAAGCTGAGAGTTTCGAGGCGGCAGTTGAACGAGTCAGCAAGATTCAGACGCAGGGAGTAGAATCATGCCTTAGATCGAAATCCTTGGATATTTTTAGCGACCTTTGCTCCGTTTACCTATCGGCACTAGCTAGACCGGGCAATATCGCTGTCTTTGACGAAATACCACCCCTCCGCCGCGAACACGCTGACAAGGAGCCTTTCTACTTCTCGTTTCTCATGAGAATATGGTGTGGCCCATACCCAACTTTAGCTAGAGTTGGCGCTCTTGATATGGCAAAGAACCGCTTAAAGCAGAGTGATTTCAGTGGCATCGATTATCAAGCCATCTTTCCATATGGAATAGCAGCTTTGAATGACCCGTCTAGAAAGGTCCGGCAAGCTGCTGCAGACCTCATTGCAGTGTTAGGGAATGTCTATGTTGACGCATCGGCTTCGACGCACAAATGGGGCCAAGAGACTTTGTACGATAAGACACAAGCGCTCGAATGGATGTCCTTCGATACTTGCGAAAAGTTCTTTCGCACAATTCTCCTTCCTTCATTAGAAGAATGCGTTTTAAATGCCGACTATATTGTTGAAATCACGAATAGCGTACTAAACAGCGGTTCGAAGAATACTGTTGAAGGCGCCGAGAGCGACAAGAAAAATCATTTATCCCACAGTACGCGCCGCTCTATTCTGGCATTCCTCGCCCTACATGCCGTCTACACTCCTCTCTTAGCCATAAAGCTCCGCCTAGGTGCATGTCTAAGGCAGGTAAAGAGTATCTCGGGGACATCTCGCACTCAACTCCTCATCCCATTACTAAAGCAATGGACTACCTTGTCAGCTGATAAGGCTAGTCGACTCTGCTCCCTAGAGAGAATTGAGGAGTCTGCAGTAGATCGAAGCAGTCTGGAAGTACTCTTACCAAACGACAAAGAGGGTATAGAGTTCATTCTTGAAGTGATTCAGACTAAGGATCTTCTCCTGAGACCCAACTTCCTCCGCGCTGTCTTCCTCCGCGTTCGGGATTTGTGGCCAAACATGAAGACAGAGACGAAGCACCTCGTGGCCCAAAGAATGCTGCAATTAACACAGAAAGATTGGTCAGACGACCGCAGTCTAGCCTCTACAGAAGCCGCTGATCTTTTACGGAATGTCGAGCTTACGACTGATATCTTGTTATACTTTTTGGAAACCCTGGAGCCGACCACGAAGATGGCAGATGAGCCACCGCCAGGCAAACGAAGGAGGACCAGCTCCTCGGAAGCCCACCGAGGTTTAGGCACACAGGCGACACCAGAAATCAGTGCAACTCTAAAGCAAGTGACCTTCGTGCTACAGCTGGTAGAGGGATCTGAGCCCGAAAAGCATCCTGAGCTACTTAATGCACTTTTCAACACTCTGTCGGAGCTGCAACATTTCAGAGTGTTGGTGGGATCGGAGCTCGGGTATCTTCAAAGCCTCGTACTTCGAAGTCTACTTACCATGGTTCCTGCATACAAAGACAACCCAGAGCTCACTATCGACAGCACTGGCGGGCATGGTGACCTACTTGTTAATTGCATCCAGAAATCTTCGAGTCCAGCTGTTCAAAGTACTGCACTGCTCCTTGTTGCAAGCCTGGCCAAAGTAGCTCCTGATCTAGTCCTGAATAGTGTGATGCCGATCTTCACGCAAATGGGCAATTCAGTTCTTCGACAGAGTGACGACTATTCCGCTCATGTTATTAATCAAACTATCAAGGAGGTCGTGCCTCCATTAATCCAGTCACTACGTAAAGGCAAGGTCAGTCCTCTGGCTGGTTCGTCAGAACTCCTCCTCAGCTTTGTCACTGCGTATGAACATATACCATCTCACCGACGACTCGGCTTATTTGTGTCTCTTGTGGAGACTCTTGATGCTAAGGAGTTTCTCTTCGCACTTCTCGGCATGCTCACAAACATGTACGGTCCTACTGATCAAGTCCTATCGTTTGCCACCGAAGTCTTCAATTATTTCACTGTTGAGATCCAATTGCACTCTCTTATAAAGTTGCTTAATTTGATTGGAGACATTTTCCAGCCCAGGCCAACTATCTCCGCCGTACTTCTTGGTACAAGCGACCAAAGCGAAAGGGATCCTGAGAAAATGGGTCTCAGTGAGCTTACATTGCTCCCACACCTGCTCTCTAGCAGGAAACTAACTACGCAGATTAGTAGGCTAGCTGAACGAGACGACATGGAAGCGTCCAAGATTCGCGAGCTATACTCTACGCTTTTGGAAGATTTGTTGCTTCTGGCAGATTCGCTGAAGCAACGCAAATCCTTGTACAACTGCTGTGGCGATGCGCTCTCTAAACTCTTGAATCTTCTCTCAATCGGGGAGTTTATAAAGGCTGTTGAAACACTCCTAGACCGGCCAGACGCCATCCTGCGCCGAAAGGTCCTCAAAGCTGTTGAAGTGAGGATCGATCAAGAAAGCCAAGCGGATAGCAATTCTAGGGCCGCATTGCTCGCTTTCCTCCCGCAACTCACAGCAATCATCAGAGTGTCAGATGATGTAGCATATAAGCATATTGCTGTCGGCTGCGTTGACAAGATTTCGGAGAAATACGGAAAGAAAGACCCTGAAGCAGTTGTTGCTGCTGCTTCCACCATTGCTGGGGAACAATGCCTTGGCCAAGACGACTTGCAACTTCGCATCATGGCCCTCTTGTGCTTAGCTTCGCTGGTAGATGTTCTTCAAGATGGCATAGTTCCTATACTGCCATCTGCAATTCCCAAGGCTCTCTCCTACATAACTGAGAGCTTTAACAATGCCAGACTTCCAGAGCTGCACAATGCAGGCTACGCCTTCGTTACAGCGCTTGCGCAACACCTACCGTATATGTTGTCAGGCTCGTATTTAGGGGAGATACTTGCTGTTTCTAGCGCCTCAGCCAGTTCAAAGTTGAGGAGCGATTCCAACGACGCTCGTCTACAATGTCTTCAGTTCATTGCCAAACAGGTTGAGGCGAAGACAATGTTCGCGGCTCTTGAAAAGAGCCTGAGCACCTACGCAGGCGCCGGCCACACGGTAAGCAATTTGCAGAATGATTACGGGAACCACCAGCTGACAAAGTTCTCGTTTCAGGCCATGAGAGAATATCTCAACGTCTTGGGAATCGCTATTGACAAGCACACAAAGACCGACATATCCAAAAACGTCACCATATTGTCATCCATCCTCCTCAACGCACTTGACCTTCGCAGACTGCTTCACTCGCACAGTGACGTCGACAGCGACTTTGTAAGACATATTGGTCAAGTCGAGGAAATCGTCAACAATGTAGCACTCAGAATGGTTTACAAGCTAAACGATGCTGCCTTCCGGCCCATATTTTCTCAGTTAATGGAGTGGTCCACGGCAGCGCCAAAAAGAGAGGCTGCTGGAAGAAACCTTAGACTTCTCAGCGTATACAATTTCCTACTAGCCTTCTTCAGCAACCTCAAATCCATAGTAACAAGCTATGCAACTTACGTTGTTGAAAGTGCCGTCAGTGTGCTCAAAACGGCAAACCCTGCGAACGCAGATGAACGTGAGCTCTGGAAGAGAGTCCTACAAGTTCTAGCACAATGCTTCGAACATGATCAGGACGAATTCTGGCAAGCACCGGCCCATTTTAACGCTGTTGCACCTGTCCTCATATCACAGTTCACGCACGCGCCCTCGGTCGACTTGACGAAAGATCTAATCCCTGCCCTCGTTGAATTGGCGGCGACAGCAGACTCCCAAGAGCACCAGAAAGAGCTGAACACCTCTCTTCTGAAGAACTTGCGTTCCGAGCTCGCACCAGTGCGCCTCGCTGTGGTGAAATGTCAGCAAGCACTGACAGACAAGTTGGGAGAAGAATGGCTATCTATGTTGCCGGAAATGTTACCTTACATCAGTGAACTGCAGGAAGACGATGATGAGGATGTGGAGAGAGAAACGAATCGCTGGATTGTGGGGATTGAGACTGTTCTAGGAGAAAGTCTTGATGCTATGCTTCAGTAAATAAGTAACTATGTATTAGGTATATAATTCAACTTCGGAAGCTCATGGAAGATCATTTTTTAGGAATAGCCTTGGATGATTTTTTGCTTGTGCTTCAGTTCTCAGTTTCACTCGCTATCTTTCGTCTGTTGTTGGCTTGAGTTATCTCATTGGTGCGGTAGCTGTGAGCTGTAAGTCGAAAAGGAGGCTTCGTATACCTTCTGCTGATTCTAAAACTGCAGCGAAGCATTAAGTCGTAGGCTGTTCCGCACGCGCAGGCACTCACTAAAATGGAGTGAATCCTATAGAGTGGGCAGGTGCATTGTGTTTAAGGACTTGGGACAGAAGGCGTTCTATTTGGCTTGATCTTCTATAGTCTCAGACCCTCTCTTATATACAACAACATCATTCCACCATTGTACTTTTGTATGGCAGTTATACTAAAAACTTACCTGTGATCAACACCCTGCGGCTGTTTTACAAAATTCATGAACTTATTTAGATAGGAGCAGGTGAAGTTCGACGTCTTCTCGCATAAAAACGTTTTTGAGGCTAAGTTTAGGCCGGTTCTTGACCTCGATAGCAGCCTAGCCCTTTAGTTAATATCATGAAACTTCAATAGTTCTGGGCTGGTAGGATATATGGGTATATAGCATTTATCTGTTGACTGAAGCCTAGTAATTCCCTGTCAGATACCTATGGCAGGCGTCCAAAGGTCGGATTACACATTGAACCATCTCGCGCCTCCAAGACGAAGCACCACCACCAGGCAGCGTCCGGCTATCTACTAAACACCAAGAGATCGCCCTCGCATAATCTTGACCCGCTTCCTCATTGACGTCCTTCAACCATTCCAATGCAGCTGCTATGTCGAAGGCCGTCTTTTCCATTTGCGTCTGCCCTTCCGGCAACAGTCGTCGATATGGCTGTGAGTCAAGTGTAGATCCAAAGCAAAGTTCGAGCAACGCAATAGCTAATCTGCTTAATGAATCTTGTCCCTCCGGGCCTAGCCCATTCATAAAGGGAGAGCTGGATAGCTCTGGCTTCGGCTGTTCCAGCCTCTGGCAGACATGCGGCTGTTCAATTTGCGGCTGACAGGTTTGATCTGTATCGCTCAAGAAAACTACATTATCCTCAGACCAGTGCGAGGCGAACCATGGGGACTCGATAAGCTGCACAAAGGACGAGGCCAGTGTTAACGCCAGGGCATAACGTTGGCGGCGACTGAGAGGCATGTTCAACGATTTCCCTTGCCCATGGATTACTTGGTGCAATGTCACGACGTAGCTGCTGGGAACGGTCAAGGACGCGCCTCGATAGACTGGATACCGACAATCATCGTCTGCAAGATAGCCGGTGTCATGTTCGTGCTCTTGCAGGTACTTGCAAAGGTCCGTGATTGGCTTACTCGGAGGTGTTGCGATATTATCAAACGAGATGCTGGTGGTAGTTTGCATGAATGATGCTTTCTTTGCTGACTTACAAGGTTCGCTGGGATGGTGAATCTTCAATACAGGCCTAAGTAATTTATTGCCCTCCGGGCGCTGATACACTGGAGATTTTGCTCTTCGGCTAGCACCTTGCCTCTCATTTGAAGGCGGTATTGAGATTTCAGGTTCAATGGCAAGTCCGCGGTTCAGCTCGATCCTAGCCTTGTAGCACCCCCAGTTCTGCTGCTTCTGGGTCATCAGGAGGACATGGACGTCTGATTTGGTGACTTGTTCCTGTCTAGGATGTTGTAGGAGAATTGAGGCTCGATGGTTGCTCATGCAGCTACAAGACATACTCCCGCAGAGCACGCGGAACAAGGCCGTAGCTTTTCTCCAGAATTCGCAAAGCGAGCTCTCATAGGCCAGAGATGTCGTCTGTGAAGAATGTTGAGATATGATCTGAGCCTCCCTATCGCTGTTAAGAAGCAACTTTTCAAGTCGCTCGTTCTGTTCTTTGAGGTCGTCTAGGAGACGTCTTCGTGTGCCCTCGCCGTTGCTGAATTTGAGCCGGTACGTCTGATAGTCTCTATTCGACTTGCTGAAGGAATGCTTAATTCTCTCCATTAAAAGTACTTGCGAATTTCGTGGTTCTGGTTGCGGATCCTTCTAGGTGTGAGCTGAATCGGTATTAAAAGCAAGCCGGGACAGAGCATGCATACGGTATTGTCCATCTTGCCTTGAACTGTGGCAGATTCCACCGCTAACTCTTCTCTCAACTCATCCATGGTTTCTTGGAACCGGTTCATTATTTCGAGATACATGCTGTAGGATTCCTGGAGCCTCGCACGGAGCATATCCGCCATTTCGGGCACTTTCCACTCTGGTCCACCGGGATCAGAAATCATTCTTTCGATTATATCATCATCGACGAGCTGCGGGAGGAGTAGTTGCCTTAGGTTCATCCTAAAGACGTCGCTGTGATATTTGAAGTCGTGAGTACACTTGCGGTACTCTGGCCGAATCCGCCTCCAGAATCCATAGCGTCGACTGACCTCTTCGTACTTCTCGAAGGCTTCAATAAGGAGCGGAAATGCTCCAAGTACCACCCCGATAATTTCAAGACCTGACATCGAGATGAAGTTTCATAGGAAAGCATTAGGTAAGGGTTAAGGTCTTTAATTTGCACTTTCGTGATGCTCCTGCCGTCGTCTCCTGATGGCAGGTTTTTGGTAGGTGCCCAACATGAATTCGGAGACCTGTGATAGCAAGATTAGCCGTCGACATACAAGACATTGTGGCAACTAAGAGATACCCCGCGATTGTGTAACGCGAGACTGGGCAAACGTCATGGGTATGGGAAATGATCTCAATCACGTTGTCGTATCCTCGACTGAATCCTACGTGTCAGTACCCGTGCCCGTAACTAGCATCTAGCCTACCGAAAAGATCTATTCCAAGTTATGTAAAAGCAATATCGCGGCTCATGGCCAATCTCAAACCCTCCGGCAGCATCGCTGCGGCGGTTCACAACATCAAGTCTCTATTTGCGGAATTGGTCGATACCTATACTGCTATCGATGCTGATGGGGATGAAGTTGGTCCCCTGTCTGCCCCTACCGTTCAGGACATGCTGGACAGATTCAGGCTTTGGGCTGGGAGTCTCGGAGCCACGCATCAACCCCAGTCTAAGCTGTCACTTGAGCAACGGCTCACATGTGCACCCGAGATACTTGTTCATGTTCGTGAGCATCTGTCTGAAATGCAAGAAAGCCTTCACGATGGTGAGTTTCCAGGTGACTACTGAGATGTTGCAGCTTCCGCGCAGGATAAAGCGCTGACGTCTTGGGTTGACGAAAGCACTTGGCCTTAATAGCCTATCTTCCAAACATGGGGAGTCAAAGATCAGTGCAGCTGGTCAAGAGCTTAGATCGGTCACCGAATACGGTGATCAGGACGACGTATCCGCGGGAGAATTGGCAGAGGAAATAACTGAATGTATACGGTCTCTCTTTCGTATTGCCATGGTCGTGAAAAGAGCTTCTCCGAAAGATCGCTTCGCCCAAGCTCTCAGGTCATCTCAATACGCCTTTACGGACACGTTCGACATCTACCACGTAGCAGAGAAGTTTCCCAAACTCCGAAGCAGTGACAATGCGTGGCTCAGGCGTCGACTAGGCTCCGCCATTGCTAAGCGTCGGCAATTTATTAAATACTGTCACGAGCACAAGCTTCACCTCGAGGGAGAAAACGACGATCTTGACGCTTCAGAGAGACAATCAACCAAGGCGACAACTTTGATTCCTGGTAGGCTCAATGAGGGATCACTGGAGGAGAGGGAAGACGATGACGTGGTTTCATTCGCAACCACCACAACTGTCTCCGACAGTAGTAATTCTCTATCGCTTCCGAGACTTAAATCTCTCTCGCCCGATGGCGAGCCATTTGAGTGTCCTATATGCCATACACTTCAGTTATTTCACCATGATAAGCCATGGAAATTACATGCGTTTGGAGATCTGAAAGCATATGTTTGTACAAGGGGCCAGTCTGAGAAATGCGAGAGACTCTTCTTCGCCGATCGGTCTGCATGGTTCCAACATGAGTTATCTATGCATTTGAGTTCATATCGATGTTCGCTATGCGGCCTGAATTCAACGTCTGGGAGAGATGGACTTCAGCAGCACCTCAATGATGTCCATAAGGAGCTGACTCGGGATCAGCTATCGTCGCTCGTGAACACCGGGATATGCGTACCGACCTTCTTCCAACCACGCGACTGCCCTTTTTGCGAAGATTGGTCCACGCTGTTACAACAAAAATCCGAAGGATGGGGCTCCTCGCATCAAAAGGTGTCCATTTCACGGTTAAGACGCCATGTGGCGACACATCAGGAAGATCTCGCACTTTTCGCTATGCCTCGGAACATTGACTTCGAGATCAAAGAGCCTTTGTCGGGACCAATATCTGACGAATCTGGGTCTCACCACTCAAGCGATGAGAAACCTCCGGATCGTGTTAGATTTAAACATTTATTCACACTTGATCTTCCAGAGCCAGTTGGGACCTCAATAAGTCTCCTAAGTAAAACAGAGATGGAACAGTTCATTAAACAGCTGACCGATAGATTTCAAGATGATAAAGGCAAAAATTCTCCGGCAGAGGCATCGTGAGTTATCGAAATTCCTACATAAATGGGTCAGAGCCTCCTTGGTTGGTTGGTAGGTATGTAGGAGACGAAGCTCTGCGAAAACTTTAGGCAAAAATGGCCCAGCACCTCAATCTGTCAAGCGTATATTGTAGATAGAGAAAGTAACATAACGACGTCGAAGGAAGAGGGCGAATTAAATATATGGGCGGCACCTAAGTATGCAGGAATCGAACGAGAAGAGAAATCGGTTCTGAGGTAACGACTTCCAACCAAATTGTCTCATCCCTAATCAACCTGACGGTCGTGTACCAATAACGTTTTTGTAGGGGTAGCGTAACATGTTTCTCAGTGTTGATCATTCATTAAACACACCTACCCGCAAAATGTCATTTGTTCCCTAACGCCAGCGAGAAGACTTCTCTACCACGTAAGATGTTTCCTCTGCTGGAGTGGAACTGTTCAATATATCTACCGTGTCAAGACAGAACCGAAGCAAAAAGCATTAGATTAACGCACAAAGATATGTCTAGAAGACCTTCGCGCAACAACGATAGCCATGACCGAATCATTGGGCTGGCCGATTAATCTGCATCGTCTGAATCACAATATTTACCGTTATTTACCTAATTATTTCTTCTCTCAATATAGGTTTGTCCATATCTACGAGGGATCTAGAGAGTGTATAGGTTAACGCCTTGCATAAAGGGGGATGTCGGTATCTTGGCACTGGCACCCCTTAACAGCACTTTTCCTAGAAACACATGCGCTTAATGTAGGGATTATCACTGATGATAAACCTACCTAGTTATTTCAGTTAGCAGCCAGGCTCTACGATTAGGTAACTTGTAGTCGCCAGCTACGTTAAATATGTCGTTGCTAATGGTGTAGCATACGAGGCCACCATGTCAATGAGATCTCGGGAGACGTAGGCAGAGATCCAACACACAACATTTACAAGCGGTAGCAAAGGCCCCGACTCGTCAAACATCGTCTACTGCAGTTATATCCGGGGTTGTAGATAGAGACGAGCCTATCAAGAAGTGAAAGACGGTCAATTAATGAGATACTGTTGCGACTAGTGTAAGGGCAAGCTCAAAGTCGCATTTACAAGAGCGATCAATATCTAGCATTGATATTATGCAAACCTGGATTTGGATTGTAAGACTGCCCAACATCTCTTCAAAATACATAATTCGAGTGTGCGTTATATTTCCCCCATTGTGTCTCAGCACATGCATGTGAATGGTACGACTTGAACTCGGGGCAACGGTTATCAGATTGAAATCGACGTAATATGTTCGGGGCGAGTCTTTTTCGCGCAGGGCTTACGCTAGACTGTCTCTGAAGCGCGACTTTTGGGTCGCATTGGCGGGGTTATGGAGCTCAACAGCTCCCTCTGCTCGCCAGGAACCGGACCCCGCCATTTTCTTTGCGAGCCCTCGAGCGTCATCCGATTCCTGGACCAGCGAACACATTCTTCCCTATTTCAACATCAAGTCTATCTAATTTATGAACAATATATTCACACTAAAATCCTATAATATCCCTCAAGTTAGTAACATACTGAAAGCAAGGCTTGGAAACAGCTGCTAATTCCAGTGCCAGACGTTAAGTGATATCATCCTTCAGAATGGCGCGCAAGTTCTTTGTTGGCGGCAACTTTAAGATGTAAGTACACCTAATCCTCGCTTCTTCGACGGGATGATGTTTCTATCCACGGTACGAAAGCTACAATGAGCTAATTGAGTTGCGCCGCCGAAGGAACGGGTCCGTCTCGTCTGTTACCGAGATTGTCGACAACTTGAACAAGGCCAAGCTTGACCCTAACGTCGGTAAGACGCGTTCCTGAACCAGAAGCTTCCCCATGACATGTAAGGGACTTATGTTGAATGAATACTAGAGGTTGTCATTGCCCCTTCCGCTCTCTACCTTCTCCTCGTCCGTGAACACGCGAAGAAGGAGATTGGAGTTGCCGCCCAGAACGTCTACGACAAGCCTAACGGCGCCTTCACTGGCGAGATCTCGGTCCAGCACCTGAAGGACAGCGGCATTGACTGGACCATCCTTGGACACTCGGAGCGACGAACCATTCTTGGCGAGAGCGACGAGGTCGTGGCCTCCAAGACCAAGTACGCCACCGAGAACGGCGTCAGCGTCATATGGTGCTGCGGTGAGAGCTTGGAGCAGCGCGAAGCCGGAAAGACCCTCGAGGTCATCGCCAACCAGATCGCTGTCCTCAAGGCCAAGATCTCCGATTGGAGCAAGATCGTTATTGCCTACGAGCCTATCTGGGCCATCGGCACCGGCAAGGTCGCCACCACCGAGCAGGCCCAGGAGGTCCACGCCTCTATCCGCGAGTGGCTTGCCAAGAATGTGAGCCAGTCCGTTGCTGACGAGACCCGTATTCTGTATGGTGGCAGTGTCAGTGAGAAGAACTGCAAGGATCTCAGCAAGCAAAAGGACATTGACGGCTTCTTGGTCGGTGGTGCCAGTCTAAAGCCTGCCTGTGAGTACATTCCGTTCTACGGTGTTGCCCAACTTCGACAGTATGCTAACCAATTAAAATCAGTCGTCGACATCATCAACAGCAAATTGTAAACAGATATAGAGATTATGATCTCTTTCAGGACTGTCTGGCGGGCAAGATGTGCCTGTTGCTCCATCGACTCTGAACACCATGTAACAAAGCGATCGGAACTTAAGTACGTAGTCCTTCCGCCTGCACCCAATATAGAAGGGTGATAGGGGACACTGTATGGCAGTGAAAATGAAATTATCAGAAACCATCCTTGATCTCTCCGTAATGCCCTCCTGAGCTCATGATGATGGTGGTGGTATATATGCGCCGAATCCTTTAATGTACAGTTGAAGGTGCTGCCAGGCCGTGATATCCAGTACCTAGTCATAATATCCCTCCCCGAGATAATGTAGCTTTTATACCGGCATTCCCTTGCCGTGATAGGGACTCCATACACCACGGACACTTTCGTTTATACTCGTAATTGGCTTGTTCACTCTCTTGATCTTCTCTCCGCTAGCGTCGCGGAGCAGTTCCGCCTTCTTTAGAACCTGAAGAGAGTCCATATTCTTGACGCAGATCGACTTTTGCTTGCCATTAATATAGTGACCGATGAGGACAGGGTGTTTCCGTGGTCGAGGAGATACGGCGAACTCGATTTGTGGGTTTAACGATGCGAACTTAGATAGCTGAGACTTGATAAAAGCACTGGATCATTGTCAGCGCACTGTCATTCACCGTCGAAGAGCAATCGCTAGGTACTGCCTTACTTCATTCCTCGCGAGCTTCCTGACTGGTCGCAGTAATGGATATCCATCTTCCTACATTGTAGGATGAAGGCACCGAGGCCATTCTAATAACATCGTTAGCTGGCTTTTCACGGCATCGATGTGTTAGAGATAGCAAAACGAACCTGGCCGACCGAAATCCTCTCCAGCGCCTTTATCGTCATGCTCGGTGATCCGGTAATTGGGGGCACGGTAGACGGCGTTGTCTTATCAGGAAAATTTAGGGAGCTTCAAACTGGGCATGTACCCTACCTAGTAGTTGGCGGTAACGCATTGTCCGTCCGATCATGCACTTATCGGGGAAAACAAGCTATAACGCATACAGTTAAAGCCTATTATTGTATCTTTTAAATGCATAAGTGTCTATTTGGCGAACGAGATCTTATCGGCTAAAGGCGAAATACTGTTGCAGGCGTTACCTGCCAGAATTGGAATTTCTGGGTCTCCGAACGCGACACATATTTTCCCTCTTTCAACAAACACGACACTTGCCCTTCTTATCATCAGTTCTATCGCGTGGCGTGCGAGTCGTCACATCAAATTAGTATTCTAACTTATGTTCTCTTCATCTCAAATCATCAAATTATCCGGCTAGAGAATGACGGACAAGCTTCCGCCCAACCTGCTCGCGCTCTTTGCGCCGCGGCCTCCCTTGCGATGGCTACCTGCGCCCGACCACGCGCCCGAGGAACGCAAGACCAACAAGATCGGTGGCCTCGCCGAATATCTTCCCCATCTCGCCGCATACAAGGAACAAGACGGCTACGTCCCCACCGAGAGTTGGTTACAGGCTCGCGATCGCAAAAAGCTAGAAAAGCAGGAGCAACAGGAAAAACTGTTGGCCGAGGGCCCCAAGAACTGTGCGTCGACCATGGCCCGGATTTGCGGCAATAAATGAGTTCAATGCGTGCTAAATTTCAGAACAGACAACCCCGCTGATGATGCTAACGTCCGCGGCGATCCATTCAAAACACTGATTGTTGCACGCCTCAGTTACGATGCCAATGAGAGCGACCTTGAGAAGGAGTTCGGTCGATTTGGACCCATTGAACGTGTAGGTCCCACCCATTCTCTGGTACTCTATTCTATTTTGTCACAAGTACTAACCTATACGGTCTCAGATTCGCATTATTACAGATACCCATGCGCATGAGCGCCCCAACAAGAAGAAGAAACCCCACCGAGGATATGCTTTTGTCGTATTTGATCGTGAGAAAGACATGAGAGGTAATACTGCCACAATCTTCCTTCTAGACCGTCCACAGGATTCTCGTATTCATGTCTCTCACTCGAGATCTGGCCCTCAAGCTTGCCTATCTCTTCCCCCCTTCCCCTCTACGTAGAATCCCAAGGTATGAGTGTTGTTTGTGCTTGACTAACAAATGCGCATTGCTGCGCACGTGCGACTAGCTGCTCTAGATGGTTGTGATGGCATCCGCATCAAAGATCGGCGAATCAAGGTAGACGTTGAGAGAGGCCGAACAGTAAAGGGCTGGAAGCCTCGACGGCTCGGTGGTGGATTGGGTGGCCGAGGTTACACCAAGGCGGCACCCCCTCGACCTACTGGCCCCGGCAGTTTTGGTGGAGGCTTCGGCGGACGTGACGGTTTCCGCGGTGGATTTCAGGGAGGTCGTGGTGGCCGTGGCGGTTTCCGTGGCCAGGACCGAGGATTTCGTGGCGGCAGCGGCGGCGGCTTCGGTGGTGGCCGCGATCGTGGCTTCGGACAGCAAAATGGCTATGCGCCTCCTAACGCTCCAGCTGGGCCGGGATCCGACAGTCGGTTCGGGAGCGGTCGTGACCGTGATCGTAACGGTGATCGCGATCGTGACCGTGACCGTGATCGACTCGCCGGCGGTGGGTATTCTGCGCGCTCTGGTCCCCGCTCATTTGATGATAGATCTGGTGGACCCCCGCGATACGACCGAGATAGACGAACAGGTGCGAACTTCGAGCCTGTCCGTGATCGACGCGAATACCGCGACAACGACCGCGACAGAGAAGACGACAACCGGAAACGTGCATACGAAGGTGGCTATGAGGATCCACGCAAGCTCCGCCGCTACTAGGTCGCCTCTTATCGAGACAACATATCGCTGTCTTGGTGGGTATGTGCTATCTTCCGTTTTCCGCAACTGCTGTTCCGACTGTTCATCCTTCTCCCCTACCTTTTGTCACCAAGGGTAAGCAAGGGTAAGACGAAGAAGGGAAAATGAGAACCTAGCAAATGACCCACCCGACAACGCCCCAATATCACCAAGCCAATCTGTATCAATATAATACCCATACCCACAAGGTAAAGACGACTGGACTCGCTCGAAAAGATGCACGCCTCCGAATCAGCCTATGAACTCTGGACGACAACGGAAGGCTGCGAAATCCGAGATGTAGTTACAACAAACTAAAGAGCATGTTGTCCCTCCCCGCATAGGAAAGGTAATGACGACTTCTCATGTACTATATAACTACCCTTACCAATGCAGTGGCCGCGAAGCAAAGGCAGGATACAAAATGGCGATATCCCAAACTGGAGGACGAAGAGGTAGGTCAGAGGTAGGAATTTGGTTTCGAACCTACTGACCGCGGGGAAATTGCCCTGAACGACTCGACGATGCATTCACATTTTTTTTAGGCAGATAGGTATTCTAATTTCAAACTGGCCAATGCGGGCTCCGAGGACTTGGCTGGTAAGCAATTCTATTTTCGCCCGTAGCCATTTCAAAACACATGTTACTGTAGGAGCCTTCGACTACGGGCCTGGACAAGTGGTCACCTGGTTTCAGGGTACAACCCATATGTTAAGTCACATGTGAATAAGTAACTGTGTGCTGCTAATTGCAAGATCGTGATCCCTTTATCGTTTGAGCACGTGCTTTTTCTTCCTGCCCACCACAAAACGCCAGCAACCAGTGGTATCGCCATGAGATGCATTCAAACAATGACCAAATAATTGAGCCCCAACATGAGAGAGAAAAAAAACATAACAAAACAGTATTCAGATTTCTACTCGTCGTCTAGGCCGTCCATATCCCCGTTAGCACCAGCAGGGTTGGCATCCACCTTGGTGACCTCGGTGCTCGCCGCACTCCAGTAGGCCAACACGTGCACGCGGAACTCGGACATGCATACGCTGAAGAGCTTCAGGAGCCTCGTCTGCCGCGAGTCGAGGACGTCGCCGGCGCGGCAGACCACATAGCCGCGCTTCTCGTCCTCGTCGGCGCCCTCGGGGGCCTCCTCGAGCACGATCTTGCCCTTGATCATGCGGGTGGGGACGCCGAGGCGGCGCAGCTCGGGCTCAATCGTGTGGCCCATGGGCACGTCGTACTCGGCGGGCACCTCGCCGGCGGTGGACATGACGACGCCCCGCGGGATGACGAACTCGCGGGTAGCGGCCACGCCGGCGCGCGCGAAGTCGACCTGGCTCAGCTCGGCGAAGTAGGCGAGGAGGGACTCCGGGTCGCGGTTCGTGAAGAGCAGGCCCACGGCGCCCTTCAGGTAGGTCGTCAGCTGGTAGATGTTGTCGGCCTGGCTGTCTTCGGGCGTGTGGCCGAGGGCGCGGGCCATGAGCTTCGTCTTGCCGAAGAAGAGGCTGTTTTTCGGTTTCACGCAACGGTCAGCTCTTGAGGCTAGATAGATAGACGGGATAGAGAAAGTATTTCGAATCATGGGATAACGCACCGGCTATCGGACAGCTCCTGTCGCACGTCCTTGAGGTAGGTGTTGCGCATGTTGTCGACGGTCAGGACGAAGCAGTGCTGGTACTGTGGGATGCACTCTCGTACGTTCTCGAATAGGCGCTCCTTGTGCTCGCGCGTCTTCTTGGTCACCGACGAGGTGTTGATGACCCTGGCGCGCTTTGACTTGGGCATCTTGTCGGTCTGTTGGGATCTAGGTGGTCTGGTTTGGTGTCTTGCGCTCTCGAATCGAATCTAGTGCAATATACAACAATGTTTCTTATAATAGGTATAACTATATGTATGCTTCCTTTCAAGATTGGTGAAAAGAAGGGTCAAATACAGCTGCTCCTCTGCTGTCCGAGGTATAAGAAAGAAGGGTCCCAGAGTTCAAATGGAGGGTTCGATCTTATCTGTAACAACCTTTGATACCGTTATTTTTTTGTCCCCAATTCGAAAAATTCCAATCGATTAGCATGCAGTTTTAGCGCACGCTTTGCCCCTCGAAGCTCGATCCGCCAGGTACATGGTACTTATCATATCTTATCGATAGATGGGGGGTGCTAGATCTGCCTTCCCTGCCGAGCAAGCTCTGACGCTGAACGGATTGCTGCTGGTGATTAGCGAATGGCCCAGTCCAGTCCAACCAAGAGAGACTGTCACAAGATCCGGTTGCCTTTAACGTTGATAACCAACTAGCATCACTTCCGTCAACAACATCCTAATAGCCAACCACAAGCTTAATTCAATACATCATGGACGGGTATGAGTCAAATCTGCACCTCTAACAATAACAAGAAAACAAGTAAGCATGCGAATGCTAATTTGATAAATGCTATACAGACTTACGCAAGCCGAGACACGCGAGCTTGAGCAGCGCATGCAGAAGCGCCAGATCAAAGAGTTCCTCGGCGTACGTCCACTCAGCCCAATAAGTCCATTCAACTCGTAGCGATTTATTTTCCGTTCACCGCAACCGCTACGTGGCTAATTCTTCGTCGCATACACTACAGCTCTTCAGCAATCTCGTCGATCACTGCTTCTCGTCCTGCGTCGACGACTTCACCTCCAAAACCCTCTCAAACCGCGAGTCGGGCTGCGTCACACGCTGCGTGCAGAAGCACATGGCTCTCTCGCAGCGCCTGAGTGAGCGCTTCCAGGAGCACAATGCACAGATGGGACAGCAGCAGCAGGGTCAGTTGCGGTAAAGCGCACAAAAAAGAAAAGAAAAAGAGTGTCGCCGCCCTTGTCCCTTTCCGACCGGCCTTGATCGAGCAAATTGTTTGTCCATTCATACTTTGAACTATCATGCACACACGTATGCATACTATATGTCTTACCGTTCCATGAGGTTATGATGGGGAGTGGACCCGTTCCATTGGGAATAGTGAAGTAATGTGTACAAGGTTGTGTACAGAGTTGTGAGGAAGGAAACAGGATATATGGTATCTGGTTTGAGATATATAACAAGCAACCCCAGGACTGAGATGACTGTACCTGTAACAAAAACACCACATGATTAATGGGTTGCCATGCTCGAGGTACTCTGACGTTCCTCTCTCTGTATCATTAGACGGTTTGTTGGTCCCGTTGCGGATGACAAACCCTTGTAGCAATTAGACTTGACCAGGGGATTGGTTGCTCATGAATCATCTCACATTCTCACCTTCTATCTTCATGACTATGAAAGATGCTGCTGCATTACTATTTTTGGGTGCATCTGTTGTGACTAGAATTATTTCTATAACAGCTGGAAAATTAGGACCAAGAAAAACACACAACACTATCACAGAGCCGTAAGAACTAGATGCTGGGGCCATATTAGGTCCAAACACTGTTGTTGCAAGCAAACCTTGAAGTATGTTGTCCGATCTGGTCACTTATAGCCGGAAGCAGGAACAATCAATGATGGGCATGACATATAGTGAAGATACTTTGCTGATGTCATCATCCACAAGATAATAGGGCACTTTGGCGGAGTGGTTAACGCGCTGCCCTGCTAAGGCAGTTCCTTCGGGAGCAAGAGTTCGAATCTCTTAGGTGTCGAATTTTTATAGTTATTCCTTTAGTTTTTATGGGAATGTGTTTTTTTTTTTTTTTTTGTTGAATTTTTCACTTCTTGTATCCTTTATTTTTCCCTAAAAAAAAACACAGATTGTATAAAGATGAAGAAAAAAAACACCGACACCTAAGAGATTCGAACTCTTGCTCCCGAAGGAACTGCCTTAGCAGGGCAGCGCGTTAACCACTCCGCCAAAGTGCCTTAATGCTATCTTCGAATATTGAGATGTACTACTGATCATCCAATTTGACTACATAATCACCTCAAGCACTGTTCACATAGACTGCAGCTTTATCCCCATCTCACCGTAGAACCCGCGTTTCTTACATTCTATGGTTATATGTGAAATATCCTGGTTAAGTCACAATTCATAAAGCTGAATTTGCTTCAATCAATATCCCCAGGGCCGGGACTGCTTAGCGGCTTGATATTAAGTACGTATTAGTTGATGACAACTCATCTATGTATGTACATAAGGACTCGTCCCGGATACCTGGGCTGAAGGAAAGGCATTATAGTCTGATGCAAGCACTAACATACAGCTTCGAATTCTAGGATGGTCTGCGAGAATATCCAAGGTCTGGGATGTCATTTGCCGCCTTTATAACTCCTCAATTTGTGATCTATGGTTATACGGATAAACATCACCAACGGTCCCCTACCTAGGATCTATACCAGAATGCAGTCATATCTCCTATGTATTGTAGATGCTTCGGCGTCACATATTGGCTAGTGGTTCTACTATTAGGCTTGAAACCTATACCAGCATCTCGTGTAGTGTGATTTCACCACTTGCGGGATTAGATCATTTACTAACGGGTCAGTTAGCTAGACAAAAGAATCCAGTATGTAGTAGTCTTGTTTGTATGATTTGCGAAGGCGAAGAGTCCACCTCTCGTGTTTTCCTAGTATAGGGATACTTCGATTGAAACGAGTTAAACTCATGCAATTTAGAAAGCAAAAACAGTTGCTTTCCGTCGGAAAAGCGTGATGAGAGATGAAAATGCCATTCATACTTTTTATATTTGCCAAAGCGTCTCTCTTCTGTCATTAATTCTATATGCCCATAATTATCCAATTTCAATGCCCGGATTTATGGATGCACCACAAAGTAAATACGTTTCCATACAACATCCATTCCCATCATATCGAACGTCCACCAACATACTTTAAAACTATTCATAAGCTCGCCGGGCCACCATCTCCCAATCATTCATTCAGCATCCCACACATATATACAATTATGTTTACCACGCCTACGTTCTGGGCGGCCCAAAGTCTCGCGTAGGATCATCTATCTACCTTGGCGAAGCATCATCAGAGACGGACGCTAGATCCGGCGTCCATGGCGGGGAGGGCTCGCGCTTCAGATGCGGCAGGGCGGCTCCCGCTCCGGCAGACTGTTGCCGCTGCTGTTCCTCGTAGTACTGCTGCTGCTGCGTCGCCGAGGGCAGGTACAGCGGCGCCACGGACGACGACGAGCGCTGCCGCAGCTGGAACTCCCCCGAGAAGCGGTTGCGCTGGATCTCGCTCGAGAACCGGTTCGTGTTGCTCCGGAGGCCCCGGCGCTGGAACGTCGTCGACGACTGCCGGTTCGGACTCGAGTGCGGCACCAGGCTCGGCGAGAGATGTCCCTCGGCAGACCGGCTCGTGGACTCCGACTCGGCCGTCGACTCTTCGACCTTCTCGAAGTGCTCGGGCCCGACGTAGGGCTCCTGGTCGCTTTGCTGTGTGCCGTTGGTGGTGGTAGTGGTAGGGGTGGTGACGGTACTGTTGCTCTGCTGGCGACCGTATCGCGCAATAGACGGCGCGATCTGGAACGCGTTGCGAATCTGTCGGCCGTTCCACGGCGGCGAGGCGGCGTTGCCCTCGTGCCGGTGGTAGTGGGCGGCCGCGAAGGCCAGGATCCCATCCGACTTCACCTCGAGCGCGGGCTCGCCTGTGATCCGCGCCCGTTCAAACTCGATGTCCATCAGCCGGTCCAGGTTCGTCTGGAAGATGGCTAGAGTCTCGATCAGTCCTAGGCGTGGGTACTGCAAGCTTACTTGCACCCGCGACTTGACCGCGTCGTCCATGACGTCTGGCCGGTTCGTCGTTAGGAACAGAATCCCTGAGTAGTACTCCAACGTGCGGAGGAACACTGAGTATCTCATGTTAGTCTTGCACATACGTTAGAGGTGAATGAGTAAGTGGCTTACCTGAGACGAGAGAGCTCTTCTGGAGGTTATTGTCTTTTTTCTCTCTCTGCGCAAGCAATGTTTCCGCTTCGTCCAGAAGCAGGATGCAGTCCCACAGATTCGCCAAGCGGAAGATCTCGGACAGCTTGGCCTCGACATCCCACGGGTCGGTGCCCAGGTCGCTGGAAGTGATGGGGAATAGTGGCTTCTTATAGAAGTGCGCGATGGCCTCGGCCGTCGCCGTCTTTCCGACACCGGGTGGTCCGTGGAGCAGCACGGCCAGTCCTCGCCCCTTACCGTGAATCACATCCTGGTCCGGGAACTCGCTGTTGAGCAGCGTGGCGCGTCTCCGGACCTTCTTCTTCTCTAGGTGCCCGAAGACAGCCGATTGTATCATCACCTTGTGCTTCTCGGGGAGCTGTAGGCTCTCCAGCGGGTTCAGCGTGTCCCGCACAGGTTTCAGGTATTTTATGTCTGCGTTAATGAAACTTCGGCTACGCAACGCGTAAACGAAGAGCCGCGAGGGAAGCAAGGCGAGGTCATCGGGGGTTAGTGTCTGTGCTAGATGACCCAACGGCTCTGATGCTTCGCTCTGGCCGATGAAAGGGTCCGTCTCTGTGAATTTAGCCCATTCCAGTTCCCGCACCGCGTCGTATTCGACGACCATCTCCTCACGGCTGGCGAACTCTTTGAAGCGGCTCCTGTCCGACCACTCCACTATCGGGAACTCGTCCCGAGTTATTGTCGGGTAGAATGATTCAGCTTCCGGGAATTGCTGGAATGCAGGTTTCCACCAAGGATTTACCTGGAAAGCTTCGTTAAAGTCTACGATTACATCGCTCTCGACGTTCTCTGGCCAGGTGGCGCCTAGGCCGGGCCTGGATTCGATATCGTGGCCAGAGGGGTCTTTGGTTAAAGTCCAGCCTTGGTAGGAGAATGTAGGGTTCCCCGAGGACACGATTTCTCGGAATCTTTGACCGCGTTCCCGAAGTTCTCTTAGGAAAAACTCATGGTCTTTGTAGAATCGTACTGGATATATGGGCAGTTTTGTGATTTCTTTCTCGCCCTCGAAGAATTCGATCGAGGCGTCGCCCCTGACGGGAGCGAACCGCTGCCCATCGAAATCGATATAGTATAGGCGCAGGTGCGTAGCCTCATCCCCAACGCCAATTTGACTTTGAAGCTCACCATTGGGTGTGTCAAGGTTGTGGACGGACCAAGCAGGCGTGTCTTCGGAGACGTAGCACACTCTCCAAAGCTTGGGCTCGGTGGCGTTCATCACCATCGAACTTCGTTTGTCTCTTATCTTGTTCTCGGCTTGAAACATGCCCGGCTCAATAACTAGATCGCCTGGGCGGAATAATGACGCCAAATCACGGTACCTGATTTTAGATGGGCGGGAATTGTCTGCGTTGGCGTACATGTTGCGTCGAGGAATAAGCCGGGTTTTGACGAAGTCCACATAGCACTTCATGTCGGCGTAAGCCCTCCGGCTTTTCATCATATTCTGTAGCTCTTGGTTGCCGAGGAACTCAAAATCTTCGACTGCAGACTCTGTACCATTGACCGATTGTGGTCTGCTGCCACAATCGCCATAAACCTCTTCTAATACGCGCAGCTCTTCCTCCATCTTATCGTTGAAATGTATGAAGAGATTGAAAGGAGCCAGGAAAGTGTGTGGTTTATCGACCCATGGACCATCGCCTGTCACCTTACTGAGATACCCCAGAATGATAGCTGAGTTAACACGGACACGCTCTATTGGCGTGCTCTCTACTCTCCTCCGGCCTCGAGGCTGCCGTGATTTCCGCCGAGTGGATTCGAAGGCCTTCCTCTGTTCCGGCTTCAATCGTCGTAGTTGGTCCGCCTCGATTTGCTCAACCAAGTCATCCTGAGCGAGCAGAGCCTCGATCGCAAATGTCTCCGTTTCATCTGGATAACGGTTCTTGAACTGTTCCCAAGTACACTCTCGTACAAGTGGTTTGGTTTGCAGCATCGGATCCTCCGAAATTTCAAATGTCTCTTTGATTGCCTCTGGCATCACGTGTGGCACTTCCATAGACCGGCGATTCGCCAGCATGCGTTCCAGCTTTTGAAGTCGATTGTGGGGGTCCACAAGACTCAGATCACCAAATCCTCCATTTTGCGAGTTGCCTTTAAATTCATGAGTCGGTCAACTTCTACATGTAGTTAAGTATCAGGAGCCTTACCTTCATTGAACCCATTGTCCAGATGTTGGATCTCTTGGGTTCCATAGAAGGCACTGTTACGCCTAGGCGCCGTACGGTCCTGGTATTTCGGCCTGCCACTAGTAACACGAACGGATTGGAATCTCTGCGGTTTGGGAGCGGGTGCAGGCGGCCGGTTTGAAAGTGAGATCGGCTCTAGTCCGTCCTCGAGCGTATGAACCCAGGTGCCATCCATTTTCGATAAACCTCAGTGTATACTGTCCACAGGTCCTTGACGTGAATATCCGCTGTTCGACCAGAAATCGAAGGGTGTTGAAATTCCTCCGGCCCTGCTAAGCATTCAATCGCTTTTCCTATTTCCACCAGGAGTGCCCAAGAGTGTAGTCGATCTTGAGGGGGCGGGGCTGAACGACTAAAGAAGACCTTTTATCTCACGGTCATCAATGGACTATTTCACTTTCCCTTCTTCGTACAAGTAAACAAAACAACGTTGAACGAGTGGAGAGGAATCAGCTTATACTAGATCGATCGTCTTGATGACGTGGAAAATAAAGCATATAATCGAACTCCATATATTCCCAAGGAGTAACCCCCCACCTTGACTAGTTTAGAAGAAACAAGAGGCGTCGTTGGTTTGGCATAAACGACTTACATGGGAGTAATAATACGCACTAACAGGTGATCTGCCTACCTACATGGGTAATACTGGAGGAATGACCGACCAAGACCGCTCATCCTGGCGTGCATAAATGCTTACGTACTAGTATAGCTGCCGAGCAGCAACGCCCTATGCCGTACCTGTCGAGGCCCCCAATTACTTTCTTGTGCAGGGCATGGCATTGTAAAAATGGTGGTGTGAGAACTGCAGTCAGATATGGATAGGGTCAGCTTTCCCTCTTGCTGATTTGCCTGGTTCCGGACTCGTCGCCATCTTAGAAGAAGCTCAGTGGAGAAGGCCAGCCGAGGTCAGCCCTAGAGGCCCCAGAGCGGCAATGCCGTCTTATTTGCCTAAGTATGCTAACTAGTGTAGGTAGGTATACTGTACTACTCTGCTTCTGTGAACCTGATGGACTCAGCTAGCCAAGCTAGCCTAGTGATTTGCCCAAGGGAATTCGGGACAGTAACCGTTAAAGTCATCATGCTGTGGCTGTGTGATTTCCGGCATATGAAATACACTATGCAGCTACTTGCTGGGGAATCTGGTGGAGCTACACTACGCCTAGTCCAATCTCTACAGTAAAAGAAGTTCTATATATAAACTAGATGGATCGTTCGTTTCAACGCCTAACCGTCAGCCATGTTTCGAATTGGGACGCTTCTGGAAATGAACTTATGGAGATAACATCAGCAACAGTGTAGCATTATCGGAGATTATTATCCCGCCATTCCAAATATGTTTTGAATAGACACAGCGCAGCTGCATTGGCAGGGTTTGAAGTAAACCAATGATGCGAAGCACAGTCCATCAGCTGGAGCTAGCCAGACGGGAATTGGAGAATGACCCCTGAAACAAGACACCACTGGGTCGTCGGTCCCCGACTTACAAATCTCAACAACCAACCAGCGCGGTTCCGAGGCAATCTACAAACATGACGTAGTGGTCGCGTGTCGCGCATGCGAAAATCGCGAAGCCTGAGCGAGAAAGTAGTGGATATTGATGATTTGACACCATCGACGGCCCGAGAAAATACCTAGGTATTTATTTCACCGACAGAATTTGTTTTGCTTCTTTGCGAAATATAACCGCATAAACACATCCGGCCTGGCCCATCTCTCTCCACTGGCCTGTGGTCCTTTCATGTATAATCTAACCCGCTTCGGTACTCAAAGTAGAGAATGAACGAGCCTTGAAACTCCGTTCACAACATCCTAATAGGAGAGATGGGCTAGACTTGGCCAGACCCGAAGGGAAATGATCGACCTATTATCATTTTGAAGGAACGCATAGCAGATCCATTTGAGCTATTCTTAAATAAACACCAAGTTGACAGCCGCGCTTCCTTCTAACTATCCAGCTTAGGACTAGACTATCCGTGTTTACTGTGCAGGGTTAAATGAATGTCATGTACCTACGAATTACACTACAACACAGGAGGCTGAGTGACTAATCATTCAGTAAGAGAGAAGGCGGCATCGCAATGGACTAATTAAGAGGATTGAACATTCGCTTCTAAAATATTGCTATCAGATCATGGAGGCTGAGCTATTTGACCCCTGATACACGATGCCTAGATGTCTCGCTACTGAATTGGTGAAGGTACGAATTCGTACTGCGAACCTATTCCAGCGTCGGGTTCGCTATCGTACATTGGCCCCGAGAAATATATGTAGTCATTTGTGTTTTTATTGCCTGGATTTTATCCTATAGTCGCTCTCTTGTCCTACTTGAGGCTTAAGTTCTACATAGATAACTAGTACCTACAACGAGCAGTGGCAAAAATGCTTCCTTTTTACACGTACCAAGACATGATCAGAATTTATTAACTGTGTTGTGCTCATGACGTGGTTCTACTATTGCTCGGCTCTCCTACCTCAGCTATGGCACCATACAGGTAAAGTTCTCTCGCCTCTACCAAACCCAGCAGAAACTCCAATACGCCGTGACGTCAATGCTCTATATGGACCAGTTGTAGTTGGCCCCTATTTTCCAGAGGTCACACGAATCCGACCTGATATAAATTATTTTTTCGGAAGCCATGGATCCTATTCCAACCCTTCGTTGAGCACAGTTCGGACGAATTCCAACTGGTCTATGGCTTTGGCTTCTAATCGACTCTCTGAACCTCTTCTCTTATCCGCATCTGAAGCTGACATCGATTTCCACTCGGCTTCTCTAGGGCTAAGGGCCACTAATCTCTCCCTAAGCACATTGCGATGATCAATCCACCAGTCTACATTTTCCAGCAGTGCAGCGGAATCCCACTCTACGGGAGGAATATCTCTCGCATTATTAGTGCGTAGGATGCCGAGCACCTGTGTGATAAGTGCTAGGGAGTGTATCTCTGAGACAGACAGTGGAGTAATGAAAGCCTTGTTCTGACGACCGCGCCTCTGGTTGTCGCCTGGCGCCTCAAACCGGTCGATGCTGGACTGCATCAGATTTGGGAACTGATTAAGAACGTATGCGACTTCTGGCGCAATTGTTGCGCCCAGAGCAGACAATACATTCAGTAGAATCGGCACGATTCCTTTGGCCCAGATGCTGTAACATCGTTGTAAGCCTAGGGAGTCGGCGAATGGTGATATGTTAGGGCGACGGAGATATGTAGCTAGGTTAGCTGAGGTTATCTGATCCAGCAGTCCGTCACAGGCTAACTGTTCAGCAACTAGAGGTAGCGCCGAGAGCTCGAGAATAAAGAGCAAAGCAAGTTCACCATAAACAGGGTCTCCTTTCTTGGCCAGTTTGTCGGCCCATGAGTACAATGATAGAGCAGCCTGAACTGCGTCATGGGCACTCAAGATGTTGAGAATTTGTGTTTGGCTTTGATCCATTCCGGGGATACACAGACATGCTTGTAATATAGCATTTATGATAAGGATGTCGCTAGCAGAAACAGTATCATCCGAATCGTGAATGAGGGCCACCACTGTGCGGAAGCCCCTGGATACTACTATGTCTAAGATACTCAGGACGGTTTGGGAAACGGTAGCTGGGGATACGCTGTTGCCTTCTCTGTCGCGCACAGATGCGTTGAAGTCAATCTGACCATACGATCGAGCCAAGGTTCGTAGCGTGACGTAGAGCAGTCTCAGGAGTGTGCGGTATATCGAGATATTCTGAGCTGTGTATGGTTCTTGGTAGCTGCTTACTGTTGCCCACAGAGAACTCAACAGCTGGGCAACGGCGCCTGGGGATGGCGAGCTATTAACAACCTTTTGGACTAACATGAGTGATAAATTCACTCGAGACTCCGCAAGCCGCTCAAATACCTGATCGTGGCTTTGTATCTCTTGGTTGGCCTCTAAGCACTGTTGGGCAACCTGTAAAGATTGTTTCTTCAAGGTGTCATGATCTGGTAGGCAGGTGCTAAGCTCAAGGAGGAGAAATTCCCAGGCATGATAAAGTGACTAATTGCGTGTCAGCGCTGCATTGAGAGGAAAAATGTTTACAAGACTTACTATTTGAGCGTCTACTAGCGACAGGTTCAGATTAGCCATTTCCATCTCACTTCTAAAGCCTGTGTTGCGTGGTCCAGTCCAACTCGGATCAAATTTCAGCATCTTATCCGCAGAGCTAAGAGCATAATAAAATTCAGCGCCAAGCGATCTCGGCTCAAACAATGTTCGCTTGAAATTATCGAGGGAACAGCTTGGGTACTGCTTGCTGAAATTTCTAGAAAAGTTAACGTGAAGACCCCTGTTATAGCCAGCTACGCCAACGCCATCTCGTAAATAGTAGTCAAGATCTTGAGTGAGCTCTTGTGCGAAGGAGCCCGCCTGACCTAGCTGACGCAGGTGGAATATTTGCATGGCAAAAATCTCGGCAATGTATGCTGCAATTCGAGCCTCATTGCAAGCCTGCAGAGCACTTGTCTTCAACGTGACAGATGATGGCTTCAAGTTCCGGACGAAACTCCTGAGCTCCGTGAGAAAACTTGTATCTTTCTGTAAAGTGAATATGGTCCAAGGCCAATAGTTCTGGGCTGAGGTGATAAAGTCCAAGATAGATAAAGCCTCTGACTGATTAAGCTGCGACAAAGAGGCCATTCTTGTCAAGGCCGAGCCAAGAATCGAGCTTGAAGAGGTCTCTGACGCTTTGCCATTACCCCCTTTTACATCTCTTGCGTCTCTTGGCGTTTTACCCGTCAGAATGCAGTTGGCCATCCACTGCTGCCTATTTCGAACTATCGTGGAAAAGAAACGCCAAATAGTGTTTGCTTGCCGGGCCTGGTTGAATGGTCTGTCCAGAGGGCTGATGAGTTGGATGAACGAGCGAGACGTCTGAGGGCCCAAGTTTCCTAGCAAAGAAGGAGGCTCCCCAACGGTCTTGCCGGCACTAATCACTAAGGAGTCTAGAAGTTCAATAGATGCGCCTTTAAACATTTCGTCCCGCGCACACAGCCGTGCAACGAATGGCGTGATTTTGAAAAGTTGATGTTCCAGCATACTAGAAGACCGGTCAGAGTGATTTGCTACCCTTACTAGGCTGGTTGCAAACTTCAGAACGGCTGATGTTTGGTCGCGATATACTTGGGATCGCCTAGCATATATAGTCGACTCGAAACCCTGTGTCGCTGCGACAAGGGTACCAAGGAGAGGTAAAACACGAAGGCTTCCAGCAGACGTGTCGAGAAAACTATCAATGATGAACTTTGCAGCTGGCTGCAGAACGGACATCAATGGATTCTTTGCTGATATGTCATCCATGCTGAAAGTGTAGTATATAATTTTGTCCATTATAGGCACAATATCACAGACCAACATCATGCGATCTAGGTCTGTCGCGAACCGCCAAGTTGACGAACTTTCTAGAAAATCCACGACGGCTTGGGAAATAGCCAATGTTATCTGCATGATGATTTTGTCCGAGACTCCAAGCCAGACGTTTTCAACCGCACGTTGCCTATGATTTGCCTTAATGTCCGTCTTCCGTCGGACAGAGCTGATCATAGCACTATCCACTAGATCAGAAAACAACCGTATAGTCGATATGAGCAATTCGAATTGAACTTCGGACAGGTCGAGGTTGCCGATGATTCGGGAAAGCCGCCCGGCCTGTGACTGGCTTGGAAGTAGTGTACAGTTGGCCATGTACGACCACACCCTACCAGGGCAAATAGGTAAGATGGCGTGCAAGAATTGCACGCCGGCAACTAGAGCGCTCAGGCCAAAATTGTCCTGGTCGTCATCTAGAAGGGCGTCCATTGTGTCACAGACTACTGAAATGACGTCCTTGTTACGAGGCAGCGCTCGGCTGGCTTCTGCTACTATAGCAAGCCCAGCCTCTGAAGGGCTGAGTGTTTTGTCATCTGACTGGGGGTTTCTAATGACTTCCGTTCGAACTAACGTTGCCAGTAACGAGATAATTTCCGTAGTCTCGTCTGGTGTAAGCATACCGAGTGCCATATCATACCTATTGGCGGCAAGATTCATCTCCAAGCGCTTGCCGAGCAGGGCTAGAGCAGAATGCTCATATTCCACTCGAGCTATCTTCCCTTCATCCACAATGAAACGCCCATACGTACGAGCAGGTATAACGAAGAGCTCTTCATCTTCGGGGATCATTTTCCAACTTGAAATCGGAGAGAATAGCGGGAAATCATCTGCAAACTGGAAAGCATTCGCATTCTCTTCCTCATTTGCTAGGTAATATTGCGTAAAATTGTCGGGTAAGGTGAAGGTAAGCGTTGGCGTCTTCTCGAGTAATCTCGTGATGTGCTCGTGGCTATTGCTGCCTGGCAAGGCAGGCGAGCAGCAGAGGGTCCGGCATAAAGTCAAAAATGGAGCAAATTCGTACGGGAAACGGTCAAGAGCTTGCTGAACGTAAGCTTCGAGCACGACCTGATCGTTCAGAGCGTATAGAAGAATATCATCTGGTAAGGCTCCATGAACAGCCGGTATGTCCCAGTATCCCTGCGAGCCAGAGAGAACAGATAGCAGCGCAGTGAGCGGCTCTGCTTTGTAGCCGACGAATGGATACGTGGCCTTGAGCAGATCTAAGAAGGCAATCCTCATCCGAGATCCTACCGAAGCAGGGAAAATACCACCGACTGCTGGGCCTAGATGCGATGATAAGAACGAAATTACATCGAAAACATGTATTTCATCGGTTACCATCGCCGCAAGCAGCTGAACTTTCTGAAAGTCACGATCTAGGTTCTTGTTAATGAGAAAGTCGTCGTATCGCCTTTTATCAATAGTAGTAATACTCCCGGCGGAGTTCCTTCTTCCGGCACTTGGAACCATCTGTGTATTCGAATCGTAGTTCTCGACAGCCTTCTGGTTCTGGATAGTATCACGCTTTTCTGCTCGGTCTTGGTAGGAAGAGAACATAGCATGTACAATAGGTACCCATGCAAATAAAACCGGGGCTATGTACACGGCCCCTAACATGATTGAAGATTCGAGTACATCATGTATCTGCTCAAGAACACTCGAGGCTGCCAAGTACTCGTTGTCTGTGTCGAGATCTATATCGCCTTCAAAAAAGGCCATCATTCGCGGAAGATTGAGCATTTTCAACGATACCACACAGACAAGACATTGCAACGGTATCATCAAGTCGGAAATGCTTTGAGGAAACTAGACATGTCGTTAGACGCACGGTTTACAACGGTATAAGCCTCTGGGAACGTACCCCCTGCAACTGATTCAGAAAGGTGAGGTCGTTGACCAGCGAGAACCACTGTGTAGCAATTGTATCCGATACAAAGCTGTCGCTCGACCGGTCCAAAAGTTGGAATAATATCGTCATACGGTGCAACATTTCGGTCAATGACGTCTGTGTCCATAGCATCTGAAGGTCTTCGGTCACAAACCCCTTGTCATCAACGACAGATTCCAGGCTCTCTCCAGCTTGTCTGATGCAGTCCGGCAAAAGACTAACATATTGAGCGATGAGGGCATGACAAGTTTTGGTGGGTATGTCGGCTATTGACTTCTGGGGCTGCTTGGGCAAGATTCCGTATACCTCAAGAAGAGCCTTCCGTATCGCACCTGAAGCCTCGGTTGGTGATGATGTGGGGAGCTTCTCCTGTAACATCAGGGTAAAGATGTAGTCATTTGTAGCGGCATAAGAGCGGCGTTCTGATAGGTATGTCTGGAAGATGCGTCCCCGCCTGCTCTCAGATTTGTCGAAGTCGGCCTGAATTTCGGACGCATCAAGGTTCGCTGTGAGATTCAAGCCCGGAATGATGTTAGATGTCTGCGTATTGGAGGCGCCGGCAGCAACGCGCAAGCTAGCGATGTCTTGGTTCGAGACAGGGCCAAGCAGTTGGCTGGTTGGGCGCAGCTGGTACTCGACAACGACAACTCGCAGAGCCGCAACCTCGTTGATCCGGGCATTCTTGCTTAGCCATAGCGCGTCTTCCTTAATAACGTTTATGTCGTACTTCTCGTTCGGGGTCGGAGTGACATGAATGGCGGCCGTTTTCTTCTCGAAAGTCGCACGATGCGGGCTCCTTTCGGTCGAGGGCTCGAAGGCAGAACTGGGACTAGTAAAAAAGGACTGTACAAGCGGGTCGTTGAAGAAGTCAATGACGGTCTGGCTGCTTTGACGGTGCCCGGAAGGGTCCATCAAGGCCGATGCAACCAGTTTCCATGATCTAGAAAGCCGTCAGTCAGTAAGTGGGCTATTCATTGCAACCAATGGACTCTGGCGAACATATGCACATGATAAGACATGACATACAAGATGATGGTCTCGCCCTTAAGACATGGTTCCAAAGGGGGCAGATAAAGCTGGTCGGCAAGTGGCTCTGCCATTGCTGTAAGTGTCAGCGGGCAATGCGCACCTTGTTGTGCAACAAATGCATGTGAAGCAGCAGATTGTCGCGACGTTGGGTGGGCGAAGTATGTTTTGCTGCCGCCGTGACGCGACTAGGATCGCAAAGCTTCAACAATCTTAACTGGCTACGCTAGTTAGTTACAAAGAGCTTAGGAAAGAAAAATGTTAAGGCTGCCCAGGGATTAGCGGTAAGAGGTCCAAGCTCCCAGGGCAACCCACTTCGAGTTAGTTATAGAACCATACAAGCGTTGTAGCCTTGCAGTTAGCATCCTCAGGACACTCAGACTCAAAGCCAATTGGCGCCGCGCAAACATGCTAGCCTTGCAGAGTCCCCTGCCGCCTAGAAACTAGGGTTGCTAGCTACCGAGTACCCCACTTGGAATCTACCCGAATTGGCCATGGTTTCTGCCCTCAACTCGTCAACCATTGCCCCTCCGATCGCTGTCGTCTTCACTTACTTAGCAGACTATCTATAACTCAGTTTACACCAACTTCACCTCGCAACTAAGCAGATAGTGAACGGCTTCAGATCTAGTTCCTTTTACTTTTGCAATTGCTAAAATTTTCTTATTGGAGACTTATCTGTTATCGCTACCAAACCTATCGAGCTATTCAACCTCAGTTTTGAGTCATGGCCGTCGCCGAAATTGTAGATTTCTCACCACATCATCCAGATCCTTCTCCGCCTGTCGCGACCGCCTCTAACGTCATTCTTATTGATAACTATGATTCATTCGTCTGGAATGTATACCAATATCTCGTGCTGGAGGGCGCGACTGTTACAGTCTATCGAAATGACCAGATCAACCTAGACGAGCTGATTGCCAAGAATCCCACCCAGTTAGTTGTAAGTCCCGGCCCAGGCCATCCCATCACCGATTCTGGGATCAGTCGAGATGCCATCAGACATTTCGCTGGGAAGATTCCCATACTTGGCGTTTGCATGGGCCTGTAAGTGATATCTCCACGTCACGAGGCGTTAATATCTCCGGGGACTCCTCTAACCAGACCCGTAGACAATGTATATTCGATGTATACGGTGGAGACGTGAGCTCAGCCGGTGAAATACTACACGGCAAGACATCGCCATTGTCTCATGACTCCAAAGGCGTATATGCTACCATGGTCCAGGGTCTTCCGGTCACCCGATATCACTCACTTGTGGGCACCCACGTGACCCTGCCTCAATGTCTCGAAGTCACCTCCTGGATACCTAAAGACGACGACTCGAAGGGCCTTATCATGGGAGTACGTCACAAAGAGTTCGCGATCGAGGGTGTCCAGTTCCACCCAGAAAGTATTCTATCCGAAGATGGCCGTGTTATGTTCAAAAATTTCTTGCGTTTGCAGGCGGGCACTTGGGCTGAAAACGAACGCCAGCAAAAGTCAGCGGATGCCAATAAAGTAGCCAGCAAGATCGATAAATCATCTGCTCAAGCCCCGAAGAAAAACAATATCCTTCGAGATATATATGCCCGGCGGAGGGAAGCCGTCACGGCCCAAAAACAGATACCATCACAGCGCCCTCAGGATCTTGAAGCTGCTTACAACCTAAATGCTGCACCCCCACAAATCTCGTTCGTTGACCGTTTGCGCCAAAGCCCCTTCAATGTCTCATTAATGGCTGAGATAAAGCGAGGTTCGCCGTCTAAGGGCATATTTGCTTTAGATATTGACGCACCAACTCAAGCGAAGAAATATGCCTTAGCCGGAGCCAGTGTCATATCTGTCCTCACCGAACCAGATTGGTTCAAAGGAAGTATCGAAGATTTACGTGCAGTGAGACAAGTGCTCGGCGGGATGCTCAATAGACCAGCCATTCTGCGAAAAGAGTTCATTTTTGAGGAATACCAGATCCTTGAAGCTCGGTTAGCTGGCGCTGACACAGTACTTCTCATCGTTAAGATGCTAGACGAGGAACTATTGACCCGCCTCTATAAATATTCCGTGTCGCTAGGCATGGAGCCTTTGGTCGAGGTCCAGAATGCAGAGGAAATGGCAACAGCAGTGAAACTGGGCTCGAAGGTAATCGGAGTCAACAACCGCAACCTCGAATCCTTCGAAGTAGATCTCAGCACAACAAGTAGGCTCCGCAGTCTTGTGCCACAAGAAACAATAATTTGCGCACTAAGCGGTATCAACACACACGAAGATGTAATCGCCAACCATAAAGACGGCGTCAATGCCATCCTTGTCGGCGAGGCTATCATGCGTGCCCCAGATGCATCTCAGTTCATCGAACAACTCTGCACCGGAAAGGTTACGACGCAGAATTCACCACCAGGGTCGCTCCTCGTCAAGATATGCGGCACCCGCACCCAAGAAGCCGCTATAGCAGCCACCGAAGCTGGCGCAGACCTCATCGGCATAATCCTAGTACCGGGACGTAAGCGCACTGTCAGTGACGAGACCGCACGCGCCATCTCCGATGCTGTACACGGGTTCTCACGTGCTGCGACTTCGTCCGCACCTGAACTTCCCACAGATAAAGCAACAGATTTCTTCGCAGCCGCGCCCCAAAAGATAAGCGCGCCGGGTCGTACACGGCCCCTTCTCGTCGGTGTCTTCCTCGACCAGCCGCTCGCGCAAATCTTAGAATTGACGGCACGATACCGCCTCGACATTGTGCAACTGCACGGCAAAGAGCCTCTCGAGTGGGCCCGTCACATCCCCGTGCCGGTAATGCGACGTTTTACGCCTTCCGAGCCCGGCATTGGCGTGCGCGGCTACCACGCAGTGCCACTCTTCGACTCCGGTTCCGCAGGCGGCTCAGGTCAGCTCCTCGACGCCGTGGCCGTCAAGGCCGCGCTCGAGCAGGATCGTGAGTTGAGAATCGTGCTCGCTGGGGGGTTGAACCCAGAGAACGTCGCCGAGGTTGTCCAGGGCGCTGGCGCGGACGGCGAGCGTATTATCGGCGTCGATGTCAGCAGCGGCGTAGAAGGCCCTGATGGCCTACAGAGTATAGAGCTGATACAAAAATTCGTCAAAGCGGCGAAGGGCATCAGGTAGATAGATAAAATCAGATGACTGTTGAGATGTCAATAAAAGGAAAACAAAATGAATAGAAGGCGAAAAAAAAGTTCGGAAGGAGTCTAACGAAATATATGATGAGGCTTATGGAAGAAAATATGAAATACGATAACTTCCATTTTACTCTGAATAGAAAGAAAGATCATGTCTGCACTGTTGTGCAATCATAACATTCTGATTCTAGTGCCTTAGTACCACCATCAGTGTAATTACTAACGCAATGATATTAGGCTTCATGTAATATCGTGAAACGTATCGCATTTGTATTGTACCATCTTCGTCTCCCATTTTATGAACCTGATTTCTAGGAAATCGATAACTACACACATAGAAACAGACCCGGCTCTTCCAACTCCCGATAAACCGGTGCAGACTCTCGGTGCCCAACTTTCCTACGTAAAAGTCCTAAGAACGAGTGAACTAGATCTTGAGGTAGCCGGCCAGTTGCATGGTGCGTCCGATTTATCTGTCGATATCAAAGAATCGTCGAAAAGAAACCCGGGCCTCGAAGATTATACCCCGCCCTTCTTCACGTAGTATATCCCCGCTTCGAAAAGCCTGGTCCATACGATCTCGCACATCAAGAAGCAAACCATGGCAAGCAAATTTTCACGTGCTACAGGAGAGATCTTCACGAGGACAATGAAAACCTCTATCGGAGCCTGCCCTTCAAGCCACGGCCCGTAGTCGATTGATTCCGCGCGTTCTCGATGGTGTTCTTGAAGTCGCCGTAGAGCGCGCCAATAACGCCCTTCTCCTGCCACTTGTCGACGATGCTGTTGGCCAAGGCCCGGCGGCTCTTGGCCTTCATCTTCTCGCGCTCACTCAGCTTCTCGCCCGTCATCCAGCCCTCGTCCTCGAGGCGCTCCTCGACCCATTGCTTGAGAGCGTATTTCCAGTGGAGCAGGCTGTGGGCCGTCTCGGCGTTGCTGCAGCACACGGAGCCTACGAGCCATTCCTTTGTTGTAGGCGGCAGGGGCATACCACGTGAATCGACGGATGCCGTGTCGTCGTCGTCTTCGCTGTCTGAGTCAGATTCAACCTCCGCCAGCGTGTCCTTGTGGTACGCTGAACCCGAGAAGATAATCCTGTAGGTGGACGGGTGGCCGCTTCGGCCACAGGCCTCGCATGTTTCGTACAGATTTGTGCCAAGCTGACGAAGTTCGATGGAGTCGAGTGCCGGTCGGCTTTTTAAGGCGCGGTTGAAATCCGGCTTCCACGCCGCTGAAGTGAACTTTGAGTTGGCAAGCCCACTGACTTCGTCGTCAAGCTTGCGCCAAGCATTGACGTAGACGGGGTCCTTTCGCTCGAAAGCCGGGTTCATTCGATTGTGAACTAGCCATTCGATAACAAATGGAAACTGATCTTTTAGGGGTTTATGAGCATGCGATGTGAACTCGAGAGGGATATCTACGGGAGCGCCGAGAGGTGCATCGTCATCATCCGTGACGAAACCATCCAGGTCGCCCTCGTCACTCTCCTGAGCCTTTGGTTTTTCGCGTTCCCGCTTCTGCTTTCCTTTGCTTGGGATTGGTTGCTCCTTCACTTCCTCCTGTTCCTCATCATCGAACTCATTAAGCACTTGAAGTTCATTCTCGGAGTCGGTGTCATAAACGCCGCGCTTTGTTTCTTCGTCCGAAGATGGCTCAGACTCCGTGAGTTGATCAATCTTTTCACCAGCCCGTCGACGGCGCAAAAGTTCTATCTTCTTCTGTTTTTCTGATCTATGGCCTTTATGTGCCTTCTTGATTGGAGAAGATGCTACAGCGCTCGGTCTCTTCAGCCTACCAGGGGTACGATTATTGCCAGACATGCCTGGCGAGGAATGATGGAACAATTTTCTTTTCTTGGATGGAGAAACAATGTCTTCGTCTGAATCATCGAGCACTACAAGTGCTTGTTTTGGAAACTTCCTGGATGATGCTGACGGTAGAATGGGGGCATCATCTGAGTCGTCTAGAGAAATGACAGATGGATATCGTCTTTTGCGCGGAGAGGGCAGGCTGGGAAGTTCTGGCTCTCTATTTTGACCTTCATCTTGATCGTCGTCTTCGTCATCGTCATCAATCACAGTTCTCTGGAGTCTGGTAGAAACAGACTGAGATGACCGTGGATGCCTAATCTTCGGTACTTCATCTGAATCTCCAGACTCCGAGGTGCCTGATGTGTTTGATATTTTGGCCATTTGGGTAGGTGGCAAGAGATCCACATCGTCCTCGTCGTGGCCTGCATCACCAATCTCGGCAGCTGAGTCATCTGAGGAATCATTTGCCACAGCATGATTGCGTTGGCCATGGAAATTGGGCATAAAACTTGCAGGCGGTGCTATTCGTCTTGTTAATAGAGAAAACTAGGTTTTAGAGGTACATTACAGTGTGCACAACCCTACCAGAGTGGCAATAAAACATGAAATGAATGGCAGGAACGAGAAAAAGACGTACCGATAGAGTTATCCAACCTGGTCTGCTTTGATTTACGCTTTCTTGCACTGTTGACCGTTTGAGCTGGCGAGGACGATGTGGCAACAGATGGCAAGCGACGAGCTGCAGCTGGGCTGCTATGCGCGGCTCTCGAGTATCTAACTCTGGCAGGCGAGTAAGCAGATACGGGAGAGCTTGAAGAAGCGCCTACCGCCTCAAAGGTGAGCCTAGTTTGGCTTTTCTTCTTCTTCGCGGGCGGCATTGTTGCCCAGATGCATAGATACGAGGATTTGAGAATATAAGGTAGATGAGAATGTGATGCGTCTTGCGAAACGCGAAAAGAGGGCACTGCAACCCCAACTGCTTGAGGCGTGCGTAAGAAGTAGGGTGAATGAACCACTCAAATGAAATTGCGACAGGAACCTGCCGCTGGCTTGGTCTCACCAGGCCGATCTAACTTAGTATCCTTTGTAGTGCATAGGTAACCATTGAGGGATTCCTGATAATAATGGTCAAGGCTAAATCTCCATCAGTAGAAAATCGAGAACGGCAAATAACTACTAGTTAAGGCTATCAGGTACGAATTAGCTTGTCATCAAGGTAACTAGGAGCTAAGCTCTAGGCTCAAGGCTCAACGTTGGGTTTGAGAACTGCAACGCGCCGGATGGCCGGGTATGGAAGGCAAAGCGCCATGTCACGTGGTTTCAATTATATTGAATTTACCTTATGTAAGTACTTACCAAAGGATTGAGAAGTCTTTGACTTTATTACCCCAAGGTGAACTTAGGACAAAACCACCTGCCCCGGATGTCATATTTGACCAACAAGAGAGAAAGAGAGCGGATGGCAGAAGCAAAGAACGCAGGTTATTTCACCAACCAATCAATCAACCTACATCCATTGTTACAGGTTACATGTAAGTATGCTAGTAGTGCCAAGCAGCATATTTCCGGGTACAAATTGATAGGTGCAAAAAGACTACCGGGATCCTACCTAGCCACCTCGCAAATCACTGGGCATCAATAATCAGACATTGTCAAGAGGTATTCATTCCAGCATATCATGACGTGGTGCGAATGAGCTATGACAATCCAACGGCCAATTCTAATAGCGCACAGCGATACATTCCAACTTGGTATGTCAGTACTATCACACGCTTGTTTTGCGTTGTTCTAGGTGTTCTTTCTGTGGGGGGGCAAGGTCGAGGTGTATTGATTGTGATGTGTGATGTGGGGACAAGATGCCGTGACAATGGGGGGGGATTCCCTCGACCCTTGGGGGTCGGCTATCTAAAAACCTGCCCGCTATCGTACCATAATCCACCATGTGATACTTCCAGCATGCTCATGGCCCAGCTTCACTCTCTATAGATGCCTCTTGACTCGACGAGTTCGGCAGTCAAGCCGGTGAGACACTTAAAGAGCTGAGAAAGACGGCGCCATAAGGTTTTGCTTCCAGTAGAATCGAATCGGCCGTGCCGGGACTTGTTCTTCAAACGCAGCACCATTCATTTTAAGAAGTGGCCGCCGGCTCCTCCTTCTTTCCCTCCTCGGCCTTGGGCTCTTCCTCAGCCTTGGTGGCTTCTTCTTCTTCCGCATCTTTCTCTTCCTTGCCGAAAAGAATCTCGTTCTCCTTCTGGGCCTTCAGCCATGCCTCCTTGAACAGCTGAGCATCTGAAGCATCAAGTTAGCGACCAGAATACAATATCCTACCTGCAGTGTGTTACTCACTTTCAGCATTTGCCAGGCGGACGGATACGGTAATAGCTTCGGGCTCGCCTTCGCTAACATCGGCAGCAACGTTCCAGAGCCAGGCACGGTCGCTCGTAGACATGGGTGCGATCTTCATGTCAGGGGTAACTAGATGATTAACGTCAGCGACCAGCTCTAGAAAAGAATGCGGGGTTGTGGGTGGACGAACTATAGTGATTGGCGCAGACCTTAAGCGTCTTGTCACGTCGCATAACTAGGCGGGTCTTGCCGTTCTCCTTGTGCTTGAGTAGGCGGAGAGGGCCAGTGCCACGCTCCTTCCACTCACGAGACTCCTGTACAAATCTGAACATTTTGCATCGCATGTTGAAGACCTGTTCCTCGGATTCCTCGTGTGTAACTGTCTCGACCTGCTCGGTGAGTTTATGAACGGGCTCGAAGTTAACATCATCGGACTCGGGAACTTGGTCCTAGCAAGTATAGCGTTAGTTTGACACATTCTGTGATCATCGGGTAAGTGAAAATTTAGCAGCAACCTACTTCATCATCGCCTTTAGCAGCAGCGGCAGCCTCGCGTTGGGCCTTGGCACTGCCAGAGACATCGCCACGGTCCTCGTCCTCGTCCTTCTTCTCCTTCTTTGCGCCACCACCAAACATGGAGAAAACAGACGAAGAGGCGAGAGGCTTAGACTCAGCCTCAGGGGCCTTGGGCTCCGTGTTCTCTGTAGAGCTCATGTTGATGATATTACTGCTAATGCACGAGCGCGTGTCCGAGGTGAATATGGGGAGTGAAAGGGAGTCTGAATATTGAATAACGAATTTAGTATATTATCATAGCGAGCCGGGTCTTACTCTCGCTAGGTCTAAAAGTGAAGGGAGAGTGAATCAGGATAAACAGGCAAATGAGCAAATTGACAACTAAAAAAATAGCGACGACAAAAGAATGCCCCGCTCTCAGTTAAGAAGATCCCGCGTCAGGCGGCGCAACCAGGCGTGCGCAAAGTGAGACGACGACAGCGAAAACAGAGTTAGGCAGACATACCGTTTCCTTGCTTGCTTGCGCACGAATGCGTATGCGAATGACGGCAGAGCTAGCGGTTGTACAGCTGCGGCGCTTGACTGAGCGAGAAATACTGGCTAGATCGTATACGCAATGCAGTTCTAGCGGCGGTGTTGATGGTGATAAATGGTGGGTGGATGGTGGATGGTGGATGGGTTTGGGATGGGTTGTGGTAAGGTATGGCAAACGCGGGGGTGAAGAGGGCGGAACTTGAAATTGTTCAAATTGCCCCTCGTGTAATATCAACAAATGGACTGTATGAGGGGTGAGGGGCCACTGATGCCGCTAATGGAGGTATCCACTGGCAGGTGGCTACTCCTGCTGTACGCCATACTAGGTACCTACATACTGCATGTACATACCTACCTAATCTACAGCATGTGGTGGGCCACTCTTGGAGTTGCTTGGGCAGCAAATTTGAGTGTTTTGATGATAGTAGTGGGGTATCTCTCATTATCGTCCCAATTAGCTTTCGTATCTCACTCGGTGCAATGTTCACAGGTCCTTTGCATAACGCTCCCGTCCTGCTGGGGCTCCAAAATTTGGACCAAGTGGTATGACTACCTACCTATAGTTAGTAGGTAGTTAGATTCTTTATGAAGTCGCAAGGCAAATAGATGAGTAGCTAAACTTTGACTAGTATATAAGTGTCTTGCTTGAAAATCTTCTACATAACAATTAGCTAAGCTCAAATTCGACCCATCTTTTACAGCCCATAACTGCCAATGAGATAGATGGACTATTCTCACATTTATTTAGCATTAATGTGCTCTATTCGTCCTTGCTACTCTATCCTTTATCGACTATCCATAAGCAGTCTCATATACTACTTTGTCTTTGTTCGTGGTTTACATGTTTCTTGAAAGACCAAAAATCATTTTTAGCATTGTAAGAACATTATTATTATATACAATTCAGATGTTGACCAACATGGTCTTTTACCCGATGAACTCAAGGTTTACGTTGTATTAACATAAATAACTAGTGTAATCATATAAAACGTCCCAACTGCAATAAAACCATCATGTAATAGATAAATATAAGATCAGACAACATTTTTGAGTCACCATATTTACGATACTTGTGCATTCTAAAGACCGCGTGTCAATACAACACCAAGCATCAAGATGGCTACCACACCACTCGACCACTTCACGGCACTAGAAAAGAAGCCGCCCATCTACGATCTACCCCTAGATGTTGGACTGGGCTTATTAGAAACCCTAAAATCGCCAGGCGATATGATTCGATTCGCTCTCACCTGCCCTGCCCTTTTGGACTATTGGATACAGTTTCGAGAAAGTATAGAACAGCGAAAGGGGCACGAAGAAGAGCTAGAGCCAGCTCCTATCGAGAACGGTCCTGAACTCTATATACCCGAAAGAGTAATCACCTTCCAGATATATTCTCGACGTATTATAAATAAGCTCTATTCGCCCGAGTGTCAAAAACTTGTACTGCTCATCCTGTTCATGCCGAACCCGTCGGACCGTATTTACAATATCGATTTTCGCAGGCAGAACCCTCAATTAGGTAACCCTTCCCCCTATCCTCTCCTATCCCAGCGCAGGTTTGAAATATTTCACCGGTACTATACAAACGTCGAGTACGGAGATTCGCTATTCACATTCAAAAATCTCAATCGTATTAGCCCCTATTGGGACGCCGTGCATGACTTCGCCCTCGATTTTGCCAAGAAGGCTCTAAGTCAGGCTCCAAATTGGGCTCACCATTCAGCACCAACTTTTGCAGCAGTTTATTCGTTAGATCCCAACGGCCCAAGAGCTCGTGAGTTCAGAGACAGGTCCCCTATCCAGAATCTTGACCAACTTCATGTTACTGAACGAGAAAGGCTCATTCTGGCCCTCCACCAGTACGAGGCAGTTTGAGCCTGCACAAAAATTTCAGGATACTGGGAAATTCGTCGAGCCATAGACGCTGGGATAAACAATCAGCATAACTTTGCGGCTTGGAACGCCGAACGAGTACGTCAGTCACCTCTAGCCCAGCAATCTTGTTGTCAGATCGAGCGAGTTGCAACTGTGTACTACTACGTGCGTCTACAATATCTATATCTCTTTTACTCTCTCTGGCTGGAGTATACTAATTATCTGGTTCGAAATCAGACACACGATTTACTTCACAACGAAGACTGGAACCCGCCATTGAGGGTTCCCATAGAAACCCCGGCTGTGTTCGCAGATAAACAATCCCTCCTGGAATGGATTGATATTTTGTGTTCCAAGGGCTTGCTCTTCCTCCATGAGGTCCTAAGACTTAGCACCGATCAAAGGAGGGATTTCTTGGTAAAGACGTATTACCCAACACGGTCGAACTTTGTAATGGTGACTGACAGAGATTATGTTATGAAGAGCTTTTTTGATATGCTATCTCTCCGACCAGCTCTGGATGACGCAGTCACCTGGAGCGACAATCTCAGCGATGCCTCTGGACCCAATCTGGCCTGGTTGCGCTATAACACCGTAGCTGCCCAAGGGACAATTATGATCAAAGCTGCCAATTTTGTCAATGAGGCCGACATCAATCTCAGGCGGACGGGATACGTCTTTTGGAATGCTGACCGACTTATAGCTCTAGGTCTCGACGACAAGAACAGACTAGAAGAACTCCAGTTCAACGCGGACAGTTGGGGGGTAGGCACCTATGGTGTGCAAGGGTGGCTTGATAGTCCTTTTCAACTTAGCCATGCCCCCGGCGAGATGGGACAGAACCCAGAAGAACTCTTCTACGATATAACGTTAATGCAGACAAATCCTTATATAACCCCACAGCCCGCACCATTGCTTGTCGAATTTGGAATACTTGGGGAAACGTGGAGATTAGGCGAGGATGCAGCAACTCCAAGTGGCGAGCCGTTGTTGCCCAATTTCAATTTTGATTTGCAGGCACCATAGATGACTTACCTGGAAGGTAAGATTGAGAGAATCAAGTGACTCGTTTTTAGTTAGCGACTCTAAGAGGCTGGTAGTGTTTTTTAACAAAGGAGCATAGACTAGATTTCAACTACTTGCGTTAATCTTGTTGAAATATATGCGCTAGACACAAGTAGATTTGAGCCATGCAACGAATAGACAACTGTGACTTGCCAACATAAACGTAGCAGCATGGTGATTAACAAGTATATCCTGGGGAATAGAGGGGCCGTGGGGTGCTCAACCAGACTTTTGGGTTCGGGAATAACCGCATGTGCATGATTGACACATGACTTGATACTACAGTACACTAAAGTTCGTATGTTAAGGAGGACTGCAGAGGACAAGAGACTGGAACTGAATGGACACCTAGGAGGTCCCGATAGCATCATGAGGTAACAACACACGAAACTCGCCAGCCGTCACAACGCAGCAAGCGTAAGGATATCAGCACAGGCAGAATCGTGTCCTTCATTATCCCTGTCTAACAAACTCTCAGAGGTTCTTCTGCCCTATGCATGTTTCTAATATTGGAAGCGGAGCCGAGCGCCAAGATCGCAGGGTCAGCCACGTCAATTTCCAACAAACTGGACTTTACTGTAAGTATGCGTAGGTGTTGCGCCAATGACACATAGTTAATAGGGGTCCAGAGGTGTCGCGATACTATGCAAGTATCATATGGAATGATGCCACAAGCTGAGATGGGCTTTGATACAGGATCCCTACTAAGTATGAAAGAGCCCGATTATGAAGCTGGTTCATTGTCGTTCGAGGTCGCTAGATTCGGACCCCAGGAACATCGGGTTGAGTGGAGACTTTCTCTGTCGCCGGGGTAAGCAACTGAATGCTATTGGCTTATACAGTCATAGATCGGTTTGGAGCCTAGTTATAATACGTATTATCAACCAAGCAGAGCCGTTGCGTGGGACAAGAACAACGGATACCGGGGGTAATGATGTGTGTGATAAGCTGTGTCAAGATCGAACCATGGTTTCAACAGTTATGGCACGGCTATTCGGAAGTTTCCTGTAGCCTAGGCATTGTAGATTGTAGATACAATTACGGCCTTTAGATGCCCCCGTACCTAGGCTGAGGATCATGTACCTAGGTATCTATATCCATTGCCACCAACTATTAGGTCAATACAAGCTTGTGGGCAGACTAGCAACTTCAACTTCCTTCAGACAGATTGTGGTTAATTCCACAATTATAATTACCTCGGCCTAGCTAATTCTCCACATCTGTCAGTCAAGTACATCATCACATTGCATCGGTCGCGGTGCTTATCAGCACCGATTGCCATCCCTCCTTGTAATTGCTGTGTTGGGTGCGTACTTAATCGGTAACAACACCAAGAACACCAAGAAACCGAACGTTGGCAAGCTTGGGCTGCATGCTATGCATCATATAGCACACGCGCGACGTTGCATCATCTAAACCACTACATACAGCCACAATTGTCTTCGCAAGGGTTCCCAATCAGGCGGCGAAGCCTAAAATTGTTCGTTCGCACAGCACACGGTCGGCCCCCGTCGCCATACGGAATGCACAAAATCGAGTAATTCAGCTGGGCAGATGAGCAGAGGGGCAGGGCTGGTTTTTTAATGTCAAGCCGACCAGGATCTGTCAGGCCGTCTTTTCCCTGCGCACCATGACCGCCGCTGGCTTCGCGTCTTTCCCACGATTCCCGACGTCTACGAACTGTTATCCGTATTCGACCCTCAACGGTGCCGCTTCTCAGTGTTCAATGGCTTGTGGTGGTGTCAGATCGGCCGTGTAATCTGAATAAGCCTTGTCAAATCTACCGAACCGAGCACAACCCGTGCCTCTGATTTGTTCCCCCTTTATAATACCGCGCGCTGGATACTGAAAGCCGCTTAGCGCCCTTGCACTATGGTATATTGTGGCAAGGCTTCCCAGGGTTGCCAAAGCTGTCGTACCCGCCGTATAAAGGTATGCGTTCCTCTCTCTTACATGTCACTCTTCTCACGCATTGTCCTGTTCACAATAACATGTCCGTTCAATATCTCTTCACTATCGCGCCAGAGGGGTGGGAGTTGTGGCCGTTTTAATCTCGTTATTCGTGATCGTGATGATGAGTTACTAATACTTCATCCGACCTCCAAAGTGTGACAAAAAACATCCAGAATGCTCCCAGTGTATTCGAGTAGGCAAGAGGTGTCCCGGATACCGTGACCAGCTTTCCCTTCTTTTCCGGGATGAGAGCAGCAAGGTCATCCAGAGAGCACACGCTCAATGGGGAACCGGAAACCCTGGATCACCACCCGATGGTAGCTCGGAATCCTCTTCTCCGTCTTCAGGATCTGTTATCTCTATTTCGCCAAGCCGCCGCATTCCCCGTGCAACCACCGGATCCGTGTCGGTACCGCCCACCGCTACGGCACAGGAAATCATAGCGTCGAGAATACCCCGAAAAGTAGAGCCCAACCTGGACCAGCGCGGCCTCAAATTTTACGTGGAGCGATATCTATTAAATCATCCGGACTCCCCACGGACACCTGAGCTTATGGACCTATATTTCGGCAATGACGAGACAATACGCAACGTGATGATCGCCGTAGGTTTGGCCGGCATGTCAAACTTACTCGGAAATAAGAGCATGAATCTAGTTGCGCGGTCCAAGTATGTTACCGCTTTAAAGCAGACGGGGCAGTTGATCGCCAGCGCGTCTCGGGATCCTCGGACTATCGTAAAACCTCTCAGGGCTATTGTGACACTTGCACTGTTCGAAGTATGATAATACCGTATCTTCTATATTTACAAAGATCTCACACTAATCGACACAGGTCGTCCAAGGCAAAGGATCGAGAGTCTCAGCAGGCTCAGCGAATACCCATGTGCATGGTGCCGTCGCCCTCACACGGTCTGTCCTACCCGTTGCAAACTCACCAAATGGTGGCGCTCGCGGTGTGCTTCAGCTCATGTTTTCTATGGTAAACCCGGTCTTGAGAATTCGTCGTGATGTTCGATCTAATTTAAAGACAGTTTATCCCTACCCAAATGACTGACACGCCTCTGCCTCCGGGTTTCTTTGAGTGTCTCAAACTGTGCAAAATGCTACTTCAAGATTGCATTGAGTCTTGTGCTGTCGACCTAGCATTCGCAACCGCCCGCCTCCTGCAGTTGCTTCTCAGTGCAGATCGAGCGACTTCACTCGATGACCAGCTGGAAACCGATAATCTGATTCAACAGTTTCTAGCAGTGGAGTCGGTATTCGAGCGCATAGAACGGCAATTACGGGCCGCCTACCCTTTCGTGGAGAATCGGAGTGATCAGCCCTCCCCCGCACTTTTCCGGAGTAAGTGGCATAGTTATAGTGAGATATGGGGGGCTCGGATATGGAACCACTACCGTTGGGCCCGCATTCTCCTGGGAGAATACATTATTAGATTTACGATTGAATATCCTCGCTCAAGTGCCCGATATATCTCGCCTCCACACAAAGTCCAATGTTACGCTACCATTGAGAGGGTAGCCGAGGAGATGCTGGTTAGTACGCCTTCTCACTGGCACCATCCCGTGCTCGACGATGCTGCCGCGAGGAAATATGAAGCACCGGGACAGGGCGGTGCCGGCGCAGCGGGCCTGCCCACTCTCTTATGGCATCTAAAGGTCTCAGGGTGCGCACCAAACGTGCCTCCAGAATTCTGGGACTGGGCGTATGATATCTTACAGGTGGTTTGGAAAAATATGGGGATGCAACACGCCCAGGCACTGGCAGAGGTCATGGAAGAACATCGGAAATCGCTCCAGATGGGAATAAGCAATGGATCACCTTTAGCCATGAATTGACGAAGGTATATAGCAATGGGGTGCCCGATTCAACGTCGAACCGCCAGGAAAGACACCAAAAAAACAAAAGAAAAAAGAAAGAAAAAAAGGATCAATAAGTGTGTAGTTCATGGTTAATACTGCTCAATCAATTAAATTTTCTTGAAGAAATTGTTCAAGCTCCCTTGACTAGTGAGGTATACCTTATAGCGCATATATAATCAAGAGTTGAATAATATGATGGGGTTTATTGTAGTCTACTTATGTGTTAATACTACTTTGGCACGCAAGGTGTTGTTGCATTTATGATATACGCGCGGCATCAACCTTTCTGTATTTCAGCCCGATGGGGTCTCTAGTGACACAATTTGACTCCTTTATAGACTCCACCACTCCACCCGTAAGTCCTAGCCCAGCCTCGAAATATCCATGTGTCTTAAGAATAGAGCGAAAATACCGGTAGTAGACGATTAGCACTAATCTTGTTGCGATTCCAAGCCCCTTCTGATTCCAGTGCGTTAGGCGGTAATAGGGGAGCGCTATTTCCGTACAGTCCGCTCTCTATGCCTCTGGCTGAGTGAATAGTGGCAATTCGGGTGAGTGCTCTCTTGTCACTTTGGACATAAGGGGAAAGGAAGATTTCTCTGTGTCGAAGTGATGATTCTAACAATTTCAGATATATCACCAAATAAACCACAAAATAAGACCAAGAGCGAAAATCTTGGCGATACAGGATGCTAAGTCCGCGCATCCATCCACAGAGTCGCAGCCCTCGGTTCTTCTGGCTCCTTCGGTACTTGTACTCGGCTCTGGTTTGATCGACGTTGACGAATCCGACGATCGAGAGCAGGTAGTAGGGCCGAATACGGTAGTTTCGAGCGTCTTGAAGTCTGTCCTGGTATCAATGGAAGTACGGGCACTCGATATGGATTCAGAGTCTTCTTCCTCAGCTGTAGAGACTTCTTCCTCTGCTGGCTGACGGGAAGGGTTGTCGAGCATGGTATCGAGCATGGTACAAACCATAGTACCGCTCTCTAGCTCGAAGCACTCAAAGCCACACAACACATCATAACCCCCTAAATCCAGGTCTATGAAGAGGGTATAGATTTCGCAGGGATCTACAGCATCTGGCTTAGAGCAGCCATGGACTGGATCATAAAGAATGGGTTGGTTCATCCTGCAGTTGAAATTCTCAGGACAGTAGGGGTTTGTTGTTCTGCCGGTTAGCAAGAAGGGCGTGATATTGGCGCATATCCCATCAACGAGGAATGGCGAACCGTCGTTAAACTCCGCCATTGGGTACTCTGTGAGATCTTTTCGGCTGAGGAAATAGTAGTAATAGACAGTTGTCGGGTACGCTTCTATATTGTCAGCAAGGAGACCTCGGTATTTCGTGTATACAAAAATATGGTCTAACCGATCTGTAGATGAAGAACAGGATTGTGGTTTAACCTGAGGTTCTGATGTTCCGAAACGATAATAAAGCAGCCTAGGCACGATTTTGGTTGCTCAACATGTAGACAGGACTGCCTCCGGACGTTTGTTATGGGTGGAAGTATTTGGTTCAGGTATGTATTTGATAGATAATTGGCTAGGGGTGCCTTCCAGTGGGTAATTGTGATTTGGTATGAGTTCACAGGTAGATTCTCCAAGTGCTTAGAATATTGACGGTTTAAGAGCTTCGTTCCTACAAAGAAACCTATGGATTCTGCCTGAGTTTCACCATCATCTGACTATCCTACAGCTGAGTCTTATGTTCTGACTATCTGTGAGCTAGAAAATATAAGCCACGTATTCAAGGCTTCATTTTCATGATGAAATAAAGAAATTTGTTGTTCAGGGATGAATCATACTCAAACGCTTGGAAAAGATATGCCTACGTAGTCACACATGGCAAGTATAACATAGGACCATACTTTAGAAATGACTAAGTGGCCGATTCATTGTGTCTCATAGCCTAATACAATGAAGGAAATCGTATATGAGTATACGACGAATCATTGCGATGAGTTTCTTGACCATGAATACTATGCGATACATATTTGACGGCCTTCAGGTATGAAGTAAGTTTGTGACGTGTAAGACAAAGAAACTCTATGCAGTGGACGTTTTGGCCGAAACCAAACGAATGACAAACCATAATCTTCCGTAGATATACATCAACTCTATATTAATGTCTATCTTATTTTGTAGACTTCTTGCCGCGATGTGGTGGTCATTTTCAGTAGCTGAAGTCTGCATCTTCTTGTTGAAGCTGGCATATACGGGCTTAGATACAACTTTGCCTCTAACTAATACATGATTACAAAGCCAGCATTAACGAGGCACCTGGCTGCCTTGGCAGTGGCTGAAGCAAGTCACCCTGGGGTCTATCTAGGTACCTCATTGGCTGTATAAAAGTGAATCGAGCTCAAGGAATTGGGTTTTTGTGTAATGATAGACAAGTAGAAAAACAATGTGATTATTTAGCACTGGGTCAATTATGAAATTTCTCTCTCAAGAGGGGGATCAATTAACTCGGAACTGCCTTCACTGTCTACATGCCGAAAATAACCCGACTGAGGGATCATAGGTGGGTATCTACAGGTCCGCTGGTGAACTGTGGGGATGGGTTCTTTATCATAACATCACAGCACGCACGACGCACGGGCAGCTAGCAGCGCAAACGGACAGGTTGAACAAAATGCCGGGGTGGGGCATCCTCGAGGCCTGATTCAGAGAGCTCCCGTCTTTCTCCAAACACCTACCTAATGTACCCGCTCTAAACTAAACGGCTGCCCTCGAAAAAAAAGAGAACGGCACATTCGCTACCTACCTAACATTCACTAACAATTCACCCTAAACCTTGGAAGATACCCTACCTGCTTCCCCCATCCTACCTATAGTAAAAGGTACGTTAGATAACTACCTGCCTAAGACTAGATCTACCGCTTGCCTCAACTTCTCCATCTTGCGTCGCCACCACTACCACCACCCACTTGCTCTTGTATCTAGATACATCCCACGCACCAACCCCTTCCTTACCTTGTTGACTGATAGCAACACACAACTTCCAAAGTGTGAGCTTTGTCTGCGCCACGCCCTCCCATAAATCCAGTTCCCGTCGACCTTCCCACAGCGCGCCATCGCGTCTTGCCTGCTCCCACCAACTCGCACCGGCCCAATCTTCTTTGCTACCTTCTTCATCCCGCTCTCTCTGCCGACCGCCACCACCCACACACTCACATCTTCGCCGCAACTCGCAACTCTAATTCCGACTTAGTCCCAGCCGATAACTGCGATTGTGGTTTCCCCCGTCTTTTGTCTTCACGCATTGGGAGCTTGAATACCTAGGCAGCGTACTAGTTCTCTGAGACATATTCTCATTTCCTTTTCTGTCGCACTCTTTGCTCGTCTATTCTTGTTTCTCGTGGGGCGCCTGTTTTGCTTGCCTGCGCTTCTATTTGCATCTCAATTTTGGACCTAGGTACGTATAACTTGCATTTCCCCCTCCCCTTCCAGCGGTTTGATCTGGATCGGAGCTCATCAATTCTTTCCTAGTTACTCGACAAGGCCATTAATAATCCGATATTCGTCACTTGGATTTCGCAAGAGATCCCCACCTTCACTGAGCGCACAATCTTAAGACACCCTCACAAGCATCACAATCATGGCCTCAACCGGTCCTACCACCCAAACCGATCAATACCAAACCAGCGGCGGCGCCGCCGCCGCCTCCGCACCCTCCACCACCACTGATCAGTCCAATGCCAATTTGGGAAAGGATGAAGTCGCCTGGTTTTTCGTTGAGCAATACTACACCACCTTGAGCAAAAACCCCGAGAAACTTCACGTACGTTGTGGGAGCCATCCAATGATAGTCCATGTGCTAGGATGCTGACTATTAGCTAGCTATTCTACGGAAAGCGTTCGCAGTTTGTGTACGGCCAGGAAGGTCAATCTGCTAACGTCAGTGTTGGTCGTCAGGTATGAAGTCTCAATTCTACAAAGCGCGCCCGCGTTGTGGCACGTGGTTGCTGATTGATCGGATAGAATATCCAAGAACGTATTAAGGACCTCGACTTCCAAAACTGCAAAGTCCGCGTCTCCAATGTCGATTCCCAGGCTTCTTTCGAGAACATCGTGATCCAGGTTATTGGCGAAACTTCTAACAAGGCGGGTGATCCTAAGAAATTTGTCCAGACCTTCGTTCTTGCCCAACAACCATCTGGATACTTTGTTCTTAACGACATTCTTCGTTTTATCGATGAGGAGGGCGAGGAGGAGCCGACTGAGCAACCTGAGGCAGAGGCCCCAAGCGTTGAAGTAGAGGCACCTGCCGCTGTCGAGGAGGAAGTGAAGGAAGCTGAGCCCGTCGAAGAGCCTTCCGTTCAGGAGCAGCCTGTTTCTCTCGATGCCGATGTTGTAGACAAGAAACTAGAGGAGGTCGGCGCCACATCGGAAGAGGCCGCTTCTGTTAATGGTGACGCCACACCTGAGCCCGTTGCTGAGGAATCTACAGCGGCTACTGAGGTCAGTACCAAGGCTGCTGAAGAGCCGGTTCCGGACCCAGACGCTGCTGCGCAAGAGCTGGCCGAGGAGACTGTGCAGCAGCCTGAGAAGCCGAAGGCCCCAAGTCCTACACCGGTCGCTTCTCGCCAGCCTTCGTCCGTGGCTGCGGCGCCTACTCCTGCTCAGCCGCCCAAGCCTATGACGTGGGCTAGCCGTTTGGCTGCTACTGGGCCTCCTAAAGTGAGCCCTGCTACGCCATTGACCAAGACTGCCCCCGTGCCTACCCCTGCTGCGCGCCCTGCTGCTACAGCAGCGCCGGCTGCATCCCAGACTTCCGCCACAAGTGCTCAGTCCACTGAGACTGCACCCTCCGCCGCCCCCACAAAAGAAGCAGGCCCCGAATGGCAAACGGCTGGAAGTGATTCTAAGCGTCAGAACAGGCCCCAGTCCATTTCGGCCCACCCTGCTGAGAAAGAGGGCACTCTAGGCTATGTCAAATACGTTACGGACAAGGTAGTGCGTGAAGACCTTGAGGCAGCACTTGCACAGTACGGCGAGCTGGCCTACTTCGATATCAACCGCCAGAAGGTGAGTCTGTTTTATTACATATGCTGACGTCTAAATACTAATATGACATGTAGAACTGCGCCTTTGTTGAGTTCAAGACGCCTGCCGGCTATCAGGCTGCAGCGGCCGCTAACCCGCATGTGGTCAACGGAGAGAACATTGTCGTGGAACCTCGTCGTCCCAAAGCCGGCGCTTATGGAGGAAGCAACTATAACGCTGGACGAGGCAATATGCACAATCGTGGCGGACGCGGTGGATTTGATTCTGGCCGCTCTGGAAGCCATGGTAGCCGCGGCAGCTTTGGGGGCCAGAATCGTGGTAGAGGTGGTATAACTCGTGGTCGAGGCGCATCTCAGGCGGTCAACGTTTGAGCAACATCCATCAAAAGTATTGCGAAAATCGGAGCTTATGCAGTGTAATTACGAGAATCCGCGGATGCATAGGCCTTGGAATTATTTCCCGCGGGTGCTGTGGAACAGCAATAGGATCGATTTCGGGTGTGGGATAAGGGGCTGGGTATAACTCAGGAGCTTAGGCAAACATACTATCCTAGGCTCTTCATGTGTATTTGACATGGGAAAAGTACATGGTGGCATGTGCTTAGACTAGCTAATGGTGTGGTTGGGATGGTGTATGCATTCATACGGCTGGAAAAGTTCGAGGCTCACATGCATGGGAGGAGTCAAGCGGGCGATGTGGACTCTAAAATCGGAGTTTGTACAATTGTACAATATCCCACGACATCATAACGCATGTATTAGTGTAATGCTATAAGAACTCACGATTACGAACATTCTAGTCTTCCTTGTTGTTTTAATAATGCGTGACTGTTGAGGATACCCATTGCAGTGGACGTAACTTCGGGAAACTGTTGTGATAGTTAGCAGTCCGAGGGTCAATTGATATATTATTAGCCACATAGACAGAACAATCCTACTCATTGGGTATTCTATCCTTGTAATATGGAATCTTTTTCTTTCAGGTTTCGTAGCTGATGGGATAGTTGATGTAGCTCAGCTAAGCTTGGAGACATGCTTATATGTACGTACGTACCTTGTTCAAGCTGGAATTCCGCTGGATGGAATGACCCTGGCTATTTGATCCTGCCTTTTGAATATGCTGGCGAATTTAGATACTTGGATGTGTCTTTCACATCATGGCTTGAATTCTTGTTTGTTTTCTTATCTTCGATTTCGTACATATTACTGCTTGATGTAGGGTGGCATATAAGGGTTGCATCTCTGTGCCCTTAATCAAGTTCTTATCTGCATCAACGAGGCACGAGTCTCTTCGTATCTACAATTACATCATTTATTGTTTCTTATTGATTTGGGGGCTGTCACCCTATACGAACTTCCACTATATATGCAGGAATGTAGCCTTGATACTCCCTCCTGTTTATGTAGTCGAGGTAGGTCTTGCTTGACTACACGTAGTTGTTTGAAAGAAGTCCTTCCCGGCTCCTCGAGAAGATGTGGATGCAGGCTTAATACATGCTAGCTATCTTGTCAGTAGAAACTCTATGCCTATTCCTTACCCCTGGAGCGTGGTTAAGCAGGGTTCAGTGAATATCATCTGCATGATAGCTATTTATCTGGAACCTGCTTTCATACCTCAATGTTCCTATCGTCTTCTAAGATAGTGAAACGCCAAAAACTGCTGCACACTCAGCAGGCTCATGACTCGGCCATCTCGATCTCTATCGTCCGCGTCTCGCGGGCCACATCGTCAACAACGCCATCCATCATCTGATTTGTGTTGCTGACGTCCTCGAGCACTTTCTCTAGTAGAGAAACTAGAGATTCTATCTCGGCACGTTGAAGTTTAATGTCTTCGAACAATTTGGCGTTATGGGCCTGTGTTGTTTGTAACTTTGCGTTGAGCTGTGATTGCTGTTGTGCTAGGTGAGGTGCCAGATGCGCATCCAGTACTTCATCCGGTGGTAGCATATGGGGACTTTAGATATGCGTTAGTTTTAAGTAACTGTACGGGGAGGCATCTTAAATAAGAGAAAGTGATTGGAAAATCCATTCGGCAAGAAACCAAAAACAAAATAAACAAAATAACCGCCAATAAGATAGAAAAATAAATACAAGACAAAGGAAAACAAAACGTACAACACCAGGGATTCGCTGGTCGTCACCGACCCAACTACTAATCTGGCGGTATGTAGCTTAGCTATGGGGGAGCGGACGGGACCCCGCGTTTTCTACATCCTATGGTCGTACGTGAAAGATCATGCCTCGATTACAGCTTATAACTGAGACTGGATGATGGCCATTCCACTTCCTTAAATTCAATCCGAAAACGAAAAGTGACGTTGACTTACGGTATCGGGGGATCACCCCCACCATCACCCGCCGCTTTCCGCCTGCGCTCGGCTTCGCTGACCAGAGTCTCAAGCTCGTTCAATTTGGCGACGACACTGCGCGCTTGCTGTATAGAATCGAATTCTTTCTGCGAGTCAAATCAAAAGTGTCAGCAACACACGTACTTGCCTCTTCATTTGTGAAACTAGGTGGTAGGTAGTCTGACCTGAATGCATCTGGGTAACTAACTAGGTAGAGGGCGGGCGAAAAAAACACACCTTGCAGAGCGAACGGAGCCTGTCCACCATCTGCGACTGCACGGCGCGCAGCGTCGCCGGCGCATGCGACGCGATATAGGGATAGCACGCCGCGAAGTTGTCCCAGCTGATCTTGGCGAGGGTGTGCGAGAGCGCCGAGTCGAGCGTCGCCTGGAACCGCGAGGCGCGCGGGCCGGGCGTCAGCGCCGTGTGTCGTGCTGGCAGAGGTGGTGATGCGGGGGTCTCTTGCGCTTCGCTTTGTGATTGAGGTTCTGGAACGGGGTTGGACGCTGCCCGTGGTTCTGACGCCATGGTGGTGTATTCCCCTTTTCTTGTCTCTGTAGCGAGAATTCCGGAAGTGAACTGTCGGGCGGTCGCCGAGGCGGGGGCGGGTCTGCGCAATTATATCAAAAGTAGCTAGGAGACGTATGATGGTTTCTGGATTGAAAGAATTCGCTACAATACATTTGATAGTTCAGGTATCAACATTGAATGATCATTTTGGGACGCGTCTTGAGATGCGATCCGCGATTTCTAGTCATCTGAGCTTATCGATAAGAGCCTTTGTGACCTTATTTATGACATGTGGCAAGGAGGTTTACATGCGCAGGTCATTATCAAGCTCCATTCAAAACCGAAACACAGTCGTCTGGTCTTCAAGAAGCATATTGATATTCATCTTCCTCTCTTCATACTGGGGACGATGGTAAAATGACATGACCTGCTTGAGGATTGGCCCTCGTCCTAATCAATCACGTTCCGAGGAGTCTTTCAGAGGGTTTTAAATCGATATCTTCATTCATAATTATTTCCTCGTTATAACTTGTACACAGAATGTCCAAATTTCGTCATTTACAGCAGGCTTTGTTCGGCTCTGTTGTACACCACCCAATAAACGTTCATGAAGTGCAACTCAAGACATCTCCCTCATAAGATCACCGCCACCTGGGGGTCGAAACTGGGTATGTTTGCTATGCTCGATGCTGAAAAGAATAGGAAGAATACCATGTAAAACGCCATAACACCGCACCGTGGATTTTACCTTGATCTCGTAGGGATATGAACTGGCTAGCTGTAATCTACAGTTCCGGCGGTCTGGGGCCTGCCGTCCCGGTTCCTCTCTAATCGTCTTCTTCGCCTTCGTTCAGCTGCCGATGCCGCTACCGAGGCTGGTGGTCGGTTCGTGGTTGGTCCACTGGGTGTCGGGCTCAAAGCGCTCCACGTTCCGTGGCTGTCAACACTGGAGACTGTCGGCGCGCCCACTGGTGAGCCAACCGATGGACCGGGTTGGCCAGAGTAGTACGCTGAATCCTTACCTCCTCGCTGCCCCCCAGCGAATGCAGGCATGGGTGGTGCAAGAGGCTCGGACACTAGGCGTTCAGCCTCAGCTTCGTCCGGGGTCTTTCGTGCACTCCCCTCTCTCCGGTATCGCCGGTGACCCGGTGTCTCGTCTTCTGATAGACTGCTTACTGAGCCTGATCTGCCATTGCGCTGCTCGCGGCGAGCCTCCTCCTCTGTGAGCCGCCGTAACGTCACATTTCTATCTCGATCGTCATGATATTTCACTTTGACGACGCTGAGCGGCTGACTGGCTCGGCTGCGGTCTCGTTGTCTGTCTTCTTCTGCAGCCAACCCGGCAGCACTACTGGCTGCAGCAGCGGCCGCCTCTTCGCCATCTCTACGTCGGCGCGAAGAGTCTCGTCGCTGTGGCCGTCCGCCTCTTGACATGTATGACTCGTTCTCCGATGATGGATGCAGGGAATGTAGCAAACCCTGCGGATCTGGTGGCATTGGTGGCATAGTGGCATGTTCAGCATCATGTCTGGATCTCGATCTGGACCTGGAGTGTGGGCTAGAAACTGGAACAGCTGCAACCGGCGCATTTCCTGCTGCAAATGGTGGCATAGGCGGACCACCGACAGAAGTTCCAAGCGGTCGTGCTTCAATATAAGATGACTCTGTGTCTTCTGACATGATGGTGGTGGCTGGCCCAGCCGGTGGCCGATTTCGGGATGGCCGAGTCGGAGTTCCATAACCATCCCCAGTATATTTTGACCCATGCCGCCCGTCTCGTCGCTCGTCTTCCAACCTTAATTTCTCCTCTTCCGCTCTCTTGTCTCGGCGACCTTTCATCAAATTCGTGAACCAGCCTAGACCAAAGCCGGCAAGGAGTCCTTTACCAGCACCGCTGGAACGTTCATCCTCTCTTGTGCGCCTCGAGGGGCTCACGTAAGATGAGTAATCTGAATAAATATTGCTATCGAGTCCGGATGGTGCTGTTCGAGCATGCGATGCGCGAGGAGTCACTGGCCGAGGCCCTGCAGCACTTGAAGCAGCAGGACCCCCGGGTCCGGGTAGCAGCGGGGTCCGTGGCCGTGTAGCAAGCTCCGTTCTGTCCTCTGTGAATTCTGACTCGGTGTAATCGTCTTGGCGTTTTCTTGGAGGCCGCGTTCGAGGTGGACCGAATCTGCTAGGTGTGTCTGTTGCGACCGCCGAATACTCCTCGTCGTATCTCCGATCATCTTTGCGACCAGTGAACTTCTTGAACAAGGCTCCCGCCCCTACTAGGCCTCCTACGGTGAGTACCTTGTTCATCAGGCCTCCCCCTTTACGATCCGTCCTTTCGGAATACTTGTCGTTTGACATGTAATAACTTGTGGACCCTCGTCTTGAGGGGATTACCTCAGGCGTTCTCCCACTTCGGGATTCGGATCCGCCACTACTTTGATCCCCGTCATCATGGCGTTTTCGTCCGCGGACAAGTGCTAAGGCGCCGAGTCCCGCGACCAGGGGACCGAACCAACCGAACCCTCGTCCAGATCTGTGATCAGAACGGGTGACACCAGATTCCGACCGGCCGCCGTATGACCGACCTCCATACATGGTCATGTCATCGTCCCAGTCGTTTTCGTGTCGCCAACTTAGGACAAAGTAGAGAAAAACAAGGAACGCCATCCAGATGGCATACAAGATGAAAGTGAATTTGGGGGAGCCGTACAGAGTCAGCCCAAGAGGAATCTGCACGACTCCCAGAATTCCCACTAATCCTCCAAACCAACGATGGATCATAAGTCTCAATGATTTCTTATAGATCTTCCTAACCCAACTGCCTCCAATCGCCTGTGTTAGAATCAAGACATAAATCGCCACACCGATTCCGTGATGAGGGTTCGTCAATCTGCGCGACGGGCCCACAGCGAAAAACCCAAGGATAAATACCACGGTGGATAGGCCGACGGTGAGAATTTGCAGGTAGGCATGTATACGGCGGCCCCTTCTGCGGTCTGGATGAAACCTCGCAAACATAATAGCTATGGGGACAAGGAATAAGAATGTTATAGCGGCGAGGACCCCATGGCCGGTGACTAGGCTGTGGTATTGGGTGAGTGTCGAGAACCGATTTCCCATGCCTGTCCATCGTTAGATGACACCACGATCATGAGCATTAGTTCCATGGGAGTGACATACCATTGTACTGCATAGTCTCGAAATTAAGACCGACCAAGTTTGGGAGCAGGAAAGTGTTCTTCGTAAAATCCCATGTTCCGTCGCCAACCGTCATGGTATCGGAGTCGTAGGTCGCCGACCCCGGGGCTGACAGCCCCTCGGCGGGCGCCATAGTGGCGGCAGAAGGTCGTCGCAGTCGTTTTGGAGCTGTAGCCAAACGATTGGGATCCGAAGGGTAGGAATGCAGTTGGCGTGGGTAGAGCGGTGTGTCCGCTTGGAATGTGGGTGTTTTGCCTCAGCCCGTTTATAAACTCAGCGGTGTATCAACATATGAAGAATTGGAGTTGGTTTAGTGTAAGCGCGGGGTTGTGAAATGACTTTTGCAATCACAGAGCATTTCGAATGGTTACGGACAAACAATGTCGTAAAGCCACATGAGGTGGTGTGTAAACACAGGCAGAGGAAAAAAAGAGATATCCACTAGTTCAGCTACCGAGAAAAGCAGAACATGGATGGACTGCATGCATTCTGGCGGTGGAGGTGCAGCCCAGTGGTGACATGGCACTGCCTGCAGGATTAGACTGAAGGACCCAGGTACGTAACTGGAAGGTTGTTTTCGTCCGGGGTCCCGTCAGCGTTGCGGGGACGACGGGCGGGACCGGTAGCTTGCTTGGGTGTCATTTTGCTGTCACTGGATGCTGCCACTGAATTGGCGCTGTTACTGGTGGGGTTGTGGGTTGATTTGAGTTGGCAGAATGGCGAGAATGGGTCTGTATTGGCTGGCAGTCATCCGCGAGCTGACAGCTGGTGACAAAGCTCTGTCAGCTTGCAACTACGTAGAACACCTTCGCTCAAATGCCAAGGCCGAGGTGCCTAGCCTAACAGCTGCTATATCGGGCACGCTATGAGATCACATCCAATGGCCCACCAAGAACTAACCCATCACATGAATCGTGTGTGAACACGGTCACTTCTTCTCATCCACGCACCTTCAAACTCCCAAATTATGTCTCCTTTGTTGGACAGGTAATACTCGATCGGCCCTCGCGCAAAGTCGCGAACACAGTCATCATGTCGACAGCCCGCCTCACTTTCTTGTACCCCCATCTTTTCCGAGCTGCTCGCTTGGCCGAGTCGGCAACACAACCCACGAAGACCCGATATCGCAGCCGGCCCTGTCGATCCAACCCGTACATTCGTTCTATTTCAACGTCCACACGCACTGCGCAGGCTGCCTTCGAGAGACATGGCACTGCTGTCGAACCCCTACCGGTGCTCCCAGATGTCGTGCAATTGCCTCAGCCAGACAACATCGCACCCCGATCGCCTGATCCATCACCTAGTGACGCCGAGAAGGCCGCGGCCGAAAGCAATGAAGAGCCGGATGAATCACACGAGCCAGACGCTCCACCCGGAGATGCGACCAAGGGCACACCAACAGATGGCAACGATTCGGCCTCTGCAGCGCCGCAACAGGCAACCATTAATGAGACGGTGCAACAGGGTGGCCCGATGGAAGCTGTTCTCCATATGCCACCGCCAAATATATCGCGGCACCCTCACATTTCCAAGCCGACCTACGTGCACCATTTCGACAGCTATACGCTTGTTAAGCAGCTGCAAGCCGGCGGCTATACTCAGGTCCAGGCTATTACTGCTATGAAGGCGATCAGAGCTATCCTCGCACAGAACTTAGATGTCGCGCAGGATGGTCTAGTGGGAAAAAGCGATGTTGACAACGTGGGTCAACTCCAATGTGGCCTAGCTTTCTGCCATTTCGCTTACTCGTGACTTATAGGAAACGTATCTATTTCGTGCCGCCTGCTCTGAGCTCAGCTCCGAGGTCACAAACAACAGGAGAGTTGCTGACGAACAGATACGCCAACAGCGAACACAGTTGCAACACGAAGTCGACATTCTTAGCCAGCGTATGTCCCAGGACATCATGACCCTGAAGGACGACGTGAAGGGTATGTTCAATGATCGTAGGATGAATGTGCGGGAGGAGCAGAGAAATATGGAGAGCGCCGTGAGTAATCATTATGCCGATGACGGCGACGTGGACTAATCCAGAGGCCAGATTCAACAAGTTAACCTAAAAATCAGCGTCACTCTCAACAGCGACTCAAGGTCTGACATTGAAGGGCTGCGATGGGTGTTGATCCGGCGGTCGGTCTTGGGCATCTTTTTCATGGTAGTGCTGACATTTACTACTATCCGATACGCAACATATGTCAGTCAACAAAGAAAGAAAGAAGCAAAGGAAAAGATACGGCAAGCCGAAGAGCTGAAGAGGATCGGCGGTAGGGAAGATCGTGCAGCTCCAGTAGATGCGGCCGAAATTCTGGCGGCGAATTAACCGAATGTTATGATACCCACAGGCATAGACGGGCAAGGCGGAGAACATAGATAGACTGGCCGGCACTTAATGACCGTAGTTCAATGGGATACCTCTTGAATATGTTAAGACATCATGCATTCTGTCCAAAATCTCAGGTCCAGGACAATGTGAGGCTTCTGATTTTGACAGCATGCCCAGTTTCCGAGTTACGCCTAACGCCACGCAAAGATGCCCATAATATGTAGCATATGTAGTGAAAACCGTTCCAATTTGTGTCAATCGAGACCCCTGCGCTTTTTTCTCAATGCCTGTCGTCATCCTTCCTCTCCATGGACTCTTTGTCGAGGGCTTTCCGTAGACGTTCCTCCTGCCTTTTCCAATGGCCACCTTCCTCGTAGTCTTTGCTGATCTTTAAAGCGTTCCGTAGACGTTCGCTCTCCTTGATCTTAGCGTCGGCCAGCTCGTGGACCTGGTGTGCCTTGAGACCTCTCCTAGGCGCCGACGCGCCGTCCCTTCCGGGTCTGTTCATCTTCTCTTGCAGCTCTTTACGTAGTGCGTCGCATCGGCGGTCAATTTCGTCTTCCTCGACACTATTGCGATCAAACATATGCGTCAGTGTTTATTTGATTACGAAGAGTAACCCATGTTCTCGCTGGGAGGCTTGCGACGCACCCTTCGTCTTCGAGTTGGTCTCGCAGCTCAAAAACCTTCACTTCGACTTCGCGCTTCCTATCGTGTTCCAAAATCCCTTTGTCAGGCTGCCGCTGGCGATGCTTTAGGTGGTCGAGGTCGCGTGGGTATGGGGCACCGCGATCGCGGTCGCGAGGCTTCATATGCGCTAGGTTGCGCTGGACGTAACCGGAGGTGCCGCTGCCTCGCGGCGTTGATAGCCCTACATTATCTGACATGGTCTTGCGGTTGGACAGGAATAGGGCTACGGATATGAAAAAGGGCAATTGTTGGTGCTATTGAGAAAGCACCTGGCAGGGTTGCGATGATGTTTTAAGATAATTGTAGGAATTCGTACCTTAGGTACATCATTAACGGGGCAAATAACTAATGGTGGGGCCTCTTGCAGGTAAGTAGGTACCTGTAGGATAAGTAGATAATATTGCCCCTCCATGAATGACATACATCTAAGAGTCACCAAATTCTGTTGCTTGACTCATATGAGTTTATCAAAAACCTAGAAAATACCGTCTTTGCCAGCTTGCAGATTTAATAAATCTTCTTATCAATAGTACGAAAAGGACCTACGTTTTTTAGGTCATAAGTTGAAAAATGCCTTCTTTCACGCAGCCACCAAGGTCGGACCCTGCGTCTGAAACCCCACCAACACTACAGTTTCCGCCCATTACGAAAGATCACATTTTGAATTGCTCATATGATTCTTGGTTCCCCAAGTCCGTATTTCTGCCTTTTCCTCTCTTACTTCCGTAACTTACTAGTATTCAGATATCGGACGTCATGCATAAAGTCCCGTATCATTCCGCTGACACCAGAGTTCGTCGAGTATATTCGTGAGGATGGCATCATCCTCGGCGATGAAGATGATGTCGAGTCTGAAGACGATGAAGAGTGGCAAACCACCTCATCGACCACACGGCCACCTATCTATGAGGTAGACTCCGATTCAGATAGTGACGATGCAGACGAACCCCCTAAGCTACCTCCAAATAAGAGGTTTCCTGAGCTACACCAGCTGATCAAGGACAAAATCGCCGAACTGGGTGGTGCTGTGGCTCCTAAGCTCAACTGGACATCACCCAAGGATGCTATTTGGATGTCACCACATCAGAACACCATCAAGTGTACTTCTCCAAATGATGTGTACTTATTGTTGAAGAGTTCCAATTTCATAACCTACGATCTGGAACACGCGTTCGACGATTGCACGCCGACAGCCAACTCAGCGGCCCACCAGGCGCCCTTCAAGCCAGTGTTGGTCTTACGATCGTACTTCAATCCGCATACTGCCATGGAGTTTCGCTGTTTCGTCAAGCACAGGAACCTCGTCGCCATATCACAGCGAGACCTCAACTATTTTGAGTTCTTACAGCCGCTCAAGGCCGATATTGTCGCAAGGATATACCAGCTATTCAACAACAAGCTACGTTACACGTTTCCTGACGGCAACTTCGTTTTTGACGTCTATATTCCGGAGGGTGAAGACGAGCCCTTGAGCCGAGCGAGGCTGATCGACATCAACGCATGGGCACCACACACGGACAGCTTACTTTTCGGTTGGCAGGAGCTATTAGATTTGGAAGTTCCGGGCCCTATACTCGGTGTTGTTGGCGAAGATGCAACTGAGGGCCTAACCGCTAGCGCTGATGATGGTGAAAGTAGCGAAGAGGAAGACAGCGATTTTACCCCTGAACTGAGGCTTATTGACAAGGAAGACCAGGCGGCTTACAACTTTAACTCGCCACAATATTCGGCGCATAAGCTACCCAAAGATGTTGTAGATGCGAGTCTATCGGGAGAAGGGGGTATGCGGGAGTTCGCCCGAAAATGGAGGGAGATGACCGGCATGGAGAACCCCGCGAACTGGGAAGTCAGTAGCAAGGACTAGACCTTGGGTGGTTGCTTTGATCACCCTAAATATAATATAACCTGCTGATTCATCCCTCAGGCCAAAAACTGCCTTAGAAATCCATTCAGCTTTAAATCTGCAACGCGTTCCACGTTTAAAGATTATATGTCAGCTTAGATCATCGTGAAATTAGCAATATCCGTACGATTCGTATATCAGTATCTTTAAGGCCGCTTTTCGCGCCAATCCTCGGTAGATTCACGGGATTAACTCTTGTTTTCATTGGTGAGAAGTCCCGGATTGTCTTGGCATTGAATCGCATTCGCAATCGATTTCGGTATAGTGGAGGACGACAGGACCGGGAATATGGGACCGCATGAGCCTCCCTTCGTGATCCTCTGCCTTTCCCAAAACGTGAAGCGAATGCGAACCTTGCACACCCCTGATTGGCTCAATTGATATCTATACTGTTCGCCTAAAGGAGTATCATTTTGAGCCAGCATATTGTGATAGGATCATAAATATCATACTTCGATCCCTGAGGAGTAGCTCACATCCGGCGATTTGCCGGAAAATAACAAGGGCGGCTTCGTGTTGGACAGCGGTGATGACCCTTCTGTGGCCTTATCAGGGGCAATGAGACCGGCAGGCAGGCAGCATCTGAATGCAGGGAGATCTGCAGGGTTGTAAAAGTACGTTGCTGTGGCTGTATAATTATAGACTCCCTTGATGAACATATATAGGGCTCGGTGTTGCTCATTTCTACCCATTAATACATTATAGAGCTGTCATTCTGAAATAAATTATTGGGAGATTTCTAAACTACAACACGACTGACACGATGAACTTGACAACCGGACAGATACCTATCATCCCTTACGGTCCAGACGCGACATGTACGCTCGAATTATGTCCCATCGAGTACTCGATCTTTCAGTACCGGCCATCTCTGGCTGCTAACATCACCTTCCTTCTCCTGCAATTTATCCTAATGCTTATCCACCTCGGCCTGGGCCTCCGGTTGGGGAATTGGTGGTTTTCCGGGAGCGTTGTTGCGGGCTGCGTGTCGAATGTCGTCGGTTACGGAGGGCGGATCTTGCTGTGGCAGAATCCGTTTAGCTTTGCTGGGTTTCTTTTGCAGATCAGTAGGTTCCCTCTTTCGGTCTGGAGGGTATAGGCTATCTTATCCCACGATACTAATCTATGTGAAAACAGTTCTCGTTGGCTCAGCTCCTGTCTACTACACTGCAGCTATCTACGTAACTATCACGAGAACGGTCGAGAACCTCGACGAATCCCTCTCTAGGATCAAGCCGAAGCTGTACTATATAATTTTCATTTCCTGCGACGTGACCGCCCTCGTATTTCAGGCAGTCGGAGGGTACGTAATACCTACCTCGTCCACTCTTACCATGCTCCCGTTCCCGTCCTCCCCATTGTCGGACCACCGCTTTCCCAATGTTCCTAACAAACACATCACATTTAATTTTACACATTAATCGTCTTCTTAAGGCATAATTGAAGCATAGCTCACTATATCTGAGCTAATCTAAACGCAGGGCCCTCTCCTCTCTCTCCAACGGCTCCAACAAAGCAGGCGTAGACCTCGCTCTCACGGGCCTCACCTTCCAAGTTGCGACCTTGCTGGCGTTCGTCGGGCTGTTCGCCGACTACCTGATCCGCTATTTCTGGACTAAATCTATCTCTAGCGTTTCCGGTCGACTGAAGTTATTTCTCGGCTCGCTAGGTGTTGCTATTATTCTAATATTGGTGCGCTGTGCCTACCGTGTGGCTGAGCGTAGGTCTTTCTTTGTTTTTTTACTACACCCTATCTCTCGTTATATCTGCCTTACTTTGTTATGTGTTATGTCTTTCTTCATTCTCTCTGAATATTCGTTGCTGATAGACTTTGGGGGTGAATAGTTAGCGAAGGGTACAGCGGGACCTTATTCCACAACGAGGGACTCTTCATCGGTCTCGAAGGCGTCTTAATTGTCCTTGCTGTTGTTGCTCTGATTACCGGACATCCAGGTTTCGTCTTCAATGGCGATCGGACGAATGTGGTCAAGGTCTATTCCCCCGTCATGGAGCCCAGCGGTATTGAGAGTGGTATTGAGCTTGTAGAGGCGAAATGAAGGGGAATCTACTGGAAGACTTGTGGCAAGGAATGCTGACTTTGCTGACATGTGGGAATGGTCGAAGCGTTCTATGGACTTGAAATCGTTCGGTAATTGGGTTTTCTTTGTAAGTTCTTCCTTTATTGTTGCATTGTTACTCTATTTAGAAAGAGTCTACAATATTGCATATGTATGATGAAGAGTTGGTACGGAAGCTTCCTGGACTGGAATACTTGGGATCTGAAAATAGAATTACCTATACAACTTGCGACTTATACGAAGGACTTTTTTACGTGACCCCAGCCTCATGGTCATGAAACTAGATTGAAGCAGATATTCAACTTGATTAAAATTATGGTCACATATCAATGGGATTTCAAAGCTGACAATTTTTTGACACGAGATCTTATTACGGTGGACTAGACCAGTTTCGCGACAGCTCGCAAGACATCAGTGAGATTTCATGATGTTTTCATCAAAGTCAGTCGCACACGCCGGACGTGGGGAGAACGAGAACTTCAGCATCTGCTTGGCTACATCTTATATGCATATCGCCACTCTACCTATAACTGTTTAGCTTTACATTATGCAGTTCTTCAACCAAGCTAGATTATAGTAGCTGCTGTGGTAGTGTGATTATACCCGAAGATTTAGGCCTGTTGTGCTCGTGCCTGCTGCTGCATCTGCTGTTGGATGCAGTGGCGCACTAACAGGGGCCTTTGGGTGTGACAATAAGTCTGGTGACCCTTTTTGGTGGATTTGTCGCTAGCGGAGGGTAATCTCTCTACTTCTCGCCTGCTGCAGCCTGAGAATGACTCTTCGGTAATTGAATGGTGATAATGAATGAATCTGAAATATTTAAAAGGCCATGAGTAACAAAGGAGATGAAGGTTCAAAGCTGCCTCGAGTGTTTCGCTCAACTACATTATGAGTAAGCGAAGGGCGCTGTTTCATGTAATCAGGGGTGAGACTCAAGCCTGCGCGTATCCTTTGCAAATACAGTATTTGAACAACCCATGGCATATGGTACAATAAAAACGATCTTAATCAACAATCTGGTTCAGAATTCATGGGGTAACGGGGTTTAGGGGATCGAATGTGGGATGGGAGGACTCCAATTTCGGATGCCAGGCCCTCCAGTCCTAACTCTTCAACAGTTGTATGCAGCATTGCTGTTATGTCTTGTGCATTTATTATTCTAAGTTTAGTATCATTTAGGATAACATTTTATTTCACTCATGGGGGCGGTGGCGTGGTGTTAGCTACTGTCCGGCAGCCTTGCTACTGGTCTTGTAAGGCTTAAGTCCGATGTAGCATTGCATAGTGATCTCTCTATATAATTATAATCTTCGGCGCTGGTACTGTTATTATCTCTTTCCTGATGAGAATTCTCTTATCTTTGAAAAGTTTGTCCGCTGATACTAGTCTGTCTACATGTCTCTAGACCAACTACATTCCCTCCCACCAGCCCAACAGCAGGCTATCCTCAATGGCCCAGCCCTTGCTCCGCCAGCCGGTGTCGTCCCGAATTTAGACCATCCTCCGAACGGCAACGTCCTTTGTCTAATTATCCTGACGATCTTGCTAGTGGTAGCTACGCTAGTATTTACACTAGCAGTATACGCCAAGTTATCTTATATTAAAAGATTTTATGTAGAAGACTGTAAGTCTATATCCGTCTTCAACGGCGATTGGAGTTTTCGTCGTTATCTTACTAACTTGATGACAGTCTTCGCATTCGCAGGTTTTGTAAATATTTGTCTCCTAAAGTCTCGCTTACCATACTGGGAAACCTAATAGCACAACAGGCGCTATACGTGGCATTAGAGAGCTGTGTTTTCAGCTTAATTGCACAGTTTGGATTGTTCGTACACCAATGGAATGTTCGCGTGAAAGACATAGCTGGCATTTTATATGTAAGCCATCCGGCGACAAATTCTTGAAGATGAATTCTGATTATATTAATGAACTAGCTGGTCCATGTCGGCTCTGAACTCTACGCTATCTGTCTCGTTCTAATGAAATCTGCCATTCTGCTCGAATGGGTACGTATTTTCGTCCCAAGGGCAACTCGGGGCGTCTTTTATGTGAGTGCAGTTAATTCTAGAGCCGTGTATACTTGGATATAGGGTTTCTTAGAGGCGTCTAAGCATACTGATAGACGGGACTGACTATGAATATAGTGGATATGCCACATTCTACTATGGACAAACGTTGTGTTCTATACCGCAATCCTTATATACGGGAATCTATCTTGCATGCCCTTTGCTAAATTATGGGATAAAACGCTACCTGGGAATTGCAGCGTCAATAACAAAGCCTATGATGTTGCTACAGCTTCATATAACTTCGTATCGGACGTTCTCATCTTCCTACTGCCACAACGGGTAATTTGGCGGCTACACCTAAAGACAAAGCAGAAGATCGGGATAGCTTTCATATTCGCGATCGGAATTGGGTACGTATCTCTAATCGCCACCTTTGCAACAATGTACTACCCTGATAATCCCCCACGGGGCCCTTCTTGCCTAAAGGAATACCTGATATCGTCTAATATGCGTATACAGTGCTTGTACTGCGGCGGTGTACCGACTATATGCTTCGATCGAATTCTTAGAAAAGACCGACGGAACTTATATTATTGGCGACGTTGCCCTTGGGGCCGCAGCTGAAGCAACGTGTGCCATACTCATCTTCTACGTGCCTACACTCCCTAAAGCCTTCAAGAACGTCAGGAACCCCTTTATACTCCTAGCATCTATCTTCTCGCGACCAGAAAGCTACACTGGTGCGTCGTCTGTCGAATCACCTTTCGAACTTAGCGGACATGTTGAATTGGCCCTCTTACATCCACAAAGGACACATATCCCGCAAATGTCGATTTTACGTACTACCCAAATCACCATTAATAGGGGATATGACTATGAAGCTAATTCCACGCATTTGCAACATGTTGGATACTACTAGAAGATAAAAACGCAAGGCCAGTCCGCCCGTGGAGAAAAAAAAGGCGACGCCTATCATGCGGCACGTATCAACGGCGAGAAAGCGCCACTGAGAATGATATACAATTGTGTGTGAAATTGTTGACTGTCCGATGAGAGGTCATGATCTTAACTTGAATTCAGTCACTTTGTCACTCCAGCCCGAGGCTTGTCTTATTTAATTCGTGGTATACGTAGATAGTAGTACCATATTGTCGTTGGTGGCTGTCCGACAGCATACCACAATGGCGTGATAGATTACTATTTGTGCCAATGATAGCTACAAGGTCCAGTTTCTAGCTCATTCTGAATATAGGTTGCCTATCGAATTCTCAAAAGACACTCAATTGCTTGGTTCAAAAGCGCAATCTATAAAACTTGCTATGTCGCTGTTAAATGCATAAGGAACGTGCAAGCCATTGCCATGATCGACTGGGAATCTTGACGAGTCCTCAGCGAAGCCTTGTGCATTGATCTGAGGCCATAATTCAGGCGATGTTGCGTTAGTAACAGGGGCTTGCAGTCTCAGAGGATTGTTATGTTCTAATGGGACCATGTCGGGAGAGAAATAAGGGTATGATGGAATGAAGTCATCTTGGTTTCTTGTCAGTCGGCTCTCCATGGGATGCGCTGTGTGATGTTGCTGAGGATGGGGTCTTGGTTGTTTTCCAAGAACCTTATCTCGGGGAGTAATCTTGATTAGACCGAAATATGGGATGGATATTAACATCGCGTCTTCCTTGTCACTGTTTGGTGTGTGGTCGCCGCTTTGCGAAAGATACTCTATCGCATGAGGTTGTCCATTAGCGGCTTCTTCTTCAGCAGCAAGGAGTTGGCGAACCCAGTCGGCACTCTTCTGCGTCATGAGATCTGTATTCCAGCGGCCGATGTCACCCATATACTCCAGCATGCATTCTATCACAGCTCGATCACCAAGACGCTGGTGTACCATCACATTAGCAGCACGTTTTCGCGAGCCGCGTAGTGAATAGCTGTCTAGGTGTGCTAATAATAGTGTGATTGCTGCCACGAGCCCAAGGAAATCTACAGATCTGCAACAGAGGGCGGTCCCGCTGAAGTTTCGTAGGGCGTTGAACCTACTAAGCACTTCTCGGCTGGAATTGACACAGGTATATTTCGCGTAGTCCTGGCGGTCACGAATATCGGCGTCAGCCGAATCATACTCAAATTGAAGCATGAAAGGGAGATATAATTGATTCAAGAGATTGTAATGGTATATCTGTTCAACAGCCTTTAGCGTTTCTTGAAAAATGCATTGTTCGTCATTCGCAGCAAAGTTTGGCATCAACCACCACTTGCAAGGCAGAGCATTCGCCGCTTTCTGGAGCCGTTCGTCCATCTTCTGCGTAACCTCGTAATCATTGCTATTGCTGTCATTTCGCTCTAATATTTGTGCGGCGACGGCACAGTGGATGCGTGATAGCTGGCCGAGAGGCGTCTCCGTTGCAAGAGCGGCCTCGCTAGCCAGGCCATAATCGAGTGATCCTGGCGGTAGTCCAAGAATTAAACTTAAAAAGCGGTCAACGTAAACGATACGGAACCACATGGCTTGGTAATTGACCCTTGCTGATGAGGAATCGATGCAGCTTAGTAGCGAAGGGTTGGTCGTATGGTGGATGTTCATCAACTGAGCAATGCTAAGAGCCCGTCTAAAAGCTAGCCATGCGCGTCGAATGTTGCCGATGTTAGCTTGGAATATGCCCTCTATGATAACACACTGCAGGCCTTCTATGGTACCAAGAAGTTCTTCACTATCAATTGAGAGGGAATTTGCAGTCTCTACTAAATGCCGCATTAGGATTCGAGGTGGCGACGAAAGCTCGTGAGGAGTCTCAAAGCATTTTGGAGGGAGGTATTGCATGAACTTCGCGAGCGTAAGCATGTATCGTGCAATCAGAACTGGATGGAAATCGGGACCGGGCCGCCTTAGAAGGACTCGTTTGAGATCCTCAACATTGACACGTTCGATGTTCTCCGGTGACATCTGAAAGTGGTAGAAGAGGCGGACAGATGTGCGATTCCCAGCCCTCCATATTAACTCAACATCTCTTTGTGGAGGCAGCGCCTCATATAAAGTCCGAGAAAGCTTGATATACTTGTTCAGACGATATGTACCCAAACTGTCTAAGCGTGGAACAGGTTGATATCGAGGCGAAGGCTGTTGTGAGTTTGTCTAGAGCTGTTCAACTACTGGGACTTGGTCGGACCTGCAATATTCTGCTTACTCTTGACTGCTCCCGATTTTCCCATATTAGATTATCACCCATAAAGCCACACGAGGGTGTAATGCTGCGATCGGTAGTTACGGACTTGACTAGATCCTGAACAACGGCTTCTAGATTTGCTATGCGATCTCTTGGCTGCGAAACCCTGCCCTCAGATAGCTCCTCATCGAAGAATTCTTGGCTGATGCAGCTACTTCCACGGTGACGACATCCCATACAGATGGTACTGCTCGCTGCGCCGAAAACACAACGAACTTTCCGACGTTTACATTCCCAGCAGCTATGGGTCCCCTTCCGCAGTTTTCTTCGCCTGGCGGTGGTGTCCATGACTGTCTCTGCCGAGATCTCGGTGGAAGAGCAAAGGTTTCTTATCTTAGAACAAGATATTTCAAATAACTTCGTGTTACGAAAACTTACCTCGTTTAAGGAATAAACGCAAGGTTTTCGATAGATACCTAAGAGAGCTAGTGCAACATACCTATATGAAGCTAGAGGAACTTACGTAATCAACTATTGAAGTATTTTAAGAAGTAGGAAATTCTGACAAAAATAATTATCGTGAGATAGAATGAAAGTTTTATTCAATAATTATAGAGCTTCTGCGTATTCCTTATTCAGCATGCATTGGGAGGGCGACATTGGTCGCGATCATGATCTGGTTGCAATAGAAGTTGAGGGTAACGCGCCGCACCATGATTTTCAAAATACACTTATGATTAATAATGGAAGTTATTTTGCTTGTGCTAACTAAATTTTCTCATCTATATCGGTTTATGTAGGAGAAGTGTCTCTATCTCAAGGTATGGGGGCTTTCTCACTAAGAATCTAGACTATTATCTCAACCGCAAATCTCGGACGAATTAGACGATGACACCGAAGATGAAAACGAAGAGGATGATGATATACAGATATTGAGTTGATTCGACCTAACTGCTAATATTATTAATTAGAAAGGGCATCATATTGATATGAGCTTCTTCTATTTCTCTCTTGATACGTCATAACCCCTTTTCAAGGCGTTTTCAGAACCCGGAGACACTTAAGACGGTGAGCACCTTCCCTCGTCTTAATTTCCTTGGCAAATCAGATTATAAACTTATTAATGGTTGAGGGAGTCTCTATTGAAGGGCTAGTAGACTTGACCACTTTTGAAGCGTTAGAACATATCATCAGCCATTCTTAAACCCGCCACAGTGAATATGTGCATTCGAGCTTGTTGAATGGTTACATCCCAGCTCTCTCCAGTGTTGCCCTTTCCACCTACTGATGGCTTTTCCGTATAATATCCACCTATAGTATTGGTGAGCGTGACCGTCTCTTTATTGGGATCAACCCGAAGACCCGCCCCTTGCTCCAGTGAGTTGCCTATCCAATAAGGCGCATTACCAGTCGGCCCTGAAACTTCATTTGTCGTAACATTGCTAAGAGAGGCTTTCGCATCCGCTTTGATCAGATCTACACGCGGTATCTCGGCTTTCTCCCACCGTAAAACGCGGAACCTTGGCTGAATTTGGAAAAGCATATGCGTCGTCCCGGATGGAATAGGGAAGAAGGCACCTATGACGGTGTTTGAAGTATCTGCGTCGGTAGTGAATAGCACGACGTATGCAGATGAATAATCTGAGATTCCACCGTTTAGACGAGACATCGACATGTCTAGCGAGTCCGACGAGACTTGCGTTGCTGCTTCTAGCGTGAGCCGTGTATCTCGCTGGTAAAGGCTTGTAATACCAGCACTATTAACGTCGATAGGAGGCACAAATAATGAGACGATTCCTCCGATATTACTCATTCCTATTTCGTTGGCTTGGAGCTTCGTCATATCAATGGCGTCCAAAGGTTGAAACAAGACCACCCATAACTGCCGGAACCTCCATAAGAGATTAGGCTGGGGAATATTAGTATGCAGTCTCTTTTCTTGGCCTTAGATGCTTACTATCAGGTCAATGGCTCCGGCAAGCTGCTGAAAGGTAATCATCTGCCCGCTGTCGTCCCCTGTCAAAGCATTGATCAAGCTCTCAGTCAAATCTTCATCTCTAGGTCCGGCTTCCACAAGATTACCGAAGTGACAACCCGGGCCCCATCTCCTTTCTTCTAATCTCAAACGTAGTAATAAACGTATTAGTGCTGATAAGTCTTCCCGCCTTACCACCTGTCCTTCCGCTAAGGGCGGCCCTTCGGCGAATAGCTTCCGTGCAACTGACTCTAGTTGTGGTTCTGATGGCATCGCATGCATGAATTGAGGGCCAATCATGACTAAAACATCCATAGTATCACTCAAGCTAGACGTCATATCGACTTTTTGTTGCTTTGATGACGTGTGGTCGGGTAATACCGCGATGCTCCTGAAGATGCGAGCGAAGCTGGCCTTGCGGAAAAAGGTTCCATTCTGGCGCCAGTACCAGTCCAGTTCGCGCGTGCCAAGCAATTTGTCACATTGGGACACGGTTAACAGGGTCGCACGTATGAATGCGTCAAAATCAACCTTTGCATGTTGGTCGAGATCAAGAGGGAATGGATGATAGGCGTAGAAATAGAAACTCTTCCAGAGAAGCGCAATTGTGGCGTCGGAGATTGCGCCTACGGAATGTGTACCTCGAATATGGCTAAAGAAGCTTTCTTCGGTCCAATCTGTGTTCATTATGAGTAAGAGTAAGTGTTGGTAGAAAGAGATGCGATTACATTTTTGACGCGATGATGAGTCCTCGATACAGTGCTTGTCAAACGTTGTTTGTAGAGTTCCTCGCCCCGTTATTTGCGGCGTAAGTACCTTCCCAAGGTCGCCTAAAACAGAATCTATTATTCTCAAGTTAGACAGGGAGGAAGCCTTTCAGTTATTAAGCAGCTCGTTATCTACCGCGAGTGGATCTGCTGAGATATCGCTTCACTTCTCGCCTCTGGGGGCCCAGAACGATACCGTTCATGATGGTTTCCAACAGTGAGAACATGGCTCATATAAACATGTGAATGAGAGATATGTGAGGTCAAGTCATTGAAATACGGAACAGAGAAGTCAAGAGGTTTGTAAGAAGGAAGAAAGTGAGCTGTGGAATGATGGTGGGGTAGGAGAGTCTAAATCTAGATAGTCAATAAGCGCGCTATACCACGTCATGTGGATCCTTAGACGACTGTAAAGCGCTAGATGTTGTTCGCCGCGAGTCTGTAAAGAAGACATTGAAGCTATGAAATATATAATGAATTGAAAGTCTCGTGGTTTTACCTTACGCAACGACTGTTGTGTCTTCTAATATGTAGGATAATTAGCGAATACTCTCTGAGACGCCCGGATTCGGTAGTATATGATTAAATTACAGCATGCCAACTAGAAGGTGAATTGAACTTACAGAAAAGGTTTATAGCTTGCAAGACACGTATAAAATACAGCTAGGCACTTTGCTCACCATTGCCCTTCGCTCCTCCTTTCCTCGCTATCATTATTGACCCCTAGGGCCTTCTTATCTTTGGTCTTAATATTGTTAACAGCTACGACCATGAACGCCGGCGATTTCTCAATACTGCGTCTGAGTCTCTTCAGTTATGGCTATTTGGTCCTGCCATTGGACGTTACGCAATAACCATCGCGAACCCGAGGCGCCGGGCACGAGCCCCTAGCCTTATGCAATAGAAACAGTAAATGCCGGGACCCTAGTAGTGAGAACTGCGACAAAGTCCATTGTGTGTCTTGAGGGTTAGTTGTCACACGGGTTGGATCATGAGGGACTCGGATCCACCCTTACTATAAGGCTATTGGCTATCTACAACTAACGTACATATCCCTATATGCATGTTGGTTGTTAGTGCCCAACTTGAAGGCCTAAGACTTACTCAGAAGGTCTATATAATACTGAGGGCATCTCCTTGTAATTCCAGAATCTTCTTCTTTTAGATATAGGAATCCTTAGTGCCCTAAAGAATTATTACATGAGTTGAAGCCATTTCAAGCTCTAGAATACTGGCCCTTGTCACATTAATACCTTTTCCCTTTCCTCAATGTTTTCGAAGACGAGACTCATGGTAAAAGGCAGGGTTGTTATGAAAATTCAGATATTTCATGTGGGAGTATCGGTTATCGAAGTTCTAGCCTGATTATACATATTATAGCCAAAGGTGGTGATATTATGGAATATATGTCAGATCAATTCAATTGGCAGTTTGGGCTAAATTAAGTCTACATAACTAAATGTACTGGTAATGCATTCGTCGCTGTGCTGTTCACTCCCGAAATGGAACTTAGACTCACAGCAAAGCTCTCAAAAACCTCAGTTTCCCACAGTCCAAAATACTTTCATTTTCATCTTAGGGTATATCTATCACTAACTTTAAGTCAGACTGTGGACGATCATCCCGGAGTGAAATCTACAGCACTAAACCCTGACCTTATCAATAAATAAGAATGTAGAGAAGTCTAGCACTTGACCTGTCTGCAGCTATTAGGACAGTGACAAGATACCATCATCTTAGGTTTTGCTTAGGTGAAAATATAGGACATCAGGTTCATGGAGATTGGGCTTACGAGTTGGCTGAGTGGGACTGGGACTTGGCGGCTGAACTGGTCCAAACTATGACACTCAAAATCAGCTTGTCATGGCTGGTCCCGGGCGATCCGGTCTCATTGCGGCAGAAGATCCCGTTGTTGCTAGTTGAATAGACCACCTGAATTTTGGCGACATATCGTCAAGATAAGCGCATATATATTGGTTGTTGCGATGGAAAGTAAACTCTTCAATAGAGACTCGTTCATTTGTAGTAGTTGTGACAGAGAATCGACATTGCTGTTTTCCCATATGAGCATAGCAAGATATTGCCGTATTCGTTTACCGTGCTTTGCGTTGAAACCATTTTCAATACGTAGCGCATAGGTCCTTCCAAAAACATAATTAACCCTTATTGGAAGAATAGCTATATAACTGTATGAAACGTTGCACTAGCCCTCAACAAACCTCGGCTCGTCTATGAGGCGTGCTTGAGCTTAGAAGTTAGCGCCACTGTGCGTGGAACAAAAGAAAGGGGGGGGATGGCCTGGAAACTGCTTGCGATTTCCGAGTGCATTGGTGACATCTAGGAACCCAGTGTAGTTTTCGAATGTGTTTAGAGTAAAGCGGAATAAACGTCTAGCGAAGGAGAGTTCATGAAGCAGTGGGATCGGGGAATGTATACTCGAAAGCATTAAACGGGGAAAGCACAACTTCAAAGATACTGGAACACCCATACTAGACAATATACATGAAAGATAGTGCATAGCAAAAGTTCAGAACCTACCTAGTTTATCAACGTGTCAATACAATAATCGGGTTTGTGAGCTAGCATGTTTCTCGCGGGAGCCTAGCGTCAGGCAATGTTCTTATATAACTCAATTTACTTCCACTGAGGTTGACCACGATTATAGAATCTCATTCAAGCTCCAGACTTGTGAAACAATATACTATGCACAATTTACTAATTTTCTAATAGGCTGCCTCGCGCACTGACACGTTTAGTTGAAGCTAGCAGCCGCCCCTGCATTAATAGCTATTTGTAGAATGAGATTCTGCAAATGACCGACTTACAAATTCGTTGTCGCGCAAAACCTGAACACTCTGCACTGTATCTGTCGGCCCGAAGCAATCTGCTGGGCCTCCTGAACTCCAAGGTTAGAGAAAGACACAAAAAAGAGAGTATAGGCTGCTATCCTCAGTGAACTGGGGAGCATCAGGGATTGAGCCCGATGCGGGGGTCGAACCTGATCCAGGCTGTTAGTAAATCGTGGAACTGAATGTTGGACTGTAACATACCCGCAACCTTGAGATTAAGAGTCTCACGCTCTACCGATTGAGCTAACCGGGCGTTGTGATGGGTATTTTTGCTAAAAAAATGTTTCTTATACCACTGATTCAGCCAAGCCGATGATTCGGGTTGTTGGTGGATGTGCGGTGCCGAGTTTTCGCTAATTCTATGTTCTACTGGGATAGGGCCTGTATCGGGTTCGGACAACTACCAATTAAGTCAACCGGGCGGATGTTATAGTATTACATAATGAGAGCAAGGGTACAAAAGGAAATTCCTCATGAAGTAAGGCAATGCTAAGTGTTGTTATCCTATGTTACTAAGGCATGTATTGATTTAAATGGCGATGGTGTATATTACGTAACTTGAATGGTCTGCCATGCCCAGTGGGATGATCTGAAGTGATGCAAATGATAGGCGCTAGGCTTGTTTGAATGCCACGTTCCCGGCAACCCATGTGTAAGCCTTCCATCGAGCTTCTGTTTTTGATAAAAATGTTTCTTAGCTATGTTTCGAAACAATCCTGTCGCGGGATTCCGCCATGGCGTTTGAGCCTTAATAAAACAATTGCGCGGTAACGCCGGGGATCCCGGGGGGGCTGAGATGAGGATCATGTCACACAAAGAGATTGCAGTCGTTATTCAAAAGGAGTCAGCATCGCACGCCAAAGAACCTGTCGATAACGTAGCAGCTCCCTCACCTTGGCGACAGCAATTTCTCATACGGAAAAAGATCATCTTCATAATCACTATGGTTGGCGTAGTCTCGCTCGCACTTGGGCTTGGGCTGGGCATCGGTCTTACACGGGCCTGCCCGGCTCCGAAGTCATCAACTTCAACCCGGAGCCCCTCTAGCCAAGCCGCCGTTATCCAGCCAACTGTCGGTACCACATGGGACTACCCTCTGGGATTTTCCCTGACGACTGCCAACGCAAACAAGAGCACCATTTTCTATCCCGTGGATCTTGAGAACACATCGGCGGACACCATCGGGGCACTCAAGAGCGCTGGACACACTATCGTCTGCTATTTCAGCGCTGGCAGCGTAGAGGACTACCGCGAGGACGCGGGCGAGTTCCCGGCGTCGGCCATCGGCAACACACTCGATGGCTGGCCGGACGAGAAGTGGGTAGACCACCGCAATGCCAAAGTTCGTGAGATTATGGCGGCACGCATCCAGAGCGCCTCGAATAAGGGCTGTGTGGGCGTCGACCCGGACAATATCGACGGATACACGAACAATTCCGGGTTTGACCTTACAGAGGACGACACGGTGGACTACGTGCAATACCTAGCCGAGACGGCGCATGCAGCCGGGCTTGCCTACGGTTTGAAAAACTCGGGGGCTATCGTCGACCGTGTCGTCGATGTTGCCGAGTGGGCCATCAACGAGCAGTGCGCAGAATACAAAGAATGCGCTGACTGGGCTCCTTTCGTGAAGGCCGGCAAGCCCGTCTTCCACGTCGAGTACACCGAGGACGACGACGCGACCAGCGTCAGCGCCTCCAAGATGGCTGAGGCGTGTGCTGCCGATGGCCAGTCTGGCTTCTCGACTATTGTGAAGCACATCACGCTCGACAACTGGATTGTTCACTGCTGAATGTACGTGTTTGTGATGCTGGTGTTATCAGCCTCGTCGTGCGCGTCTTAATTCTCTGACCTGTATATATAACTTGATCTTGTAGCTACTTTACCTGAAAATATAAAGTTAAGCTTTCTGGAAATCGGGTTTCACGATATCGCATCGCCGTCAATGTTATTAGTCCTCTCCCTAGCACCCTGATTACCCGCCCAAATGAGCAATGAAGGGGGAAGTATCTTAGTAATTTCTGTTGGCGGTCATCGGAAAATAAGTTAAGCTTGACACATTCAAAAGGGCTAGCCATGGTCACCTATAATAGTTCGTGATATCATCTGTAACATAGTAAATATTGTAGGTAATTAAGTATATGTGAATAAGCTGGTTTGTTACCTAAAGGTGACGAATTGCCGGAAACCTGCTATTCGACATACCTAGGTAGGCTACTATGTAATCACCTATCGATATGTATCTTCGATAAGCCTGGGCCGAGTTTCTACCGAACGTGGAACCCCACTTGAGCAGGCTAGCCCCTGCGCGGTACGTACCTTATCGGTGGAGGTGGAGCCCGGAGCTTTAGAGCTTGGATCCAAAATTTTCAATTCGGGGCTTCAGATTTCAACTTCGCTCGTTTTGTATTGCAACAGCGAGAGACCGTTCCCACCGTGTCCTGGGCGCAAATACGGGCTTGTTGCCGTTGATACGAGTTTCCCACACCAATTGCGCTTGTCTCGACTCGCTCGCACATCTACATATCGATATACATCAACTAGATCGTGATTGACACCAGCCGCAATCATGCCGCACATCGACTATCTTCTACACGAGGTTAGCACTTTGAAGTCTCTTGTGCATTGTTTCTGCAAGTTCCAGACAGGAATGGGAAGGAATTGTATCGTGGCGGAATCTAGCTAACCCCCGATCTCCGAGTTAGTCCGCGACCGGATACGCCCTCTTCAAAGTGGTCCACCAGCAAGATGACATCGCATTGCGGATGGAGGAGGTGAAGAAGGCTGCCGAGGACCTGTCCAAACTCGGCAAGATGCTGAGTCTCACCTCGTATGCGGTCTGGAGATCCGCTGCCGAAGCGCTCGAAAACATCCATTCCATCTCGGAAGGATTGATGACCGATTATCTAAAGTCTACCATCGAGCTTAACATCCCCGCCTCAAAGAAGAGCAAGATTGTTCTGGGTGTCGCCGATAAGAATCTTGCGGGAAATATTAAGGCTGCTTTTCCGGGCATTGAGGCAGAGACGAGCGATACGTCGGAGGCTGTCGCGTATCTGCTTCGTGGCATTCGTTTACACGCGTCTAAGCTATTTAAGGACTTGAAGGAGGGAGACGAGGAGAAGGCCCAATTGGGTCTTGGTCACGCTTGTAGGTGCCTCATATCTCAAGTTCATCAATCGTATTCTACTGACCGCGCCTGCCAGACTCTCGTAGCAAGGTCAAGTTCAATGTGCACCGTAATGATAATCATAGTGAGTTGCCCACGATGACGTCCCTCCGGCCATAGTTGGAAACCCATAAGAGGCTGGGGCATCTTCCCTGAACAATCAAAACTAACAACTTTCCTCTAGTTATCCGCTCTATCGCCACGTATGTATTATTCCAGAGACGCTCTCTAACTAGATTATCATTAACATTAATCGGATAGCTTGGACAATCTTGACAAGGTAAGCATTTAAATCCAATTTGGCGTTTCACAGTAGGGATTTTTGAGTGAAACATTACTGTTTGAATCACCTTAGAACTGTCCCCATTATGATTTTTTAACCGTGGTGTAAATGACAATTACTGACTCGTCGTTTAGGGTATCAATCTTTTCTCCCAGAAGCTGTGAGTATTATGAAGATTCATTTCGAAATGTGGAGTAAACCTCTGCCAAAGGACTTTCAGCATAAGACCTCCCATCTGTCAGATATATCGCTCCAATGAATATGTCACTAATCTTTTGTTGTAAAGTCGAGAATGGTACAGTTGGCATTTCCCAGAATTGGTAAGCAGCCTTGATACCCTTGCCACGAAGTACACTAATCCTGGGTGCCGTAGTATGCGATTTGTTCCGACAACCTCACGTACGCCAAGGTCGCGCGCTTCGTTGGAGATAAGAGCACTTTAGGCGATGACAAGCTTCACGAGCTGGCTGGACTCGTAGGTGATGATGAAGAGAAGGCTGCTGAGATTATTCTCAAGGCGAAAATGTCTATGGGAAGAGAATTAAGCGAGGTTGACCTTGAAAATGTCCTCACATTTGCCGAAAAGGTCCAAAGCTTGGCAGGTAAGACTCACATTCGAGTGATATTTTTACTTGCGAATACTGACGGTCTATTCCACTACAGAATACAGAAGAACCTTGTACTCCTATTTGACTGATAAGATGAGTACTGTAGCGCCAAATCTTGCTACTCTGAGTTAGTAACCCCCAAAGTCTTTCGTCGAGATGGCCTCGCAATATAAGCTAGTGCCATCCGCTCAACTCTCACCGATAACTGCTGACTCTTGCTGGAACAGTTGGTGACGTGGTTGCTGCGCGTTTGATCCAGAAAGCCGGCTCCCTCACAAACCTATCAAAGTATCCTGCCTCAACCCTACAAATCCTAGGTGCGGAGAAAGCTCTGTTTAGGGCTCTTAAGACTAAGAGGTTCGTATCTGTATTTACGTGCTTTGATCTCCCCCCTTCATTATTATGCGATTTATCATGGGCTGGATGTCACTTTGCTCCCGTTGCCTCTCCCTGCTTTTCTAGCATTGGGCTTCCTATCTAGAATCCAATTATTGGCTGCTAACCCTGAGTGTTTATAGTAATACCCCTAAGTATGGACTCATTTTCCATAGTAGCTTCATTGGAAGGGCAGCGCAAAAGGACAAGGGTCGCGTGAGTAGATATCTTGCAAACAAGTGCAGTATCGCGTAAGTCGTCATCCATTTCTCTAACTAGGTATTAATTCCAAGCCAGAATCAAATACTAATAAGTTCTGACGCAGTGCGCGTATCGATAATTTCTCCGAGGAGCCTTCGAAGAAGTTTGGTGAGGTTCTGCGAGGCCAGGTTGAAGATAGGCTAGAGTTTTATGCCACGGGCAAGAAGCCTATCAAGAACTCCGACGCTATGGTGAGTTTGCTAGTAATAATTATTGTATTAACACCACTAACACACCCGCAGGACAAGGCTGTAGCAGATCTGTTAGCTGAGGGCGAGAGCATGGCTATCGACACTGAGATGATCGATGCCCCAATCCCCACTGCCACACCTAAAAAGGAGAAGAAGTCAAAGGACAAGAAAGATAAGGAGGAGAAGAAAGAGAAAAAGGACAAGAAGCGCAGACATAGCGAGGTTAAAGGTACTACAGACGCTGATGCCGAGGTCGACGGCGAGAAGAAGAAGAAAAAGAAGAAGAGACACTCAGAGGCATGATGAGTCAAACCTTGTCAGATCTTTCTTGGGCGTAATGTCTCACGCATGGGTATGGGCGTTCTGGATCGGACTGTTATTTCTCGCTGGTGTCTGTCTATCTATGTCTTATGTACATTCATATCTGGGATCATACCCATTTGTTTTTTCAACCTTTGCTCTTGTTCTCAGACTCGTGGATATCGCATAGATGTGAAGTGTCCGACTTCGTGTTTCAGTACGAAATACGAACTTTGTCCGATGAGCTAGTAAGTACGTTGTATTGTCGTGATACATCTTCCACATCCAAGGCTTTCGGCATTATTGCGTGTAGCACCCATCATAAGTAGATAACGCGGGGCATTTCGCAGGCACTGACTGTGCCGGAGCATTAACTTGAATCGCATTATGCATGCCAATCACAAAGTTAGGCAGGTAAGTACATTCGGACGCCCAACCCAGTCGGCCAAGTCCCCGAAACGACGCCACAAACGCCTATGTAATGCCTGTTTCTGCTAATCACCTGTTGATCTTCGCGTGGATATATCATATTATGATGCCCGCCTCTGTTGATATCTCGTCATGCCTCGTTCAACGTCTCGTGCAAAGTTTGGATAGTTTATGCCGTAAGTTGGTATGTATATGCCAACATCTAATTTCCCTCACTGCCGAACTCCTTGGTCCACTCGGAGTTTCGTTTCAGGTCTTCCTCGGCGACGGTCGGCCGCGACGACTTGATCGCCTTGACGAAGTCTTTGAAGTCGACCAAGGGCTCGAGGAGCATTTCGGCGTCCACATCGTCCCAAGTCATTTCCTTTGCGCCAGGAGACCCTGGTGAGCAGGGGGTGACTCTTATTACGCCGTCTACTTGTACCTATTTTGCGGCCCATATTAGTGTTAATTCTCGTTGCTGTTGTGCGATGGCTAATCCTACCTCTTTGAAATGTGTCGCTTGTTGGATTTTCCGTACGGGCTGCATCAAGGCGTCTTGCACAGCAATAGTAATATCACTACCGGAATAGCCATCTGCCAGCTTGGCTAATTCGCGGTAATCTTCGCTCTTTAATGTGGTAGGTGTCTCGCCGATTGCGATCTTAAACATCGTTGTCCTTGCGCCGATATCAGGTAGACTAATGTGAACTCTGCGTTGAAAACGTCGCCGGATGGCGGCGTCTAGTTGCCAAGGGATATTGGTCGCGCCGAGCACGAGCACGCCTGTCGAATCCTTGCCCACACCGTCCATCTGCACCAACATTTCGGTCTTGATTCGGCGGGACGCTTCTGACTCGCCTTCGCCTCGGGGGCCGCAGAGAGCGTCAACTTCGTCGATGAAGATAATCGAGGGTTTGTTTTCGCGAGCCATGGCGAATAACTGTTTCACCAACCTGTAATAGTCCCCGTAAGCTTTTGCACAGCGATAGATCATGGTTGAGGCGGTGGGCTTACCTTTCACTTTCACCCATCCATTTACTGACCAAGTCACTACTGCTCACACTGAAGAACGTACTCTTGGCTTCGGTGGCAACAGCCTTGGCTAGATAACTCTTACCGGTTCCCGGAGGGCCATAGAGCAGGATTCCCTTCCACGGTTTCCGCTTGCCCGTGAAAAGATGGGGGAACTTGATGGGTAGGAGCACAGCCTCCTTCAAAGCCTCTTTCGCGCCGTCCAGACCGGCAACATCATCCCACTTCACATTCGGGCGGTCTTGCAGAATAGCGCCGGCCAGGGCGTTGCGCAACTTCTTGGAATCTTCATCGACAGCACCATCCTCGCCGTCTTGTTTGCCCTTGGCGGTGCCACCGGTAGACGAGCCGTTAGCGCCGACCATGCCGGGTTTCTTCCGCTTCGCATCCGCATCAGAGAGGTGAGCTTTCAGCTTCTCGGCGCGATCCATGTACTCGCCCGTCTTTTGGCGGATCATTTCCTTGGACTTGGGGTTCTTCTCCCATTTCAGAGCGAGCATAAACAGCTCCAGGGACTGGTAGTAGAGCTGGTAGGCCTTATCGTACTGGTTGCCATTGTCGGCGTCGATGGCGCGGCGGACCGTATCAATGGCCCGCCCGAGGAAGTCGGTGTTGGACATGGCGGTATCGAGGGCGTGCGACTAATGGCGGGAGTAGTCGTGGTGAGGTAGGGTGGGTAGAAGAGGAATTTGTTTATCGTTTCGATTAGCTGAGCAGATGCCCCCGAAGGAGATGAAAGAGGAGCAAGTGCTTCCCAGGGATTTATGGCACGGGAGCCACGCCAACGGAGGACGGCGATGCAAGGCGAGAGGATTGGAGAAACAGGCGGACTGATGTTGTGACGTTGAGCTGTGCCTGGATGTTGTATTGGTTGGTTGTATGGATTGCCCGTCGTCTGGGGAGCGACCGGTCTAGCCTAATCTGGATTGGTCTTGGAGGGGCTAGGCTAGGTTACTATTAATCCAGAATCCTCACCAAGCCTAAGTAAAACCAATTAATTCATTGTACTCGAAATGATACTTCGCTTTAATCAACAAGGTTATCTATACCGGTCCTAAGGAAACTATACGGGCTTAAACCTCGACATCACTTGTGTCTAGATTTGCCATTTTTACTAGTCTCTTATACATCTCCGAGATCATCTGACAAGCTTCAATCTACCCCACACAGCATAACTATCCGACAGCAGAACCAGCCATGGCTGAAGTACAGGCCAAGCTACAGGCACTGTCCGAAGAATACCAAAAACTGCAACAAGAACTACAGAGTGCCGTCGACGCCCGGCAAAAGATCGAAGCTCAGAGACAAGAAAACATTGGCGTGCAGAAAGTGAGTAATCTCACCATCATCAATATTCATTGATCCTATGCATTGGCAAGATTTGGGGGGAAAAACTTGCTAATAAGATGAAATAAAAGGAATTCGATAGATTAAAAGATGGCGAGAGCATATACAAGCTTGCCGGGCCCATCTTATTAAAACAAGATAAGGTAGAGGCCGAGAGCACCGTCAAGGGACGACTTGAATTCATCGGGAATGAGTTGTGAGTGTTTACACTGCCATCTCGTGAGTTTTGGAGATTTGTGTTGACATCTTATTTTTCCACACAGGGAGAGGTCAGAGGGCCAGATCAAAGAGATACAGGAGAAGCTAGAGAAGAAGAAAGGCGAGATCATACAAGCCCAGGCTGGACTTCAATCTGCTGGTGGCGCCTCAGGAAAGACCGCGGTCAAGGCCTAGCTGCACAAGATTGGCTCAGGCATCGGTGATGCAATTATTGCAACAGTTGAGTTGCTCTGCAAGCCAAAGTTGTCAACACTGGTATCGTCTAGAGGTTGAATAAGATACCAAGCAAATAGGCAGAAGAAACAGCTTGAATTAAGCTCATTTGTGCCGAGATGTGTAACCTTCCCAGGTGCAACTGGGCCTCATACAACTACTGCGCCCCCTAGGCACCGGTCAATGCAAGTTTGTATGAGTTGATGTCGACATATTTGGTTGCTTTATAATCCAAGTCTGTACACATGAACTTCTCACATGTAATTATATATGATTATTTCGTCAGGAATCATCTTGCCCCTATGCATTACTTTTCAGCCTACTGGATAGGTAGGTACTTGCTTCTACTGGCTCGGACATCAACAAGCTTAAGGAGGTGCAGGACATATTGTGGCGTCACAGTAAGATCCTGCTGCGCCACATTTGTTTCTGAAATGACGTAAGTTGGCTCTCTAATGCCCCGCGATGTGGCTTGAACGTCAGATGAGGGGCGTTGATCTGACAGCAGTACTGCAGCTCGGTACATGTGAGAACGACGCGTCGCTTAGCTTTATAGACCCTTGTCAAAGTGTCTGCCTTCCCATTTACCAGTACAATACATCTAATGATAACATCTACCTCAGAGCTCACTTCACGTGCAGTCTACCAATCCTACCAGTGATTGAGCCCTCTCTGACGTCGCCAGTTCTCTCATCACGAACACTAACCGCCAATGGTATCCAGTCCATGGCCACGTCGATTGTGTTGTCTTAGGCTGTCTCTCATTACCGCCGACAGACAGACATGGCGCCAGTCGCCGATGAAGGGGGGCCGGGCCGCCCGTTGAGCGTTAAAGAGATATCGGCCCGCGCGGAAGATTTTGAATGGAACGTTAACATTCCTTTCAAACATTGGCTGCGAACATCACAGCTTCTTCAGCAGCAGGTGAGTGACGACTGCAAGCTATCCATACCTTGACTGGCTCACAGACTGATGAACTCCTGGCGCACCGATACTAACAGCAAGGGAATCATAGGCAGACATGTATCTCCGCGAATGGAACCTTCCTCAAGCCTACCTTCTTTATCTCCGATACTCTACATTGGTGGTGGACTTACTCAAGACACATCCCGAAGCCAAGACCCCAGAAGCGAAGAAGGCTCTTCAGAACAAATTTCTCACCATAGACGTAGTGTTTAAGCATCTGGAACAAATCAAGCCCAAATTGGAACAGCAATACGAAGAGTGGGAGGAATCTCAAGCTAAAAAGAAGAAGAAACCGAATCACGATCGACAGAGCTCTACAGAGGTGCCCAGTGAGCTCTCCACCTACCAGCAGCATGCTTCGAAAGATCCCGCCTTGTCGTATGCCAGTCGCCTGTTGGACGCCGGTGAGCATCAAGACTTCGCTGTTGAACTAGCACAAAGAGAGATGCAGCGACGCGACGCAGACAGAAGAGCGACACAGAAGAATGGTGAACCCCGTCATGAGCAACAACGACGACGCACCGCTGGCATTTGGGACACCTGGACTCAAGACATTGCAGACAAACAGGCAGAAGACGAGGAGATTTTTCGCAAGCAGATGGAGTCGACGAGAAGGACTTTGGATCAAGATACAGACTCACCACCAAGTGATCTTAGACACGCAACAGATCGCCCGTCCAAGCCATCCTCTATGCCGAGCTACTCTTACCCCAAGATAGCTAGATCTGTACCGGTAGATTACAGCCCCCAACCTCTTCGAAGCGATGAAAACTCACCATCTCAACCAACTCTTCCCCCCAAGCAGGAGGTTGTGGACCACTCGCTCCTTGCCCCCAAGCGTCCAGCGAAGACACCGTATCCCCGCGAGTTTCCGCATGAGCTACCGTCTCGTCCTCCCAAATTGCATGACTCGGTCCCAGAACCACCGAAGAAGCAGCAAGGCGTTGCATTCAAGCCAGCAGCATACCTTGAGAATGGAGAACCTATTCGACCCGTTTTCCTACCGGGGCAACTACGCCGCCGATTTCTTGAGCTCGCCTCGGAAAATACGAAGCGGGGCCTGGAAATGTGTGGAATCCTCTGCGGGACCGCTGTTAACAACGCGTTATTCGTACGGTGTTTACTCATTCCTGAGCAGAAATGCACTTCAGATACATGCGAGACAGAGAACGAGGCTACAATTCTAGATTATTGCATCGAAGAAGATCTTTTGATGCTCGGTTGGATTCACACACATCCTACACAGACTTGCTTCATGAGCTCTCGAGATTTGCATACGCAATCTGGATACCAGGTTATGTTACCTGAGAGTATCGCGATTGTATGTGCACCAAAGTTCGAACCTTCGTAAGTGACCATCCACATTCGTATAGGTTCATACTAATTGCTAACATTTTGCCAATCAGATACGGCATATTCCGACTTACCAACCCACCAGGGTTGCCACATATACTCAGCTGCACACAATCGTCTACTTTCCACGCTCACTCCGTGGACAACCTATATACCGGAGCCGAGCATCCGCCAGGTCACGTGTATGAGCATAATAACCTCGATTTTTTCGTGCAGGACATTCGACCCGGTGCTCGCAACGGCGCCGTTCCGAACAAGAATTGTTAGGGTATTAAAATTGAATGGCTTGGCCACGGCGTAGAGCTCTGCGGGCTGGCTCGATACTTTCTACCGGATTGTCCCTCTAATCGAAGAATGAAGTGTTTCTGTTTTTGTCCCAGTTTTTCCAGATCACGAAAGTCACGCAAGTTACGAAAGATGAGAAAAGAGGATTGATGCATCGGGAGTTTCATTTTTATCTTTCTCGTTGCTTCGTTTATCGCCCAGCCAGTCATAGCTGCCCGAGCCACCGATAATTCATCGCATAGCATGGAGTTGGGAAGGGAAATTCTTTGCCTGGGCCTGGGTCTAGACCTAGACGCATTCGCTGGCGTTCGGTAATGACTTTGGACTTTGAGAGGATTGTGTGAACTAAACTGAATTGAACTGGCCTTTGTGAAGAATCGTGGATGTAGTGAAGGGGAAACGCAGTCTTGTGGTTATACGATTCTAACTTTAATCATCAGACCCAGTTCAAATAGTGGGCTTGATTATTGAGTGTCGAGAATTTTGAACTTTCTGCCTTGTGCCACGGACGCATGAATCGATATCGATCGTCTGGATGATTATAATTCTGCCTTGTTCGGAACATTGGCATTGCGATGTCTAGGTGTTATCTATGTGACGGCTAAGAATGCAGTGAATGACTCAACTGACTTGGTGCCTCTACTTACGGGGGTGCTCTTTCCCGGGGCTAAGAAAGCAGTGAAAAATGATAAGACACAGTAGGCTCAATGGATTTTGACTGGGCTAAGAATAAAGTGAATTTTTCAGGCTTACTATGTGCTTAAGTCTCTCTTGACTGCAGTTAACCGTGGGATAAATTGATACATTAGTTCTCTGAGGAAGAATATGAGACCAGAACCAGTCTGGAGCTTAAGCCTAGGTAGTCCATACAATATTTCGACTACTCCGTTGGAAAAGCAATGCGGAATGTGCATAAAGACCTGTTATTACTACTATATGTAACAAACTGAAGCATGCAATGAATTTCAGGCACTGATTGTGATCTCTGAATTAGACCCTGTCCTGCAGCTTTGTACCTACGTGCTGTCTACAAGGGTAAGACAAGCATTCTATAATAAAAGTGGCGGCACTCATATTACCTACCAAAATTTAGATTCTAATGATGAGTCACCGATCAAGTCATTCTAGGAGCGTAACGAATGATTCAAGAGGCATCTGACTTATTACGCTACTACCCGTTGGATACGTGGAGAATATCAGGAATAAGGATATTAGCTACTACAAAGGCAAAACCTTTGGCTAACTACGAGGCTGAACCTCTCGCAAAATCTTAAATACAGCGTTAAATCATCTTTGTTTCGAAGACAAAGCACCTATGTACGATTAAAATATAAATTGAAATAACTTCTGATTAAAAAGTATGTTTTTAATTATCTTTGCATTATAAGCAGAATAGTTACTATTACTGACTTTATTGTGTATGTATAACTGGGTGCAAGGAAAGTGCAAGCGTTGCGTACCTACTAAACGTTTTGATAAGGATTAAACCATTATAAGCAGAATAGTTATTAAAATTAGTAGAGTTGTGAGCGTCTCTATTAAAGTTCTGTGAGTCGATTTTACCCTTTCGAGGAGAATATCGCGGGCATTAACGATTCTAACATACTGCTCGTGGTTGCGTTGTTCTCGAGTTTGACGTCCTATCTCTGTTTCTACACCATTTAGGGGGGCTGTTGACACGTTCGTTTTATCAGGGTGAAATCTTAGAGACAACACTCTAAACGCCCTCTGTATTGTAGCAACGTCGGCATCGCGGGCCACGCCAAGAATTTCGTAGGGATCAGTTGATGACATGATTATCAGTTGTTAGGTTGTTGGCTTCACTTAGGGCATAAAGATTCGGTTGGTGAATGTTCGTGTTCATATATGCCAAGCGGACAAATGCTTTGTATGGAATAAATAGTTCTGTTTCGGTGTTTTGAAACAAAGGCAATGATAGCTACTTCAATCGTTTGTCTATCCGCGTTTTTTATGCCAGTATTTTGTGCACAAATCAGGATGACATTCACGAACGAAGTTAGCAAGTTGGCAACAGTTGATGCAATTAATTTTCTAACGTACAAGAAATATATTGCCTCAGCGATTTCTCTTATCAAATCTTCCACCTTATTTGACTTACCTCCGACCCAGCACGTCCCATCGGTTTCCCCCCTCTACCGTATTCATGATTATAGTTTCAGCTAAGTAAATATCTCGCTTTATTCAAACCAGCCCAAATAGAAGTAGCTATAAATGACCATATAACAATATAAAAGAAATATCCATTCCAATCGTAATCCCCTCTAATCAAACGAAATCAAGCATTATTTAACAGACACTATAGAAAACACATAAATCCCACACCAATTACTGCTAGCCAATATGACATGGGCTTCGGTTCTCTTGAGCAGCCCTCAGAAGATGGAGTCAAACTACTACTGGTAGCCGGGCTACTTGGCGAAGATGGCCCATCGAGGGATGGGGTGGGGCTATAGAATGAAGAGCTGGATGTTGGTGACGTGCTGGAGCCGTCGTAGATATATGGACAAGGGTTGCAGCCCCTATAGTAGAGCGAGCAGGTTTGACCTAGGAGGCATGTCCAAGTTTGACCAGTAGAGGAATCTCGGCAATTTGAGACACCTGTACAGGTGTGACTTCCCGAACCCGAGCCCGATCCGGAACTTGACGGCTATATTGAGCATGATTGTCAGAGATGGTCTTCCGCTCGTGGGTGACAGTTATAGCAGTTCTCCCGCATGAATCTTACCGATGCTACCATGCCACACTTGGTAGGGTCGCTTGACGGGCAACACGCCTCGTCTGAGGTCCCTTCATTGATACAAGTATAGCCATTCGCACAACATCCACTTCCACAGCAACCTGCGATTGTACAGCATCCATTCACACCAGGACAAGAGAAGGTCGTGAGGTCGCAAGCTAAGAGAGGTCCAACGGGAGTAGTACCAGCTTGGGCTTCAACTTGACATAGAATGGAAAGAAAGACGAAAAGCGCCAGCGACAATTTGTTGAACATTGTGACGAAGTATGTGCTTGGGGAATGGCTTACGTTCTTCGTGATAGGATGGTTCAGTGCGAAAATCTACACCCACGTTATTAGTTGCGACTTCAGCAAGATATATTCCATAAGAAGAGACTCGTTGAACTTGATAATCGAGTGGCGACTTTTGCGGTAGGGTAGTTAACGGTAAATTGAACTGTATTTCTTCAGCTGGCTCAGCCGCATTGGAGGGCCAAATAGTTCTATTCAGACCAACACTCCTATAACATAGACTAGACCTTATGGGTGTATCAGCTCTAAGCCACAAAGTTGAATTCAGAATCTAGACAAAACCATAGCTAATTATAGGGTGGCCACATTCTATACGTGAGTTAATAGTCTATACTGGTGAATGCGTCAATTGGGTAGAAGTTCAGCTAGAAGCGAGAGTGGTGTACTGCGTCTCATCTCGAGCATGGGATCACCAAAGACTTGAAAGTTGACTTCGCTGAATTAATCATTAACTTGGAAATTAAATTAACGATTCATATTTACAGACCATTGTCGTCGATAAGCAAGAGATCATCACGTGCCACTCCTTTGTGTCAGGCATCACTTCGCGAAATGTTAAGCTTATCATTAAATGAAGATCTGCTGCTATTGGTGCGACCCCGTCTTTGGATCTGCGGTCAGCAATTCTGTGTGGTAATAACTAAATTGGATTGGCTACATCGTAGATGTTAGAGAGGGGTAGATGTACTTCGACGTGATCCTCGTCATCAACACACATAGTAAATTCTTTTGAAATCTTAGTATGCATAGATAGACTGTCATGGGGCCCAAGTAGCATGAGGGTATCATCCAGGATTACTCTAGAAATGTAGCTTCATCTCATCGTCCAGAATTATACGATTCTTTCAAACTTCAACAGCTGTGCATCATAGTCAAACTCGACTATTGACGATGTCAATGTATACGGTACCTATGACAATTGATGGTAAAGAGCAGCTTACCAACAACACCTTCGATGTAATAAATCCAAGCAAAAATCTCGTGTGCCATAGGAGCATAGCAGCCACGCCCAATGACGCCCAGGCAGCTGTCGATGCTGCCGCGAAAGCCCTGATTGAATGGCGTCAATCAAGTCCTTCGACACGGCGGGATATCTTATTGCGAGCAGCAGAGATCATGAACAGCGATCGCAAGGAACTAGCCGAGTACATGATGATCGAAACGGGGAGTTCGAATGAATGGACGCAGTTCAATCTCAACAATGCTATCGATCTCCTCAAAGACGTAGCTGGCCGCATTAGTAGCATCGAGGGGTCTGCACCAACACTAGCAAACCCGAACATGAAAGCTATGATCGTTAAGGAACCCTACGGCGTAGTGTTTTCCGTTGCATCCTGGTGAGTATTATAGAATGGTCTACTTAGTGATGGCAACCTCTTTAGCAAATCATGGAAAGTTGTGATGTAAGGATAGACTGACGAATTCAGGAACTCCCCCTATATTCTAGGCATGCGTTCAACTATCCTGCCCATCGCGGCTGGAAACACTGTTGTGCTAAAAGGCTCCGAGTTATCGCCTCGCTGCTTCTGGGCTATAGCGTCAGTACTTCTCAAGGCTGGTCTCCCAAATGGTGTGTTGAACTACATTTCAACGGATCGCGATCGAGCGTATGATGTGACCGAGGCCATTGTATCTCATCGTGAAGTAAAGAAACTCAACTTCACCGGAAGCATCGCTGTCGGGAGGGTCGTCTCGGAGCTAGCCGCCCGACATCTCAAGCCAGTGCTACTGGAACTCGGAGGGCAGGCCTCCGCCATTGTTTGGGAAGACGCTGACTTAGACCTCGCCGTGAAGGAATGCGTTGCTGGAGCCTACATGTACGCGGGGCAATGTTGCATGTCTACAGACAAAGTAATATTGCACAAGGCGATTTATGACGAATTCATGCAGAAACTAATTCTTGCTATCAAAACGGGGTTCCCATCAGATGATGAGGCGAGACTAATGATCCAGCCTAGTGGGAAGGATAAAGTGGTGAGGCTACTCGATGAAGCCGAACAAAAAGGTGCCGTGATCATGTCTCCAACTTTAGAAGGAAAATCTGAGAGTGCTCTCGATCATGATCCGACGCGACTAGAGCCCCGTGTGTTGTCTGGAGTCACACCTGATATGGGCATCTATCAGCAAGAAAACTTCGGGCCTACGCTTAGTATATTCGCGGTAGATACGGAAAAGGAAGCTCTTCAAATCGCAAACGATACTGAGTGTGGCCTTTCTTCCGCTGTCTTCACGCAAGACCTGCTGCGGGGATTTTGGCTTGCCGAGGGGATCGAGGCTGGCGCTGTCCACATCAATAACATGAGTATCCATGACGAGAGCGCCCTTCCGCACGGCGGCTGCAAGGCCAGCGGCTTTGGAAGATTTAACACCCAGTATGGACTTTCAGAGTGGCTGAGAACTAAGACAATTACTTGGAAGAAGTAGCACAATCTTATAAGTTTAGAAGCTCGGTTGCCTAATTCAAGTTGTTCTTACTACTTCACAATTACTACTAACTGTCTGCTAGTGATCCTCCCTTTGATTTGGCTCCTAAATTCTGCGTCTGACTTCGCGCTTACTCTCGCGCTTAGTATTGGTCTCGTAATAGATTCGACGGGATTTTTTCGTAGCGACTTGTCAAAGCTGAGAGCGATAATAAGCTTGGGGGCAGTGCAACCGACACTATCGATCCAGATGGTAATTAAGAAATTAGCTTAAAAGTACTCGAAGAGAAGTTTGGTGTAATGTTCCTGAATTGGCTTACAGAGAATCTCGACAACCCAAATGAGTGGTAGCTTATCGTCAATCCACGGGAACCGTGCAATATCGAGAGCTAGGAGCCTACACAGTCTGTGGACACAGTGCCGAACTATTTACATTAGCCCAGACCAAAACAATGCAACTGCTAGCACTCTCTCCTTTCGTCCAAAGATTTGTTACTAGTGGACGACCAATTGTTAGAATGCCCTGTATGCAGTCAGCTCCATTCCTCAACATGAGTTTGACAATTATTTAGCGATCCCCTGAGACAAGGTCATCATACAGGGCCTTCGCTAAAGTAGGACTAGCGCTCGCATCTTCGGGTTGGGCTCTGAATCCCGACTTCAAAGATCACGTATAGAATCAATCCCCTTGCTACTCTAGTGTAGTAAACGACATATGCTCCACGCTCGTCCATGTATGATGAGCAGCAGGAGACACTGGATAGCCAATAAATTTCCGGCGTCGACATCCCGATACCTGGGTCAAGTCACTGAGAAATGCGGGATTCGGCTGGTTCTAGGAGGGCCGACCGGGGTTGCTGCTTATAAGAAACATGTATCCCTATAAGACTCAAGGCTCGACTTCGTTACTCTACCATATTTATTTCCCATTCTGATTAACATAAAAAGAGTACGATAGTTTCCAACAATGGCGACATTGCCTTCGCTAGTGACATTCGGGTCGTTAGGGCCATTGCCGACAGAAGAACAGGTATTGCAGCTCCAGGAAGAATTCCAACGAAGAGGATCTCTTTTCAGGCCCATCGTGAAGACAGTCCATGATCTCGACTCGGTATGGGCAAAGTTAACAGACCAAGATCCCGCCTTGAGTGCTGTCGACGGGAAGGACGCTATTAAGAAACTCGAAGGAATTTTATCCGGCACGGTCAAGGAACATATCCATGATGATATGCGTAACACTATAATCGCGCCCATGACAATCTTGCTTCAGGTAGCTCAATACCTGAGTTTCGTTAATGGCATTGGAGACCCAATTCACGATTCAGTGCTGAGAAGTGTTGCGCCTAAGGGAGGCGTTCAAGGCTTATGCGTCGGTCTTCTCAGTGCCCAGACGGTCGCTAGCGCCACGACGGTAGAAGACGTTGTCCCTGTCTGGTGTACCTCGGTGATATTGGCGTTCTGCATTGGCGCCTACGTTGATTTAGAAATAGCCAGTAGCAACGGCAATGCCGCAAGCGTGACTGGGTTCCTCCACTTCGAACCGCCGACAACGCGGGAAGACATTCATAACGTCTTGAAAAATTACGAAAATGTCTGTCTCTTCACGCTTTATTGGAATAACAATTCCTCGCATGCTAACATGAATCGAATAGCTATACATACCCGCATATCGAGATGAACAGGATATGATATTGAACGCACCAATAGAGGTAGTCTCAAAGCTCAGGGACGATCTCTCGCAACATGGTGCGACTTTCCACGAATTTTCTTTACCGGGGAAATATCACACACCCATCCATGCTCATGCGCCGCCCAAAATCATCAAGGCATGTGAGGGTCTTCTCGATCCCCGCTTTGGCCGCAGCGAGCTTGTGAGGTCAAATGTCGATGGACAGATAATCCCTCATCAAGACGCCGTTCGTGATGTTCTAGAGGCTATTTTGGCACGGAGAGCGAACTGGGTCCAAGCATTTGGTAAAGCAGCCCAGTCCGTCGATGCGACCTCGGAGCATATGCTTGCGGTTGGGGGAGATTCTATCTTGCAGTCGGTAAAAAACACACACAACATCGTCAGGGTTCAGTCCATAGTCGGATAAAAGTGTTGGCGAGCTGGCGTTGACATAGTCCGTTGGTCTCAATGAACATACTGGACAAACTTAGAAACTTTAAGTTTACTTTAATCATCGAACCGAGAGTTTTTATTTGATAATTCGCGTTTGCACACGAGTGTTATGAACAACCAAGAGATCGTCACATGGCACTCCTCGAGCCGAGCCCCTCATCCAATCGCAAAGAGATTCTAACAAGGTATCTAAACAAGATATTGTGGTAGAACTAAGCGAAACCTGCATTTCCAACGCCATGGCCGTAGTTGTCACAGATGACGTGGACTGTACATTAGAATAACCTAAATTTCGTAGGCTAAATCGATATGAGTAACGCCTCTGATAAATGTTGTGCAAAAAGATTCAATGTTTTCTGAAACTCTGATTGGACACCTCTAGGTTGAAAGCTATCTCGGCCTCTATCTTAGTGGCTTGGGCCTATAGGCCGTCTTCATTCCAGCGCTCGCCGCATTTGTTCCTTCAGGCGTCTCGGCGGCCCCTTTTTAGTGGCTGCAATTTGTACGATGTTGTATTAGATTAGGTAGAAAAATCAATGAGGACCTAAGGTGTAGGACTAGGTGACATGTAGGCGACCAAGATGGCAGAACCCCTCTCTGTTGAGAGCTCTATGCATTGTTGCCTGGAGGGGCAGCAGGGGGAGTGAACAGGATATCGATGATCTGATTTGTGAATTGCTCGGTTTCCGACCGAACGTTGTATAGATCCCTTGGCTGTTGACCATTCTGTCGCCGCCTTTCGTTTTCCTGATCGTTCATGCTTTGATAGTACGTAACGTCTCTATCATTGGCTGCCTGTCGCACAAACTCATGTAGCTCAAGTATCTTAGGCCTATCGCCAGATGCCTTTGCCATACAAGCAATTATTAGACCTTTCAAATCCTTATCGATTCCAGGACAAACATCATTAGGTATAAGCTCGACCGCAACGGATGCTATCTGGTTCATTTGGAATGGCACAAAGGACATCGCATCCTGATCCCTCTCTGGAATTATTTGCTCTAAGATACGCGCTTGCTCCGGTAATACCAATATCGCCATGGTCTTTCCAATGGCGAAGATATTTCTATTGTTAATGTAATTAATAGTGTATTCACGTGGACTTATGCTTATCAGTGCACACTTACTCACAAACTCCTTCAGGTTCTGGCCTAAAACTGAGTTAGCAATTGTTTTTGCTGCATTGATTATCAAACTCGACACTGTGATGTTGAAATAGAGAAATGGGACAATCCGCTTATTAGCTTACCCCTCGTCTCCTACTTTTTTCGTCTGATCACCTTCCAGTGTCTCGGCTGCAGCAAAATCTATTAATTTTAAAACAGGTATTCTAGTATGGCACTCTTTGTGATTTTCATCGCCAAACATTACTATATCATATTATTAGTATCCTAGGGGGCAACTGTCATTAAATTGTACGTACGGTTTCCATCATGTATGTCGTTATGTTGAATGTTTGAGATTGGCCGCTCTAATAAACACCTCTCTGGCCTATCGTGTCTCAGCTGAAGTGGCCAGGCCATTGCAACCACCGCCTTGACAACTAAAGTCCTACGTTTAGCTCAATGATCTAAATCTCTCCATGCTTATACGTACGGCAAAGGAATATGCTCCAAAGTAAAGTGTTAGGTAACCTCATGGAGGCTAAGTTGTTAGTTCTGCACATTTCCGTCCACCGCTCGATGAAATTTGTGAGCGTTCCATTTTCCAAATATTCTTCAAAAAACCAGTTTGATTGGCTCAGGAGATGAGCTTGCTGTGATGATACGGTCCTCATAAGAGGATCATCGGGGATTTGAACAATATCGACCACGTGTTGACAATTTCGAAGGTGCTGTTGGGGTGTTATTAAGTGACAGAGGCTTCTGCGACATGGGAAAAATTAACGTACCAGTAGATAATTTTTCTCATTCTCGCAACGGTTCTCCTCCTCCTCTTCTTCTTCTTCTTCTTCTTCTGCCTCACTATCTGGGTCGTCATCGTCGAAAAACTTTGCAACTAGAGCGTTTTAGTATGAAATTATATCGGACGAAGAAACAAGTCGACGCATTTGGCAAGCTAGTATTCGTCGCAAGTAAATAATATAAGAACGGAGTTACACACCAGCCGGCAAGTCTATCTTCAGTACAATCCGCTTGCTGCGATTGTCGTCATTCCACCCGCTTCCTCTCCAGCGCTGCTTGGGCTGACTTGCGGCCGCTATGGGTCTGTTGGAAGCAGAAGCGGAAGCGGGCGGTCTAGACATCATAGCTACCAGATCAATGCCGCCGCGTGGGTCCTTAGGAGATTGAGAGCGGACACGATTCCTTGTGTCTTGCGGTCTGTATTGAATAAGGTACTGTATAAATAATATCAACAGGTTTTCCTCTTGAATAGATGCGAAAGGATGCAAACTCAGCTTATTTCATTGCGATAAGCGAGAATCAACCAATGATGACTCACCGTTACCCCATCCAATCCTTTACCTAGAAATTTTTCATAGTTAAACCGGTGATGGCGATCACCAGCAAAATATCCTGATAGAACAGAGCCATAAGCAACCAATTGTTCATCTGACAATCGTTCTTCTTCTTCGTCATCCCAGCTTGTCATCGTTAAAAGCAATAAAAAAAATCTGCGTATTTTTGTGGGTGTTTTACATTTAGAAAGTCTGCTCGATTTCGATTTAGGAATGATGGTAATGTTCAGTAAATTGTGACTTAATACAGCATTTCGTTTCACCCGAAAACGGGTCTTGCCGTTACGTTTACAACAAAGGCAGAATTGTCCACACGTGAAGCGGGCCGCTCGAAGCGGCCCGTTCCACTAGCTACTAGACACGTCAACAAAGAGACTGTCCTTCAAGTCCAGTCCCATATCTCGATTTAAGATGATTTGTGCTAATTGATATAAATTATTAGACGTAATTCGACATCAGGAGCCATCAGGAGGCGCATTTGCTGGAAAGTCGGCTCAGTCTATCAAGTTTCGCATGATACGCGAAATCTATATCGCCTCATGGAAATATAATAAGGACACTGAAGGAAAAGATCCATTTGAATAGTTAGGTTCAGGTCTTTCATGCAAAAGTTGAGCTTAATAAAATGATCGTATGACATATACATGGTACATACACATAACGTCCCTGGTGACTTCAGAAGAACAGCCCTCGTGACGCTATGAATGGTTGGCGGAATAGACCAGAGAGGCGTCGATCTTGGGGGGTATATATAAAAGAGCATATCTTATGCTATCTAGCAAAGTAATAAAATAACGTGTATCATGTTATAATTACAGGGGCCGAAAAGAATCATCTGAAAATAATGCGTCTGTCTTAATAGCATCGCGGCATACTAAGTGTTTATAGACAGAGGAAAAGAGTCATATAACAATTGAGAAGAAGCTTGAAGGTACAATCTTCTGTTTAAGCGGCAAGAGTGGACATTGTTCGTTGCGACCGAAAAGTCGACAGAGCAACAGGCATTAGGGCGACAGAATTTAAGCCCATTTCCCAAGCAAACCCATGAGGACGAAGCCTGCCACAAGACCAAATCCCGCGAGAGCCGTGGTAGAGGCCTTAGAATTTTCAAGCTCGCCACCAAACATCCAATCCGTAGCCCACATCTCTACGACACCAACCCACAAGAGGATGCCAGCCGACACGGCGTCCAAGGTACCGATAGCGATAATCGTACTAGGGTCGTTACCATTGAACGAATTCAAGACACCGATACCAATTGCCATGCCTATTGGTGTTGTGACCGCAAACGCGGTCGCCATAGCAAGTTTTCTCAGCATACTCAGCGGCTTCCAGGTGCTTGCTTCGCCCTGAGACGTAATATCCGCAGTTGCAGATCTTTCTGGTATGGTCTTGCCAACTGGCGATGACTCACGGTTGGGACCGTCTTCATTGTACTTGATCATGCGACCGGCAGCTGCAATGCGAGTACCGAGAGCAACACCTTCGAACGCTTGGTGAAAAACGATTACTATGAAAAGCGTAATGAAGGCACTATCACCAGCAACGACCAGTGTAACACCCACCACTATCTCAAACTTAGCATAAAAGCTACAGGCAATTTGGAATAATTTATGATAGCACTGCCAACTTACAAATTGAGTGAAAAATAATACCGGCTTCGAGAATCACCACGCTGACGACATCATCGGGGTGGGCAGACCGATCCCAGTATTTCTGAGCAACGCGACGACTGACGTACTCGACTAAAAAGGCGATGAACAAGCCAGCCAGCACAATAGCAGCTGTTACTGCTTCATATTCCAGTTCGCCTAGGCATTCGTTGGCAAACATCAGAGAGGCGTGTGTAAAAAGCTACGTTTACGCGTACACTGTCAGTCCACGCGAACTCCGAATGGTCAGTGGGATTGCAACAAAACTCACATGGATCAACGCCGTCGCAACAATAACACCAGTGCCAAACTGCTTCAGTACGGTGAAAATACTTTGGAATACGCCCGGCAACAACGGCTTGAGGAAAATGGGCAGAACGACTCCTGCGCTGATGCATTAGTTGCTGCGGCTAGCAGGACTAAGGCTCTTCGTTTGCTCACCGATGAAACTGGTAGCTAGCACTGCAAAAACAAGCCCGATCCTCAGTGGGATGTTGTAGTCACGGTCTCGTCGCGTACACTGTACTTCGCCACTCAAACTGTGGTCGCCAGAACAATGTCTGAGGTAACAGAGTCAGTCGTTGCTATTCTCTTCTTGAATTTCCGAGAAATGTAATTCAACTCACTCGACACCAGCATGGAAATGACAATTTTCACCTGAGCTTTCTTCCGCTTCTTCGTGGTCATCATGCTCATGCTCATGGCTATGGTCACCTTCGGCTCCCTCAACAAGAACCTCAACCTCTACATCGTCAGGGCCAAGACAAAATCTGCCTCCATTAGCACCGAGACTTCAATTTCTTTGAAACTTGAACCCGCTTACGTCTCACTCCCGTGTGAGTGGCAACCCGTGTATGTTGGGGCTACTTCACCGGTGGCTGTCGCGGGCACAATCACTTGATATTCATCTGTACCCACAAGACAGAAACTATATCGTGTCAGCACAATAATGAAAAGGAGAGATATTTATGGTAACCCACACATCATCATCATGCGCATGGCACCCTGTTACGGCAGTGAAAGTCTCAGCCGCGCGCTCTACAACAGTTACGGTCGGTGTAATAGTCGCAACTGGAGAGTTGCTTGTCCGAGGCAAATACGAAGCAACTCCACCGTAGACAGAGCTAGCAGAGAAACAAAGAGCCAAAAAAGCCTTCATCCTGTCGACGTGAACCATATTTCCGAACTCGTGGATATTCGTATAAGATGTCGCGAGGAGGAAACTCAGCTGAATCGGAGTTTGGCACTCATCATATTTGTACCCCCGCGACAACCCTAAGCTTACCGACCAGCGCCAGGCCATCTACTCTCGTTCGCCCTTAGTCAACCAAGTGTGGAAGCGCACCGATGGCCATCAAGGTCCTTTTTCTTCAGTTTTCTTACTTTAGTATTTTCTGGCGCACTTGGCAGCCCTCGGCAGCCTTGGCAGTTGAGAGTACTCGAATTATGAAATTGGTCAATCTGTGAATTCAAGACTTTCTTTCTGTGGTTCATGTCGTCATTTATCTTTTTAGTCGGACTCTTTCAAGCTCTGTTGCTCTTCGTTGCAAGTTGCAAAAACGTGACTGCTTTGTTGTTGTGCGTAAATATACCCCCACGACTATTAAGGTTGATTAAAAGACTAGCAAGCTATATCTCACCAGTATTAACTGTACTGAATATTCATTGTGTAGGAATTATATAATGAATTATACGTCAAAATCTAGGATTTGATATTGCTCGGTGAGGATGATGTAGTTTATATGGTAGTATACCAAACCATAGCCTTACAAGAGATGTCTTGACGAGCAAGAATGTATGCTTTCTTCACAACACACCCTCCCATACTATGGCCGCAACACACTCTTAATTAACGTTACTTACAATGGTAATAATTAGACTACATTAATTTGGTAGAAATACTGGACAATGAGTTCTCAGCTCTTGCGTTTGAGTTGCTTGTAAGTTACCCCAGTTCAACTCAAACGATAATCATAAGGTCATGCTGCACAGCGGACCATAGTGTGTTACGGGAGCCGCATGTGACACTACATGCATTACACACTTCGGTCTGTTCAAACCAATATTGATTACCAAAACTAATTGATAAGTGACATTTCAACTCAAATCTCTCTCCTGTTTGCCATCAAGGTTGTTATTGACTGAGCACTTTTCACGTTCGTCGCCTTCATTGGTATACCTCCGTGATTCTTAGCCCCCTCAAGACCGTATTTACTTGATCTCTTTCTCTGACAAGCTTCGGTCATGGGATTTCCTTTCCGATTTCAATACCTTGATGGCCATTAAAATGGAGTCGATGTTAATGCCAAGTTGATGCATCTTGGCTCTCCACCTGAACCTCGGGTTGCCTGGTTTAGACACTTGGCGCTCAACCTGCAAGGTACTATATAGAGAATGAGGTTGCTTATAAAAGCTTACTTAGAAGTTGCGAGGGATAACTAGAGTTTTGATTGTACTATTACTAAACTATTACCTATTAACTCGCGTCTATCTAGAAACTGGCTTACGCGCCGAAGGCATGAAGGTAGTATCAAACTGGTAACAGTTATTTTCTGTGATTGATGTTCAGAGGTCAGTGATTTCGATGTACGATGATATCTATCGTCTTGGGTCATCTCGCCTCGATGTATGCTAATTTCCTATTATCCAGGGTGTTTGGGTCGAATGAGAAACAAGCCTCAGGACATCGACGTTAGAGGTACGAGAAATGGATGCCTATCAGTAAGTATCCTATCCCTTCCAACTTATAGTTAGGCTCTAGGATCCGACTGGCGAACACGTAACCCCTTCCAAACCATCATCGAGACATCGTCTCTCGTGAATTATCCTCGGAGATACTCATGTATCATTTAAATTGCAGTAGGCAAATTTTTATCTAGTCAAAATGGTGTCTTCAAGGACCTGAGGCCCCCAGAAATCACGCCCACGATAATAGTGACTGGCCTCTTCTTATTTAATCTGTTGTGAATGAGGACTTGTCTGGCATTGCGAAATTTGCTCCTGAACACCGTAAAGACATTCGGAACTTAGGCGTTATGTTTCGCTTACTGGGGATAATGTGGCTGCTGGACTCTGGGATATCTCTATTCTGCGACCGGAAGCGACACGGATCTCGCTCGGTCGGGAACGCTCAAGGGAATGTGCTCTCTTGATATCGATATTTGCCACTTGAAGACTGTAGATGTTACTATAGTCGTTTATCGTGACGGAAGTCCGGCTTCTAGATTACCGGACAGAATGTTGCGGTTCTGGGATTTTTGAAGAGCCTGCCTAATGACGCTGGTGGCTTGTGAGAACGGAGTTTGAGTAGTTTTGACTCTGCCCTTTTAGCAAACAGTATTAGATGAACAAGACATTATAATATTAGGCCTTTAGAAAGGGGCACTAATACTGCAGCTCGACTAAGTGTGGCAGGTAGAAGCTCGACGCAATGATGCCGGAACGGGGAGGCAATTATCACTGTTGTTATATACGGCGCCCGAGGGCGGACTGAAGCAGGAGCGGGTAGTCCGGAATCTGTGGTTGGGATGCATAAATCACAGCGGACTTATGTTTCGGGAGTATCTCGCCGCTTTTTGTGTTATGGCACGGAGCCTATTAGTTAACGACTCTTGGCAGCTCCGAAAGCTATGATGAGGCTCTCTAGGTGCAAACGTGTCGCAACTATAGATATGCCAAGCTTCTCGCGGTATACGATGGAGTGAGTGACCCAAGCTCTGCCATTTGATGCCCTTCGGAGATGATGATAGATTTGTCGATGCTGAGGGACGACTCCGATCGATATCTAACCGCAATTTATGAGTCAGTTACATTTTTCCGTCTGCTCTTTAACATCATACGCCAAGGAAAATAAGGCTGTGCAAAGCCAAGAAATCAAACCGAAAGTCCACCAATTGATACTTGGTAATTACGATCGGACAATCTCGACGAAGCACAAGTTGTGACGGAGGTTAGCCGTCATCCTGCACGGTGAACTAAAGGGACTTTTCATAATGGAGGTGTCTACTAGAGTTCTTTGCCAATCGCCTGTAATGCAACAACACCCTGTTCACGTTCACTTGGCTATGGCTACCAAGTACCCCGCGGGGAGATGTGATCCTCGGAGATCCTGTGGAGTCGATGAATTTTTCCACCCATTAAATTGGAAGCGAAGCAAGATCATGTATCATTTACCACAACATCCATCAGTAAGTCACATCGATACTACGTGACAGTGTTAGCTAAGATGTGTCGTAGACAAGCGTTTCTTTGAGCAGCATTATCATACTCTCCTCCGAATACATGTCTTTTCTCCAAAGCTATGCAATTGCTCTGCACGCCGAGTAGCTTGGCGACGACATAGAGTAGAATATATGAGAGCTGTCAATCACGAGTGAAGCTCGACACCATATCCCTTCTGGTCCGGGAATCTATCGCAATTATGAAGCTTTTTCTGCTGCCACTTGCGGTGGGGGTGGCAACAGCCACCCCATTAGCCATCATGGCTGATTCGTTTATCAAGCGCGGAGTGCCTTCGTCGATTAACTACAGTCAGATGACTCTGTACGGTGGTTTTGAGCTCGCGTACAATCTTACCGGCGATGAGAAATACGCCTCGTGGTACCGCGGCCAGATCGACGCTCTTGTGCAGGATGATGGCACGATCAAGGGTTGGGATTATGAAAAGTACTCGCTCGACAACTACCGCATGGGTAACAACCTCCTCTATTGGTATGAGAAGACAGGCGAAGCCAAGTACAAGAGCGCCGCATCTATAATTCGTCAACAAATCAACCGGCACCCAAGAACACCAACTGGGTGAGTAATTCTGGGAACTCCTGCTTTAGCGACTTTTAGAACACCAAGTTCAAGAGATGTCTAGAAATTTCGGAACCCCTCCCATATTACACTCCAAGTGGCTATAACTGATTCCAAGTGTTGTAGTGGATTTTGGCATCGTGACCCAGTATATCCGAATCAGATGTGGCTAGATGGCATTTTCATGGCTGACTCGTTCTACGCCAAATGGACAAGTCGATTTGATAATGGAAATACCACAGCGTGGGACGACATCGCATTGCAATACGACAACATTGAAGCTCACACGCGGAATCCCAAGACGGGGTTAATGGTGCACGGATACGACGAGAGTAAAGTAGCGGTATGGGCTGATCCTGTGACGGGCGCGGCCCCTTTGGTATGGGATAGGGCCGTTGGTTGGTACTTCATGTCGCTTCTAGAGGTGATTCCACTGTGGCCTCAGACACACCCCGCAAGGAAAAGACTTGTCGACTACTTCACAACCCTCGCTACCGCGCTCAAGAAGACGCAAGACACTTCGGGTGGTTGGTGGCTGATCATGGACGAGCAGTATGTGGGCGACGAGAAGAACTACATCGAGAGCAGTGGGTCGGCCATGTTCACTTATGGTTTCTTGAAGGGTGTCAAGCTCGGCTTGTTGGATAGAGGACAATATCTCGCGCCAGCACAGAAGGGTTACGACTTGTTGGCCGACAAGTTCGTAGTGGAAAAGAGTGATGGCACCGTTGATTGGGAAGGCACGGTCGAGGTCGGCTCGCTTAGCAGCAATGCTTCATATGAAGTAAGTTCACGTTAAACTATTCCGCTACATAACTCTTATGGCGATGATCAGAAGACTAACCCCTTGCAGTACTAGTGAGTCATTCTCGGAATCATTTCCTTCTTGCTTTGGCAACCTTCAAAGTATAAGGCTTCCTTTCGGGGGCAAAGGAATTTCCAGCAGCTTCCAAAACCCTTCCCAATCACACCCTAAATGGCCATAACTGACTCTGAGTGATCTGTAGTGTCTCGGTTCCCCTAGCGACCAACGACTATAAAGGCGCCGGACCCTTCATGTATGCTTCATACGAGATAGAAACCTTGTGATCTCCAGCAGACTTGCTCTTGGTATGAAGATAGTCCAAACAGCATGAAATGCTGTTCAAAAATTATTTTCAATGTATGAAAGGCATTTCATCCCGACCAGTGCTTGAGCGACCATCGTAGTCCTCAATTACCCCTCCAGACGTGATCAAACTTACAATGCAATGTCCGATTAATTGTGCGAAGCTCTGAGCGTGCCTTACCATCATTCTATGGCTCCAGTGGTCGCTTTCAGAAGCTCCACCTGTATCGATGTCTATACTTCCACAAATTCCCATAGTGCAGCTTCGGCGCTAGACGTAACATCGACCAAAGTGCGGCCGTCTTTGCCAATGCCCACCCACCTTAACGAGAGCCAGTGGGGTGATTGGAGGTGGCATCCCTCGTTCCCTCTACACATATATGAGCATACCCATATGGCATATAAAGCAAGACATTTGCACGTACTGGGGAGTTACCACAAACCACTCCCACGTCAGGTGGAGCGCGGCCGTAGCGCGAAAAGCATAGTTTCCGTCGCGCCCCAAATATTTTCCGAAAGCACAAAACCCGAACCAGCCAAGCGATTGTACGCAATCCCAATAGCATACTCCATTCTGGTCAGAGTCGTTTTCTAGACCCAGGCGTCCGTGCTGATTAATCGCCTTGCCCGAATCTCGATGACGGATCAAGTACTTTCGCCCGGGAGAGGGCGCACACGGACTGAAGCTGTTGTCATGAGCGCTGAAGGGATCTTTGCGTGATGAAATATCCTGTTCTGTTGTGTGCGTGGGAGTGTAAACTGTGCTGGAGTCGCCCGAAGCAACAGACACATTGTCGCCTTCTCTATCACGGGTGTCCATGATTCCTGCTAGCAGGGGAGGTTGGATGCAACTAACTTGAAAGATATGGAAAGAGAGGGGTGGTCGGTCCCGCATGTGGATTGAAGTGTTTGATAGCGCGGGGGGAAGGCGGGGTAGATGACTAAGCCGTTTTAAGAACACATCCTACCTTAAACAGGAGAGACGTTCCTAATTGGGCTCGACAGATGGGAAAGGGGTTGTCATCTAGTGTTACCATCTCCTGAACATAAAAACGTATCGCACTCCGCCGAGTTTTTTCGCTTTCGCCCACGAGTTTTAACGTGCGAGTCAAATGAAATCGAGTTGAACAAGGAGGCTTGTCACTACTTGATGAGAAACCTCGGGGATCCAAGTAGTCGAGATACGGCTTAAAAGTGCATCAAAACGGCAAACCTTCTATTGACTACCTAAGTGAACAAAAAATAGTTGACTGTACTATGTAACTATGGAAACCAATGATTGAGCCAAGTTTGTGTGGGTTACTTTGCTACCCATACTTAATAGAATATCTATTTTTAGCCTTTGACAACAACATGACAGCGCTTAGGTGCGTCGAGTAATCCAGGGTGCAACGCGATGCAGATCACGAAGTGTTATGACAACAGCTGCTAAAACGGCTAAGAATGGTAACTCCAAACGCCTTCTTTCTACCTGGGTACTCTATGCTGAAGACCGATAGGATGCCCAACATCCAGCTGGTCTGGGTAGAGAAGGGTTGTTCACATCGTGAAACGAAACTGCGGGTCTACCGTAAATTCGTCTCATTGGCGCGTGTTGTCTGCCCAGCTAGAAGGATCATCGGTTTCAACCCCCCGAAATATTTCTGCTGCAAAGACTTGAAGAACAATAATTGATTGGCAAAGCTAGAACACTGTCGTCGATGCCGAAAGCCGGTTCTAAGTACAACGAAAAGACCAACTCAATTACATGATATTCTTTCACTCATAGTTGTCCGTTGGGATCTATTTTGTTCTCTACATGTGAAATTACGGCTTTTGTGGTTGTATCGGCTCAAAATGTATTCCCAGTCCTGTTTTCCTATTTTCGGCTATCAAAAGCTGGGTTCACTTTTCGGAATATTCCATAAGCCTCAGGCCCAATTGCCGCTTCAACACTCCTTCGCAAATTAACCCCTGGTGTTTTGACTTCTGTTTTCACACAAGAAAGAAGCCCCTGTTTACTCTGCAGGGTTACACTGTTATTTTAGATACACTGGGTCTCTTGGCTATGCAATATAGATCCTAGTCTCTCTTGGGGGTTGCCTCGTTCGGTTCCGTGGCATGGAGGAACGCCCCCTACTCAAGATAATAGCTATAGGCATCTTCGCGTACTTAATTTATGTTTTCTACTCATAAACCTGCGAAGATTTGGTGGCTCAACCGTATTTCGGCAATCCTATTGCCTTAGAGTCGGCTGAACAACCAGCTCATAATCTATCATGTCGCTAACCCAGTCAGTGCATATTGGCTTCTGGACAAACTGGTCCAAGGGACAAGCTCTAGGCTCAACACTCACATTGTCCCGTTCAGATGCTAACTTGCTTATCGCTTTCTTGGCTTTCTGGGTCACGATCGTCACCTCCCATATCTGGAAATTGACCTGCTTCGTACTTCACGCTTTTTTCTCTTCTGCTTCGGAGCCCCAGGATGGGTTTTATCATCAGCGACAGCTGCTTCTTCGAAACTCGAGCGGGCCAGCAGCCAGCGTTTGGACACTTTTGCAAATTATATGGGCCTGGAGGAAACTTACCTGGAAACCGTACTCAAAAGGCGTCCCACTGCTAGCTATAGCAATATCCCTTGCTGTCAGTTTCGCTGCAGTCTCGGGTTTATCTTCAAGAGTCGTAACTGGAAACGAAGTTTTGATATCGAATTCGAGCTGCGGTTTGATTTTGCAACCTCAGACTGCGCGAGACCAGAAGGAGACATATGGGGTTTATATCCCTTACCTCGTGAATAACACCATCGAATCGGCAATCTATGCTCAAAAATGCTATATCAACTCGGCCAGTCCTGCAGACTGCGGTATGTATGTGAAACATGCCATCGCACCTCATAACGTCGATCTCAATTCCAGTTGCCCTTTCGCAACTCGCATATGCCAATCTCAGGATTCGAATCTTGTCATCGACTCCGGGCTCTTAAATAGCGACGAGCATTTTGGTGTCAACACATCCCCAAATCAACGAGTGCAACTACGCCAGGTCACCTCCTGCGCGCCCCTAGTGACTGGGGGATACGATTCATCAGCTTGGGAACCTGAAGGACGTCAAGTTACACGATATCACTACGGAACCTCCTTATCGTCATCCTCATCTGCCTCCAATAACGAAGATGACTACACATTCCAATTTCCAAATGTTCGATCGAGGGATTTCGTGAAAATAGGGTACACATACGGAATCCAAGATTATAACTTAGTGTAAGTTGTTAACGATGCAGTAATGATTATATATACAAACTGATCTCGGTGTGTCCAGTCCATTTTCAGCTCATTTCCTTAACGGGTCTATCTACGGTCCATTCTCCTTTATTCCTATTACAGACCTGCAACGCAATGACAGCGACATCGTTCTTGTTGGCCTTTCATCAAGCAATCTAAAATTCCTAGAGAAGACGAACGATCCGTGGTATCGAGCAACTAGGGACTTAGGGGGCGCATTTCAGGCCGACGAGGCAGGGCAAGCTCTGGGATGTAGTGTGCAGCAACAGTTCTGTCACGGTATTCTTCCGAATTCAAAAAATTGCACCTCTCTAGGTTCACTCTACGATACCTTCGTGGAGATGGGCGACATGCTGGCGGCGCATGAGGCAGAGCTTCAACAGTTTCAATGGATATACGCAGCCGCTATCTCGGCTGGGTTTGACCTGAAGACAATGCTCCAAACACTGGGGACACAAGCTCTTACGGCAAGGAATACACTTGCCAGCAATACACAAGGGCCCCTGGCGGATAATCAATGGCAGTTGGACGTGCTGTATTGGTATTCTATACAGATGGCGTTGATTCAGAAAGCCTTCATCAACACAGCTCTCGGGCCGTCCGATCCGAGGTTAATGAAGCTAGGTTACCACCAACCTCCGGCCAGCACGGTGGAAGAGGATATGTGCCGTAACCAGGTATGTGTTATTTCGCTCTTCTCAAGATTTCATCCTCGCAATTACTTCACCTAGTACACATAACAACTAACAAAACGACCCTAGAGGATGATCAGCACAGCTTTCGTATCATTCAGTGTCCTAGGACTAGCAGTTATAGCCTTTTTAGGCGTCCTCGTTATGGCACTTTCGATGGCAATTCTGCCCCTTGCCAACTGGGCTTTAGGCTTATTAAAGAAGGACACTTCTCATCTTCGTGAATGGTCTGCGGGTAGCCCGTACCAACTCCACCGTCTCGCCAATGAAGAGATCGGCGCAGGAACCTGGTCACGGGCCGACGAAGATATCCCTGTCACCAACGAGCACGAGGCTTTAGCTTTATTGGAATTTTCCGACCCATCCCACACGCGGCTCAGGCCACCACCGCAGAAGCATTGTACATATTCAGAACACGGAAGAGAATATATTTCGGCACAAACAGGAGCCGATTGAGAGAATACACTTTATTCCATATCCAAATCTTCAGCGCCCCCTGATCGTAGTAATAATGAGGCACGCGGGAGAGCTCATGAGCCCACATATCCTGATTGCTTGCTTCCTACTAGAAGATTCAACCTTGGAATTTCTTCGGGGACGCCGATTCGTCGTATGGTTGCTTCTTGCGAATCCGTATAGGAAGAGATTTTAGAGGTAACACTGTAGATTCTTCGTAACTACGTGGGGGAACTGGCTCTTTAATTGGTCAACAAGGCAATTACCTTCATCTATCTACAATAACGAGTTACCTAAAAATAGCTTCGATAGTTATAGGCTAGATAATTGATATTGTACGTACAGTTCGCCCATAGAAATCTACGTAGCAGAGAATAGTGTTAAAAAGAAGAACACAACTCACTCTATATTATAATATTAGTGCCTATCCGGTGCTTTTCAAACCATGTGCCACTTGTGCATACCGACCCCTAGGTTAGCTAGATGCTTGCAAAGACAACTATTCCTCCTTTTCTATTTTGAGTTGCATTTGAATATCTCTTACAAGATCCATGATGCGAGTGGCACTCATAGCGGTGAGAATGTGCCACCAACCATGCATCTCTAGTAGCCAGGCCCAAGGCAATCCGAGCTGTTCTCGAAGCTCTCTTAGCTCTGCACAAAACTCGAGATCTATATTCCATAGAATGTATGCTACGCCCATCAAGATGAGAGCTATCCGCCCCCGAATCCTCCACTCGGCAACCTTGACTTCCGGGAAGCCTGGTTTCCGCCAATAGAACAAGTAGATACCTCGCAATATGATGAGACCAATTGCAATGGAGAATCCAATTACGTGATAGATGATCTTCCCTGTCCAGACGTAGAACATCGCGAAAAGGGGGAAGACAGTGGCTAGGCTGATGTTGATAAACCGATCATAGGAAGACGAACGCCGAACTGTGAAAAGACCTTGCAGTATGGACCATACAAGACCAAGCATTGCCAGTTCGTCTCCAAATTGGAGGTTTTGCCGAAGAGTTGCATGGAACATGAAAGACGCAACGCCAAGAACGAATAGAGAAATCGACATGAAATCGAGTTTTGGTGCCAAAAGACCGCGGCTTCCAGCACCGTACATATACTGAAGAGCGAAGAAGACTAGTGGCGGCTCACGAGAGTTAGAAGCGAACTTGATATGTCTACAGTCTGGGGGCAGGCAGGTTTGGCGGCTGTACCATAGGTCAAGTTTGTCAGGGTATTGATAAATTCGGCAAAATATCTAGTGACGGCATAGTCTTCCTCGCAGAAACTATATATGAATCAGCACTTTTGTTCAGAAAAAAGATGCATCAGGGTAGGTCGAGAGAGACCGGGGCGTTGATTACTTTGCGCTGCTTGTTGGAGGACTCCAGGCTCCGCTCAACGCGTAGCGGTCACCAGCGAAGTGACGATTGTGATGCCCCATTTGAACTGGAGAAAAAAAATTCGATTAAACTGATAATTCCCTTTATGCTATTGGATAGTTATGTCCGTCGTTGCCGTTTTTTTAAGTCTATATGCTATCTAATAGCATGAGAAGATGAAGATAGAAATGAAGATGAAAAAACGTACTACCGGAATGGAAGCGCAAGAACGAATTGTGGCTTGTGTGGCTGGAGATTCTCACCGATCCTGACCAGGGTACATGTCTTACTTATTCAATACAAGCTAGTCAATCAAGCAATTAAAAGAATATCACTAAAAAGAAAAAACATAACAATGAGACAGGGAGGGAAATGCTCATCTGCGATCAAGGAATAACTACTTCAGGCAATGACCTGTGCATTCATCCGCCGTCAGCGATTCTCACGATGTCTAATGTGACAACGATATAGCCGTCGCAATTTCTTCAAGCTCTGCTGTCACGCGTGTATATACACGTCCCGCGGCACAACCGGACAAGTGTGATGGGGAAACGCGAGACTGGGTGCGGAACCCAAATGTCTGCACTGCCTTCTTCTATCAGCACCTTGACGACATCTGAATGCCCCAACTCCATCGCCACTTGCACGGGCCTCCCGCGACCGAAGCGAACCGGCATGATGTCTACTCTATCATCGTGTTCATTGCTCCAGCCACCCAGGACATGGTAGTCAGCATTGGCATTGGCACCGTACTTCAGTAGTAAGCTAACCAGACGAGGCGATTTTAATAAATACTGATACACTCGCGAGATAGATATTAGAATAAATAGCAGTGAATCCACAGCAAAAGTAGATAAATGCGACCGTACACGATATTATGCGAGCGTTATTTCATTTTTTAATTGGGTGTATACAGTTCTTATCCACTCTCTACGAAAGGCTCACTGCTATTTATGCTAACACTTATCTCGCGACTGTATCAGTATTAATTAAAATCGCCTCGCCAGATCCGCATCGTCTACCCTCGCGGCGATGGCGAGCGGATTGACAAAGTGTCTGCAGTTCCCCCGGCCCGGGGCTCATTCCTGAATCATATCGGATAGTTTTCCTCATATGGTAGAATTGGGGTCGCTTCCGGCCCCTATTTGAAAGATTATGTATAGCTAGGCAAACTTAAACAAGATAGAATAAGTCACAGTAGCGCCAGGCAAGCTGTCACTAAAATAGAAAGCTTTACCGTTCCTAAGGTCAGGTGCTCCCATTTTAAATACGCTGAAAATTAAAATGCTTTACATTTTAATTTTAATAATTAGATGTATATTGTTTATGCTAATAAGAATTCATCCTATTTTTATAGAGTTTTAGGGAGTCTGGTGTTAATTTTTCAAGCTTCACTTTCTTTCACACTTAATTGTCGTTGCTAATACGTGTTCAGGAAAAATAAAGCTTTCCAATCAAGGAGGTCACATGTGTGTTATAAGGGTATAGTAGTGGAAACAAGCCAAGGTGAGAAGTTTTAATTTGAAATGGGAAAAGACTGCTAGCTGATCTTAAGCTATAAGCCTGTGATATGCTGATATGGCTAAACATTCTCCCCTTCCGCCATCTTACATGGACACAACCTGGCATGGAAATGCCGAAGTTGTAGACAAATTGCCCGTATATTCAACCAATATCGATTCTGTCTTGCTGCCCTGTCGGCGAGCGTGCGTGTTCTGAAGGCTCTGCAGGCTTGCCATCCGTGAGGTGATGTGTCGCTATCGCATCATAATTGGTCGGAATTGAATTGTTGGACCCAGGTAAAATGCTATACGGAGGAGGGTTGGCGTCTGGAGATGCTTCACCATTTACGGGACAGTAGCCATACGTCGAACTGTTGCTGTATGGCATATGACACTGTCTGCAATACATTCCTTCATCACGTACTGGCTGCATCTCTAGTGTCTCGTTTTGGCAAGATTGATCGAAGTCGGTTGTCAATCGGGGTCCAGGAAATGGGAAACCACACCATACATCATGATCCCCCCAAGCAGTCAAGGCTCCTGTCAAGGCAGTCGCAGCCATAAAGATGGAAAGCCATAATAGCCAGTTGTATAGAACAGCCAGTGGTAATGTTATAAAACCTTGCGCAATCCAGAGTGAGAACAGAATTCGACCTGTCTTGTCTTTGTCCACAGGCGCTAAGTTTCGAGACTGGTGCCGCATTTTAAAATACGTTCAATAGCAGGTAGTGTGAGTGATAATGATTCCGAAAGGATAGGTTTGTGGTAAGTTTGGTGGTCTGTTGGGAGGGGGGGACTTTTCTGTCTTTAACTGCGACTGCCCGATGGAAGGTTATAACGGCAGCCACAGCTCTCGTGCCCACCCATTGATAAACTTTATAATTTGCGAGGGAGTGGCGTCAGTGGAGGGCCGAATTTGTAGGTGTAGTCAGCAGTGAGTAGAACAAAGTTTACGACGGAGGGATGATAGACCATCATGGCTCCCATAATTACCAACACCTTCAGACTCGACAAGATCACGAGAAACTACCCGCTTCTAATAAATATAATAGGAAAGACATTGTATTTCGTTAAAAGCATCACTGAAATAGAAGCAAATGGCAAAAGAAATATGATGACGTTCGATAAGAACCAATCAATCATCTATTTCCGCTCGTACTACACCCAAACATTTAGCCCAGAGAAAATAATATACTATGCATGTTCTCCTCCATTCCGAGGGCAAATCGGCATTTACCAACTATTGACAGGTTCTACTGTAGTTACTAATGAGCGAAACCCCGGAATACATCGCTAGCGGCCAAAATTCCTAGAGCTAGGAATCTAACTATTCCGATGTTTTCTATACTACGCAAGCGATATGCCCTAGCCTTTAGAACCGAATATGTCAGGAATGGCTATGTAGGCTATTCATCACTTATCAAGGTAGAAAGGTATCATCTTCATGGTACTGGAAACTAACAGCTCTTTCGGGCTCGGGCAACTTAAACCGTCTCGGGGCGACTCTTCGCCCCACCTGCGCGAAGATGAACAACTCGGCCGACGTAAATCGCCCGAAGTTATAGGACGCGCTCCGAAAACGATCATATAACGTTGACGCAACGATGTGGGAAGTCGTGTCGCAGCATGACTATCTAGTCTTTCGTCGCTTTCGGTTCTTCTAGCCTTGCAGCTTCATCTTCTCATTCCAGCCAAATGCTGAAATAGAGCGTCATTATGCCCTTTTTCCAGCGTGACAAAGCATCAATCTTCTACGTATCCGAGGGTACTGGCCCTGCAGTTCTGCTCTTACATGGTTGGGCTTGTGACTCGTTAGACTGGCAATACCAGATACCGTTTCTACATTCCCTAGGCTACCAAACCATCACTTTCGATGCACGCGGCCACGGTGCGTCCTCAGTGCCGCCCGAGGATGACCCAGAGCAACTCAAGGCCGAGGTCACGGCTTCAGATGCCGTCGCACTGCTAGTGCACCTAGAAGTAACTTCAGCGGTTCTGCTCAGCCACTCCGCAGGCGCCTTGGTTGCATCCATCATAGCGAAGAGCTACGCAGCCGTCGTACGAGCGAATATCATGATTGATCCGGAGCACTACCGCGAGCACAACGGCAGGAGCGGTTTCATCGCGGCTCTTAAGGCGGATGCTCATGGGACCATAACGCAAGCACTATCACAGTCGTATTCGGAGACTACACCCGCGTGGTTGAAGACGTGGCATCGATATCGCATTTTGAAGACTCCACATCATGTCATCTACCAGTCGCTACGCGTCAAGTCCAAAAGTAGGGAGTCAATTGCCAATTGGGATTCTGCAAAGGTGTGGATGAAGGAGCGGAAGGGCCCAAGATTAGTTGTGTTAAGGGATGAAACGAATTTGGAGAAAGAGAGGAGTCTTGGAATGGGCGATAAGGATCGCATTGTGGTATTTGATGGAGCTGGGCACTGGATGCACGTCCTTGAAGCTGAGAGATTCAATGGTCTTTTGAGGGAGTGGTTGGATACTGTTGTGAGAAGTGAATCACATTGAAGCTCAATCTGTAAACACTGATAAATTTAGATAGCTGCATCTAAAGTTATCAGCCGATAGATATTGCGATGAGAGTGGAAATGGTCCTCAAGCACCCCCGCCAAGAGTCAGTCAATGAAACACGATAGCCAGGAAAAGCATTGGCTTCATATACCCATCTGGGATTCCCTTGGAAGGTAGCGCCAGCATGCCAACTGCGGCGCAATATTGAACTTCATAAACACCCCAGCATTTCATCTGACCTAACATTGCGCCTAAGCCAATTATCATAGATTTCCTCTTTAAACGGAAGGTCCCAAATATCGCGGACCCAAAGTGTAGCTACAACAGAACGCAACAAACCGTACTCCATGTACTGTTCCAGTGTTAACAATCCAAGGACCTCCGGAACTAAGAACTAGGCCGTATACCAGGACGAGGAGACCTTCGGGCAGTCCTGAACAAGTATAAAACAGCAATGACTTCTATCAAATTCACAGAACAGACGCGGGCCCTGAGGAAATTCAGGATCGAGAGACAAGCCGACATCATCATTGTTCCCGCGGAAGGTTCTGACAGGTTCCTTGCCGAAGATTTTCGAGAAGGCCCGGGTAGAAGCGAAGACACGAAAGGGTTCAAAACAATCCCGAGTGTTCCTATTAATACCGGTCGTGTAGAAGTTGGGATCATTGTCTAGTTTTCTCTCCACTCTGAAAAGTTAAGGCTCTTTGACACCAAAGAAAATATTTATAGTTCGAAGCCATTTAAATATCTGTCACAAACCTAGTATGGTGTAGGCAATAGACTCTTGTTGTTGCACGGGGAGCCCTAAACACCTTGTGGAAGCTATCTGACTAAATACTGGAGTCTCTTTGCTTCTACACTTTGTGGCAATATCAAAGCGGCACCTTGAATAACAGTTGGTCAACTTAGTTGGTAGCACCTGGCGTAAATATAACAGTCTAGTTAATATATTTAACTGCTTCGACTTTTTTCTTTTTTTTTCTTTTTGGGGGTTTGAACTAACAGCATGCTTGCTAGTTCTCCCATGTTATCTCCTCGCTTGGTCAAGTATGCCAAGAGACCCCTAAGTGCCCAGCGAATACTGGAGAGGAGTTTCGTCCGTGATGCTCCATTTTCCAGATCTCATTTTGCCCCATTGCACCAACTTCAAATGTGTGTCTTGCCTCCTAGGGTTCGGGTGGCACGCAGCGCTAATAGCCGCACTACAGCTTAATACCAAAGGCATCCGGGTTACCAACAACTCCCGACTAGTCTCGGTGCCACCTTCGCAGGGCCCTATCTTACGGCTCGGCAGTGGCTTCACTGCTAAGAGCACAATGCTGATAGAAATTCCTAATACGATAGCTAAAGAAAAGATGAACGCGATTATAGAGTATCCAATGACGGACCCATCGAGAGCGTCGTCGGGAATAAATTCGTCTTTGCCTGGGTAGTTTAGGTCATAGACGAATCCTCTAGTCTGAATAACAAAGAAAGCCTGGGAAAGAAGCCAATGAAGAACAAGCGAAGAAATTAGCAAAGGGATGCCATAACGATATGGCAGTGATAGAAAGAAGGTCCGTCTCTGTTGGCCCTGAGGAGAAGGCACTCTCAGTCCACTGGGCTTGACGATGAACTGTGCCCAGCGTTGCGCCAACAACAGTCTTGTGAGCAATAAATTGGCTAGCCACCAACCTGAACCTAAGATAACCTGGGGCACATTTGCTAGGAACAGGGTGCCATAGAATGCGTTGGCTCCTAAGGATTCGATTGCTTGAGTTAATGCGATGGTGTAGCCGTGGGCCTCGCCAACGCCCATGCGCCATAAAGAGCCCAGATCAGTAGGCAAATCATATTCAGTCAGGGCTACAACTGCCCTGATTACCAAAAAGGTGATGGCTGCTGCTATACCTACGAAACTGTATCATTTGTTAGGAGCCTGTGTTAAGCCTCGAACAGAAAAGTTAAGGGCCTTACACGAAGGCTGTAGCGAACCATAAAACTTTTCCGGCGCCACGATACCATCGAAGGTTTGACCGCAGTCGATCGGCAGCGGGGCGACTCTTTGTCACAGTGGCGGGTGTGCCGAAGTCTATCGAGCCATCACAATCCGAGCACTCTAGGAGCGTTGCCATCGTAGTGTACTGGTCTTCGTGCTCTAAAAAGTTAGAGACGGCCTCATCAAGAGTAAGGAGCTGTGCTTCTTCCCACCGCCCCCTTGCAACTTTTTTCATCTGTTTGCGGTGAATGTTCCAGGCGAAGTAGATGCAAGTTAAAACGCATCCGTTCAAGCCAGTCACCACCAAGAGGAGGACTGAACTATATCGGATGGCGCAGCCGTCTTCATGCTGTTCGGCCCCTACTGATAGACAGTAGTCTACCTTTGCGAAAAGTTGCTTGTAAATTTGCTGATCCTTGTCTATCTCGATAAAGTCCATTGTCCAATCTTCAGCTATCGAGAGGAGGTATTCCTCATTACACCACTACTTGTTCAATTAGCAATCCAAAGACCCTAGAGGTGAGGCGACCTCTAATGAACATTTTACGAGACTGTAGGTCTCAGGAGACTCGGCCAGGGTTGTTTGTTGTCAATTACAATTGGAAATTGACGTGGAAGGGATAGGGCAGAGCCCTGAGAATACTCACCCGATGCTTGACCGGGCCAAACGGGTATGTAGGGGCCCAAAAAGCCGAACAAAGCCAGTTAATATCCAATTCCCAACGTAGCCCTGTCGTGATTGATTCGAAACGATAAAGCAGTGACGACTCGATGTTGCTTGGAACCAAAGACAGTCTATCGCTCATTGACACATTGGACGCCACTACAAGAACGCTCTTGTGTCGAACATCGGGCTGGAGGTAGCGGCCGATGCAGGCTGATTGATTCAGACGTTCGAGTAGCGATTCTCCAGCCATTTTTTGTAGGGAACCACTATCCCTTGCGCCTGTATGATTGGCACCTTGTGTGATCCAGTATTGGGAATCCGATATATATGTAGCATCCCAAGACTTAGTATCCAATTGAAAATCACTTGTGAGGAGGGATACCTGATACGAAGCGACAGGGATCGCCGAAAAGAAGACAGAATTCCACCTAACGCTTTGTGTTAGTATTTTGGTGATATTGAGGATAAACGGGGCCCAGACAGTAAATGTAAGGGTAAGGAACCCAAGAAAATACCAATGGCAAGGAATTTACGTCGTGCATCGATTCGGTTTCCCCGGAGATTGTGATAGCTTGGTGTCCCGATCTCTAGCCAGTCGCCAACCTTATGGGCCTTGGATATCTCTGTCCGAGTGGGTGCTACAAGGCATTGGACACAAAAGCTGCAGGAGAAGAGCACCAAGGAAGAGCAAATGTTTATGAAGAGATGGACGACGGTGTTGATTATTCTCATTTGGCCACAGCTGCTGGTGTATAAGTCTCCGAGGTTCTTGAAGTGATTCTGTCTGGATAATATCCAGATTGTCACACCAAGATTAAAGATGAATACCAGAGCTGTGGAACAGAACATACTCGCTATTTTCGCATTGGTACTCAAGTGGAAGCCCTTCAGTTTTGAAAGGAAAGCCATTGGATGTAAGAGTAAGTCGTTTTGAGATAGTCAATAGATATGCTGGTTACTGGAGCGAAGATATGACCAAGACCCGTTCACACTAGTATTCGACCGGTAGATTAAGGCGTGGGGTGTAGGGGTTGTATAGTTTTAATTAACCTCTACACGTCGGGTAGGAGGGCTGTGGGCTTTATATCTGTATGAAGCTGGGTGATTCCATGCTGGGAAGGCCTGATAACTCTCTGTATAGAGCTTTGGTGTTACGCAGACTAGCCCCCAAGTAGGGGAATGCAACTACCCGTCTACCAGGGCTTGGTCGGCAATATCGTGTAACCAATCTGCGGGTCACTGTTTAATCTGTAGTTCGGGGTTTGAGATATTGCAGCTACCCGTGTTTGCTAAATACTACAAAACGGATATGAATTATCTAGGCAAGTAAATACGAAGGTATTCGTGTGTACATAGACCTAGGTTCGCCGCGAAGAGTAAAGAAGATTATTGCAATATCGAATACCCATTCCAAGCCCTAGATACTACCCCTTTAACACTTGGTGCTCGGTGGCTGTCACATCATGACGTCTGTCTTAGAATAGCGTATAGTCACGACATGAAGAAAACATGAGACCCTACATCACAAGCATATACATGGATGGCGGACCATTAATAGGTTTTCGACATAATCCTTCCAAGGCCAAATTTCCGAATTAGGTAACAGCACGCTTTGCATTAATTAATCCCGATAGGGATAGGTATCAAAGGGGCACACAACGGTGTTGAGAATCGTCGGGTTGCGTTTTTTGGATTATTTACACTACCTAAATATAGTAGCAATAGTGAAGAATCGGATAGGTGGGATGTAACCCAAGGGGGAAAAACTTCCAACGTGCTCCAGCAGGAACAGAAATAAATCTGGCGGCCTGCTTCATCCTCGCTTGAAAGACTACACATCTTTACTGAATGACAAAATCCAGGCCCTACTGCGGTAATACGTCCTGGGGGCTAATACGACAGTATAATCTACTCCTGCATACATAGGATCCAATGAAGCAGATAATTACCCCCACGTGTGTGGGATCCAAGGGTGAAGTGCCATCTATCGTATGCAGTGCGACCAGTATCAACCTATATTGTAGAAAACATTCCTCTATTGCATCGAATCAAGGGATATAAAGTAATAAATTAACTATGACGGAGGAAAAACCGCGCCGATACAACCTCCTCGTTGTAATGGTATATATATAGTATCACGCTGGTACATCACAGTCACAATAACTTGCTTCGGGATCGGTCCGACATTAGGTATTTTGTGTATATGTAGACCTAGTATTCTCACGCCTTTCCAGGAGTTATCAAAAGGTAGGCACAATGTCTGCAGATCAAATCCGCCACCCTGGAAGTAATCAGTCTGGTTTAAGCACGTTAGCGCTTGTCCATTATCATACTTGGTTGTATTCTATCATAACATGCTGATGTACGAATAGCCGAGAATCCAGCTTTGGGCTCACTACATCCGTACGAAGCTCTCGCCTAGGCGTTCGACGTCTGAAAAATAATGGCTCAAATAACTTCTGGGGGTGAAGGTTATTGGATCCGTCTCTGTACGTGAATATGTACAATATACTGACCTATTCTCAGAACGCATTGACAAGGTTGCAGAAATTCTTGCCGCATATTTCCATGAAGACCCATTGTACACATATATTTTACACGATCTTGCCGAGCCCAAACGTAAAGCATATCTTCCAAAGCTATTGCGGGGTGTGGTTGCTGCTTGCGTGCTAAATGGCGGATCCATTATCGAGGTAGGGGATTGGAGTGCTTGTGGGGTCTTCATGCCCCCCGGGAGGAAGCCGGACAATGTACACACTTTGGTACGAGCTGGAATTGCCTCTATGATATGGAACCTAGGAATTTCGGCAGCCAAGGTACTTAAATTGGGTCGAACATCCCTAAAAACCTAGCTGAGGCAAACCCGTACTTACATCATCGGTAGCGTTTAATTATCGAGTATCCTGCCGCTGTCGATCAGGTTATAGCGAGAGTTCTTGACAAAGAAGAAATTCAGGCAGGATATTGGTACGGTATTATTATGTGCACCAGCGCTGGCAATCGCCAGAAAGGTCTTGCATCATCTTTGGTCTCGTATGTTCAGGACCTTGCGAGGATAGATGGAAAACCAATGTGGATCGAAGCTCCGTCCATGAGGACGGCTCAACTGTACCTTAAGCTTGGGTTTAAGCATGCGGGGAAAATTATAGCCGGTAAGGGTGTTGTAGGTATTGATGGACTAGCCAAGGAAGGAGGTGAAGGTATCACAGCTTGGGGGATGATTTATCGACCAGAAAATAAGGCATGTCAGCTAAGCCATCTATAATCTACCAAGTTTCAATAAAGACAGAAAATCTTTCGATGTTGATTCAGATTCGTCTAATTGAATTTATTAGAAAGCTTTACTTTTCCCGAACACGTATTAGCAACAACAATCAAGTATAAAAGAAAGTAAAGCTTAAAAAATTAAAACCAGACCCTTTAAAACTTTATAAAGTGGGATAAATTCTTATTAGTATAAACGATATGCATCTAATTATTAAAATTGAAATGCGAAGCATTTTAATTTTCAGCGTATTTGAAATGGGAGCACCTGACCTTAGGAACGGTAAATCCTAATATGTGATTTATCCTGCGTCTGCCACCCTTTTTGGCTGGGGATGCCACTAATTTCTAGTCAACATACGCCACTTTAGCCGTATACAGTTAGATTTTGTCAATAGGAGTGGAGACACGTACAAGCGTGTGGGTAAGCAGTATTGTATTCAGGATCATTAAAAGAAGAAGAAGAAGAGCCTATAGGCTCCAGGGTGTGGTAACACTTATATATATCAGATACAGGGGAGTGGAGTGTACCAGCCTCCCCTATTTCAACAGATTTACGGCAAGGGCTATACCTCTGAGTGACTTAGATGTTTAAGCATATAGTTGCTTATATGTAAGTAGTAACTTAACTAATAAATCAACAGCGTTGTTTTTTGGTTATAATTAGGTTACCAGTATGAATAAGCAGTATCCTACCTAGTAGTTTAAAAGTTATACGAGCACTTAGTTATATTTGACTTTATAAATGCACACGTTTTCTACGTCGTGTAACCACATAATAACCACGGAATACAGGACTTAGGAAGGCACTTCGGCTCGCTGCTTCGGCTTACTCAATTATATGTATGTATGTATGTATGTATGTATATCATCTGTACAGACGGGGAATTGGTGGCATCCCCATCCAAAAAGGGTGGCAGACGCAGGTTGGCTATAATATGTAGGGGCTAGCTCGTGCTAGATCAGGCCAAAGTCATATTTCCCTAGTGTCAGGATCTCTAGTATAGGGTACTATTGGGAAGGTATAAGGAACAGTGTCTAGATCGGGACCCCGCATCGGCGTTGCACGTCAAGGTCTATCCTTCTTTGGGGCTGCCACATGGACTAGCTTTTGGGTATTAGGATTGTAACTATCTGTATACTAGGGGGTTGGTGATATTATATAAATTTTGCACGAACCAGCTATTCACATATATAGCTGCCTGTATTCATTTTCGCCTATTATCGTGTTTGATTGATCATGGTAATTCACATAATATCGATACGGGTCTGGCTAGGCAAGGTCAGGCGAGCAAGAGCAAAACTTTTGAATATTAAAACCTAGATCGTCGTCAAATCCAGAAAAGAGAACTAGATTGTTAGGTATCCTTGACGCCTCGGTAAATTATGATATTATCGAGGACCTCTCCAAGCTCTGGCTCACTACCCCTTGTTTAAGGTGATCGTCGCACCTGGCAAAGTGGCATTTGACAGTAATTTAAGTAGCCCAAGCATTACCTTGTAGGCTGTGACACGCTTGGTCCATTTGTTCCAAAGACTGTATAACTCTAGTCATAATCCAACCGGACCTAGCAGAGTTCTCCTTATTGTGTCCTGCCGCGTTTCCTATTCGTAATTCATTGGAAATGACACATTTTCGTGGCGTGTAAGAAAACTGGATGCACGAAGTTTTGCTCTCACATACAGCTCGGCAGTCCTCAAACGAAGCCTGGGCCATTCGTTCTGTTTGGGAAAAAGCGTGTCTATTTTCGTCCGAGAGCTTTTCGAAAGCTTCATCACTGTACTCAGTCCCTGTAGGCATGTTGTCCCATCTACTAAGCTCAGATTGAAGCTGGGGTCCTATAACACTGTTAAAAATATCGCGAAATCGAAGAGTTGCTGTGTCCTTTTTGTAATAAAGCCATTCCGTCTCAAATTGCCACATTATATAGAATTCCGGCTGGGTCATGTGGTGGAAGGTCAAGGGCGCGTAGCACCATATTGGTTTACTAAGCTTGTCAACGGTCCAATCAAACTTCGTCACTATCAGGGCACAAATTAGTTTACTTGCTCAGCTAATTAGAAAGACAATGGCATCAGGAAGAACCAAGGGAGGGAAATGATCAATATGATTCCACTCACAACTGTTGCCTTGGATATGAGGGGATGCCGAAGACAAGGCAATACCGGCGTCTGTCATCGCCCTTCCTAATACCATGTCACCAGCCCATTCTTTCGCTGTGTATTGGTCGAACCAGTCCTTATTTTCTTTCCAATGCTTTAGGACAATTTTCATGGCTGGGTTCGAAATCATAAACCCAGATCCTCCATGAGCAAAAAGCACTTTTCCAATATACATTCCCGTGCCGAGATAGTGTGGTTTGTCTGAGTCGAAACGCAAGAGGTATTCTAGCATGTTTTGCCAAATCATGTAGGTATCAGGCTCGATAAAAACAAACCATTTTGCATCAGGCCTATGCTGTAACGCTCGATCGAGCATCGGAAGAAACTTCCACTTGTCGAGTTTCCAACCCGGGTTGTCTAAAGCCCCTGCAGGGCCGCTGCCGAAGGAAGTTTGATAATCTAAACCTTCTCTTCCGCTTTCGCGAAGCTTGTTATATAGCCAAAATTCCGGGGCGCTCGTTCTATAGTAATCGCTGATTTGATCGAGAACATCAAACGTATGATGGCCTTCTACATCCTCTTCGAGATCAGAGTAGATAACATAGTCGGGAACGCATGTAAGAACAGTCCGAAAATGCACTGGCAGCTTCACAAGTACCTCTGTAGCCCCAGTGCGGATGACTACAAGTATATCATCCAACAGGGGTGACTCTGGGCAAGCGAGGGGAGGATGACGATGTCGAACGGAGGAATCAAGAGTAGCTATCAAGTTTCGAGTTGGCCAAAGATCAAGAAGAATCGATAAAAAGATAACAGATGTGATAAGGGCTACACAAAAACGACAAAACTTTGAAGATCTGCGAGGCATCTTGATCAACATGGCGGCAGGATGAGGATGCTTTCGGTGAAATTAGATCTTCCCAAGGAGACAGGATTAAAAGAAGTCTCCGGTATTCCCCAAGATGTAGCGTCTATGCAGCGAGTTGGTGCCAATTTCGAATTTCCAATGGCGGTAATATTTAGCTAGACAGCAGTAACTCGCTGCAAAACCAACAGAGAGGAACGGTCCACAGTTGATTAAGACTAATCATAACCTGCAATTAAAAATCTGGGACAATAATTGTCTGGTGTGGCCAACAGACAGAAGGGATCAGACTGATAGGCCAGTCTGTTAATTATAGCTCCCGAGCGCATGGGTTAACCTGCATGGCAGACCTAACAGTATCCGTAGTTGTATCGAGGTTGCATTGTCACATAACAGATCCCTGTTAAGTTGGCTGCCAACACCAATCACAAATTTAGGCGTCTTGTCAACCTTGTCGTCCTACTGGTTGTTACCTATGTGTGTGCAGCCAACAACTTGTTGCAACTACTGACTTACCGCCGAGCTAAAAACTGTAGCTCTCTAGCCAGTCGAAGCCAGTGGACTCGATTACAGTGCGTATATAACGTAGAATACGTACTGTACATTAAAGTGGTACTGTACGAAAATGGTAACCAAAATACGAGCTTTAACACAACAACCGCTCACGTCAATAATTCCCATTCCCATTCCCTCACCACATTTGTTAACTTAATGATTATAACACTTGAATTTGGGCTTTGTCGCGATATTCGAAAATCAGCCTGCCATCTCGTAAGTGTGGGCATTATCCAATTCGACCGGTCTGTTGTTCTGCTGTGCTTTGATTTCCACCTCAGGCAATCGGGTTTGAGAACTGGGTGGGGCATAATAAGATTGCTTATTCTGCGTTGCTCCATCGTGGTTCTGATGCATCTGAACTCCAAGCTGTTGTTGTTTCCCCATGCGTTTGCGTCGCAAGAGCCAAAAGGCGAGAAGACCGACAATGGCGAAGACGCCTACGCCTACACCTACGCCTATTCCCGCTGCTGCCCCAGTGCTGAGGCTTTGGGCAGGCGGAGCCGAAATCGAAGTGAGAATCGGGACGGGGCCAGAGGTCATGCCGGTTGTTGAGTCATATGTAGTGGTGGGCACTATAGTGCTGGCTATTGTGCTGGTTATGGCACCAGATGAAGTGAGTGGTGGTGTCTGCGCAGATGCTTCAATGTTAGCTGACAATTTATTCTTAAATTTCTTTCTCTACAATAAACTCACAGATAGTAAAGCAATACCCCAAGCGTTCACACCATGGTCGCCACCAATGGTATGGGTCTCGGCTTGTCCCGTACGGGCTATTAAGTCGGTCCGTGACCCGGTAATAATAGCACCTGATGAAAAAGATGCCTGACACCCATAGGGCGCCGGCTGAGGATCTGTCGCAGGGGCGCAATTGAAGTTCCATCCCGATACCAATGGACAACACATAATGTAATCAGCTGACTGGCCGCTGTACGATGTTGCAGTCGAGCATGCTCCGAAATAGTTCTTTGGACAACCGCCGTCGGTCAGGTATGGAACACTCAGAGTGTATGATGGCGGGACACAGCCACCTGTCGGACTGCTCTTTTGGCCGAGATTTGTGACGGACGGCATTCCAAACATGTCACTAAAGACGGCATTCGACGAATAGACAACATACCAAAAACCCGTGCTCGCCACGCATGAGCTGGCGGGCGTCCAGCTTGTTGTTAATGACGGGTATGACATGGTGGTATTGGACGACACTACGCTGGAATTAGCAACCTCGCCGTAGTTGTTGATAGAAAAGGCGGATTTCTAGATTTAATAGAGAAGGTCTCGTACCACGGAAGGAGGAACCTTAACAGCTAACACACTTGTATATCCCCGAGTCCGTGAGGGCGGAAGGCCGGCTACTAACATTTTGACAAGACTGAGACAATGTAGTCAGAGTTAAAAGAGCCCCCTAAACACAGTCCGATAAAGCAGTCTGTGGCAACCCTAGCTCTAACTCACGACGCCTCAGCTTGTCCTGCACGTGAGTTGTCAGTTGTGACCAACATTAAAAGCATCAGTATTATTGGCTGAGCACAAATAGACCTATGTGACCCGCAGCCACCAACCAGGCTTATGGCCTTGTCCTTTTCTCTGTCACTTTCCTTTCTTCTAACATCATTGTTGTTGTTTCCGTTCCTGTCATACAATGCGCCCCGCTGCAGTTTTTCAAATTATTCATTGATATGATTTTCCCCTATGCTTGACCTAAGAACATGACCTAATATCCTGCAACATTCTCGATGCCATTGCGACATGGTGTTCCGAATGATTCGCAAGAACCGCAACTTTGCTACAGGTAGCATCGTTGTTGTATTATCTGTTCTTTCTCTTCTTTTTCTAAGCTCTAGAATCCAGTCATTTGTACCGCATGTCGACTTTCAGAAATGTCAATCTCAGTTGAAGTCACTGGCTATAACCCCAAAATACACGCTTCCATTTACCTTTTCGAGAGGTCATCTAATTCCTCCTAAGATCTGGCAGATCCTACTTCCTCATCCCAACAAGCCTGATAATGCTCCCTTCGACGCACAAGTCCTGGCAGACACACCGAGCTGGCTTATACAAAACCCTGGCTACGGCTACATCCTCATTGGCCAGGAGGAGGCCGCCGACTTCATCAACACGCACTTCTCTGGAGACACCAAAATTATTGATTCTTGGCGAGCCTTAAAGAATCCAGGAGTGAAGTCAGATCTTCTGCGCTACCTTATACTTTTTATCGAGGGCGGCGTCTACACCGATATAGATACCGAAGCTCTCAAGCCCATTGATACGTGGGTGCCCGAACAATATCGAGATCAAGCTAAGGCTGTGATTGGTATAGAATGGGACCAGCTGAACGGTGGCCCGTGGGCAGAGATACCACACAGGTTGCAATTTTGTCAGTGGACCATCGCTGCCGCTCCAGGCCATCCTCTTTTCATGAGGATGGCCTACCACACTATTAATGCCCTTGAGCGCCTCGCTGCCGAACACAACACGACTTTGAGCAATCTCGACCCGTCGAACGTTGAAGTTATGATGTCGTCCGGCCCGGCGTCTTGGACCGACATCGTTCTCGAACAATTGAAGGAAATGGACCCGAATGTTACGGACGTAACGAACTTTTCAGGTATGAAACCAACTGGGCCAAGGTTATGCGGCGATATCCTAGTCCTCACCATCGATGGTTTCGGCATGGCGCAGCCACATTCGAATAGTACCAACGACGGCACAATACCGGAGGCTGCGCTCTTGAAACACAAGTTCCGGGGTTCCTGGAGAAATAGTGGTTAGAACTCAAGGTAGAACGTCACATAAGATGTTTTATTACAGTGCTATTAGGAAGATTAAGAAGCGTGCGCTAAAAAGAATTAGCTGCCTACTTGTTACTACAACAGATTTGAACTCGTGATTTGAGATTTAAATTGTATTTATATCTGTTACAGGCCAGATGCTAGCAAGTCTGTCCTGGTGGTTTTAGAACTACAGTCGGAACAGCTACTTAGTAGTGACCGCGCAGAGTTTTCGTAGAAGGAAACCCTTTTTTGAGTTGGTTAATAAACGGACTCAAGGGACTAAGACAGCACCTAAGGCCTTCATGACTTCTATGTCAGGTATATAATGGCATAAGCAGCTAAAACGAGGCTTTCGCAGGTTTTGGTCGCCGCTAAAAGGGATCCATCACACCTTACAGCTTCGATGATGATTGCAATCTGAGCTCTCTTCCAAGCCCTTGTTATAGTAGTTCATACCGTTCTGATGGCCTGTGGCAGTATTAAATGATAGTAATTGATCATAAACTCTCGAAGTTGTCTTGAAGTAGAAGAGAATTCATCACTTAGTATAAAAGTATAACGAGTTTCCCCCTATTCGGCTAAAACTCGCGGGATTTACTTTGCGGCTCTCCATCAATAGAGAAGATATTTGAGAGCATCTCTATGATCGATAAAAAGCCTGTCGGCTGCAGCCCAGAGTTTCATATTCGATATTTCCGGCTTCAAAATTGATGAGATTGATCCTGATCGAGTGATAGGTCACAGTACCGCTTATTAAGAGGACGAGTGAAGAGAACAGTAGGCTGTGATATTCCTTACTACTCTATTAAGTGCTATTCAAGATAAGCGAAATGCAAGACTGGCTTAGAGGCTAAATCAAGTACACACGTTGAAGTGTACGCGTCTAGGCCCGATCTTGTACCTAATGAAGTTAAGCTCTCATTAATTTTTCCCCACGGGGTCGGCGCTTCTGGTGGGGCACTATTTTCACAGATGCCAGAGTTAACGCTTTCAAAGACTCATCAATTTCCAATGTATCCTCGTCGCAGTTGACTAATGCATCCATCATCTATATTATGTCATGCCACTCAGTTCAATGTGACGTCTGTCACATTGCGATAAAGGAACGTTTATTGTCTTTGTGAGATACTACCTTAGCGGAGGACAGACGGGAGGATTCTGCTGACTCGAAAAGTATTCGACCTAGACTAGACAAGGGTGCCAGGTTTCTTACATGATGCAAACTCCAGAGCGGAAATGAGGTTAGAACCGATGGATTGGGTCTATGTTATAAGTATCGCGCTTCCTCGCATCGTTGAATTTTAGTCTAAATGAACATCAAGAGCTAGGTTGTTTGCCTTATTATCGACACTCTTCAATATCCACCACAGGAACTGAAGAGTAGGGCATTAACGTAAGTCGCTTGGGATTCTCACTTATCAATCGTTCTTCTTCCTGGGCAATATGAGAAGACGATTCGCCACAGCCGCGGCCTTGAGCTGTCTGAGTGCTTCGCAAGCACTAGCACAAAGTGACATTCAAGCCTGGCCTCCAGCAGCGGTGCAGAACAACACATTCAACGCGACCTACAGCGAGCTCGACAACGCTCAAGCGCGAGAGATCCTCAAACGCGCAGGAGTGCCTAATGACCAAGCGGAGGCCGTGCTTGTAGCTCTCGATTTCGAGCGCTCGAATTGGGCGGGTTCGTCCACCCAGCTCGATCCCTTCTATCAGGTCGTTCCATCACACGCCGGGCTGGCAGCAGGAGTTCCGTTAAAGGTTGAGCCCGTGAGCAATGCCTCGCTTTACACGCTTCCTCCGGGCGTCTCACTCTCGCGCATTTTGTTCACTACCGAGACGCTCAACGGAACCGTCATACCGGCGTCTGCTTTTGTGTTGTGGCCTTACTTACCACGTAGCTTCGACTCTCTTACGCCCTATTCTAACCATACCAACGGGACCTCAAAACCGCAGCCTATAATCGGCTGGGGCCACGGGACATCGGGATGGTCTGGTGAATGTGGCCCCAGCCATATCCGGAACTTGTGGTATCAATTCTCGGCGCCTTACACGATGGCACTGCAAGGATATGTCGTGGTGGCGCCGGACTACGCGGGACTCGGCCTTGATCATGATTCCAGCGGTAATTTCATCGCGCACCAGTATGGTGCGAATCCAGCCTCTGGTAGCGATATCATACACGCCATAGAAGCAGCTCAAAAGGCGTGGCCGGCACGCCTTAGCCGCGAATTCGTCATTATGGGACACTCACAGGGCGGCGGCGCAGCTTGGGGTGCCGCGGAACGGCTAGCCAGTCATCCTGTGAAGGGATATCTCGGCACCGTTGCCGGCTCGCCTCTAACCTCGTTGCTAGACAATGCGAATTTTGCCCAGGAGGTGGCACCAACAGTTTTAGGTGAGGGGTTGGCGCGCTTCTCCACAGCTATCGGATCTGTTTTCCCTGAGTTCAAAGCCAGTGACTGGCTTACCGAGCAGGGCGTCAACTTGACCAATGCAAATCAGGAATTACAAGGCTGTCAATCTGTCGCGCTCGAGCTCATTGCTGGATATAACCTTAGCCGTCCCGATTGGAATGAGACCTGGTACCTGGACGCTTTCGATGGTCTCACGCGAAATGGCGGCAAAGCGTTTGCTGGCCCTATGCTCGTTCTCCAAGGTATGGCCGACAATGCCGTTCCGCCACCCCTGGTTACAGCTACTGTGAATGCGACATGCACGGCTCTTCCGGATAGTCAACTTGAATACGCGATGCTTGATGGCGTGGGACATGTTCCTGTAAGTTCACGCAATCGGATCATAACACGCCATTATTAACTCCTCGCTTTTAGGTTCTCTATGCAGGACAGCAAGTCTGGCTAGATTGGATTGCGGACCGATTCAAGGGGGTTAGAGTCGCAAAGGGCTGTAAACAGACATTGCACTCTCCTCAGCTAGATGTGTCTGATTTCCAAGGGGATTTCAAATATACGTTGCAATATGCAGAGTATTCGTATGAAGTGGCGTAGATAATGAGAGTTGACTCGCTCTTATCGTTCTTATATAACCTACTGTATATATGCCTAATCGTTCTCACCGTCGCTAATAAAATAATATCCGACTTGTACAAATGAATTAATGAAATTGATCCCGCTTACAGTACTTACGGCGCATGTTCGAATAACTCCTACTTGTCCAATCAAATCACTCAATCCTATGAGACGTCACTGGGCTACACTTATATTAATGATTGTAGCTCACATTAGTTGATAAATCTGTCTTATAAGCCTTGTCTCATGAGGCCTGTATTAACGTAAATTGGAAATTTAGGCATGAGTCGTCTGTCCAGTGCTATCTCACCAGGATTAAACAGAAATGCTGCAATCTTGCTCCGTCGGGTGCTTGATATTAAGCTGGTAAACTTGAGCTTGTTTCCGGGGCTTACGCAACGCGCCCTTTGCTCAAATGCTGGATCTTGTGATCATATCATGGAGGGGCATAATGCGGGGTACGTCCGCCGCATCTCCGAACTATCAAGGTTGATTATCAACCAATCAGACTCGCATTCCCGTCTTCATGTATAAATCATCTTTTATCAACTAGGTATTTTTGGAGCTTGTTCTTCTAAATTTCCTAAACCAACTTGATCTTTACTATACTAGCAACTTACCATGTCCGAAGCCTCCGCTCAAGAAGAGCAGCAGCGGGCAGCGTCCCTGCAAGAAGCGCAGGACAAAGCTCTCCAGTTCTTCGAAGACATCGCAAGGGACCTAATACGCCCAGGGGTGAGCGAGAAGGAGCTCACGAAGGAGATATACGAGCTTGGGGAGCGCAAACACGGCATCAAGACACACTGGCACAAACGGGTCGTGCGGAGCGGCCCCAATACTCTGCAGCCGTACGCCGAGAACCCGGAAGATCGCGTGATACAGGAGGACGACATCCTCTTCGTCGACCTGGGTCCCGTCTTCGAGGCATGGGAAGCCGATTTCGGACGCACGTATGTATTAGGAAATGACCCGGCCAAGATCAAGCTCCGCGATGCGATAGAGCCGATGTGGAAGGACGTCAAGGCGCAGTTCGACAAGGATCCCGACATGACGGGCGAACAGCTTTATGCTATCGCGTGTCAAGCTGCCAGGGCCGGGGGCTGGGAGTTCGGAGGGGCACATTCTGGTCATTTGATTGGCAATTTCCCTCACGAGCGCATCCCGAAGGATAAGACGACATTGTATCTCACTGAGGGGAACTCGGACCACATTCGATCCGTAGGTAAGGATGGGAAGAAGAGACACTGGATATTGGAGATTCATCTCGTCGATCGCGAGAGACAGATCGGTGGGTTTTATGAGCAGTTGCTCACTGTGAACTGAAAAAGGATGGTGTTGGATAAGATCTGGGCAGCCACGATCTGCTTCGGTTTTCCGCTGTGGAATTCTACGGATCAATGTAAAAAAGGATAGAATTGGCGTTTAACACCACACTAAAATGAACACTTCGTCCCCTTTCAATTTTATGGAACGTCCATCCAAGGTGATAAAGATGTTCATAGCTAGTAGACTGGCTATGCAGCGATGTTGTAACTACAGCTTCAGAAGGATGTTTTCTCATGCAGTACTTCAGGTGAGGGAGTCATGCGAAGTTGATTCCAAGAAATGGTATCATAAATGCGTAAGTGAATATCGTACATCTTACAAGTGTATAAATACAAATAACGCCATTCTATGCATCTGAACTCCAGCGCTAGCCAACTAATGATCCTGAACAGAAGGAATCGTAGTCAGATGGTTGTTCAAGCGGTTGTTGAACGCCTCACCATTGAGGTCTCCCAATTCATCATTATCCTCCTCTATGCTGTTCCTCCGGCTGACATTACGGGACGCATTTCGGCTCTGGCGACGTGACGTCGCGTGCTGACTCGTTTCATACGAGCTACGTCGTGATTCAGGGCCAAACCTAGGGCGGGCTGGGCCTCTGGTTGTGGGCGAGATCGCGGCAGAATGCTCGACATCTACGTTGGCGGCGGCGACCGAGTGGTGGCCAGGATGAGTAGCCGTGCTGGAGCGACGTGTGGCATTGCTCACACGGCGACCCGAGACTTCAGCCGTGCCTTGGGCGAGACTCTGTGCAAATGGAGATCGCTTACGAAGGACAGGGCCCTTCCAGTATACCCAGTAGACGGCTGCAACAAGAATGACTGAAATAGCAAACAGAATGAGCGAGGGATACTCGAAGTTCTTGTGCTGAGCCGCCCCAATGTTTGTGTAAAATGGTGTAGCGGGAACTGTGAGAACACCAGCCAAGAAGTCACGAGCCCAGCCATTACCACCAGTAGCCGACGCTGAGTAAGGGCCGTAAGCGCAAATCATATAGTCAATGGTAGCCATGTAGATAGCATAGTTGGCAACACCGATGATCGCTGTGGCAATAACAGGACCAATCCAGTGCAGCGGGGGTCCGGCGCTGGCGAAGGCGAAGATGAGAAGACCAATAGGTAGCAGAGGCGCAAGCCATAGTAAGAGGGACATCCTTGATTCGTATTGAGCATGTTCGTCATCAGGATGCTTCTCTCTTCGCTTCGCATTGCGGCTAAAAGATGGAATGAAGATAAGCCACGAAATCAAGTAGCCGACGCCGAAACCAGTGAAAGCTAGGCCGATCTGCCAGCTATTAAAGTTCCATTGCTTATATACGAGAGCCAGAGATTGAATCTGGACGAAGATAAGAGCATCGGAAAACCCGGAGAGTAGTGATAACGAAAGGACAATAGGCTCGGTTAGGAACATGCGGAATGGTCGCAACCAAGTGTAGATAAGCTCCTTAACGGTAAAGCGCTGCCAGAAAGACTCGATCTCATCGGGGCCATAGATATTGGGGTCTCGGCCAGTCTTTCTGCGCTTCTTGGCAATTTGGTTCATCATGACAGTTGTTCGTGTCTCGGGGACAGTAAATAGGTGGAGAAGCTGAACAGCACCACCGAAGATTAGCTGGATCCAAATGCACCATTTCCAGGCTTGGCCGGGAGCCAGAATCTCGACGAAACCTCCCACAATGGGCCCGAGCACGGAACCACCGACCGATGAGAACACACTGCATGAGTAAGAGTCAGAGCTGAGAGACGACTGGATAATGGAGGGGGCACTCACATGTACGCGACGGCATATTGTTGACGGTCAGCTTCGTACAGGTCGGCAATCATACCCAGTGTCACACTACCACCGGCAGTAGACAGACCACCGAGGGCTCTGCCGACAAGGAGTGATCCAAAGTTGGGAGCTAAAACAACGGGCAAGTTCCATAGATTGGTGAGAAAGAGCGAGAGTTGCAGAATGGGCTTTCGACCGAATTCTTCGGACCATGGAGCCCACAGCTCACAGCCAAAAGCATATGTGATAAGGTAAATAGCAGCGCCGACACGAGCGCCCTGCTCACTAACGCTGAATCTCTCCGAAATGCCCACGAGACCGTTAGAGTAGAGCGATGTGTTAAAGTTCATGGAAGTCTGGACGAGGAAGATAACGGTCAAAATCCACCATTTCTTCTTCTCCGAGAAGGCATAGCCCAGCTCGTTTTCGCAGTCTTCCTCCTTGAGTTCCCGCTTTCCAGTGTTGTGTTCGACTTGTTGCTTTTCGGCCTCACGTGCGCGGAGGTCTTCGGCGACTTTACCGCCGACGGCTGCGTTGTTGGTCGAAGAAGCAGAGCTGTCTGCGTTGGGAGTGAAAGTGCCCGGCCACTGTTGCTTCTCTTGATCTTTCGCCATTTTGGCGAGATTGATCGCACTGCGATTATATGTTGGGGGGAAAAAAGGATATCTAGTGTAAGATGAAAGAAGCTTTCACCAACGCATCAGTGATGCCGCGGTATGATCGTCCTGCTAGGAGGAGCCGAGGGCGGAGAGAGTTTGGGAAGGGTCTGGGGAAGAACGTGGGAAAGATTGGGGATGGCGTTTAGGAAATATGGACTATTAATACAGCGACCAAATGGTGTGTGAGTTTTTCTCCAGTTTACACTTTCCCGTAATATGTATACGCGTGCAAAGCATGCTGACAATGGCCCTGCGTCAGCTCTCCATGGGGCAGGATGGGTCCATGGACTTAGTAGTATATCTAGATGGGTGACGATGTGCGCAAAAGTGGGCGAAGGAATCTGTCTTCGTTCCACCGTTCTCGCTGTAGCCGAACATGGCTACCGAGTGTCCAGATGTCGACTTACGAGAGAAGGAGGAGGTGTCGCAGAAGAATGACACCATTGTGCTTTGTTAGCCTCACACAAAAGCAGAAGGGTACTAGTGAGACCGTCCTTAACCGTCCAGAGAGTCGTACATAGCCGTACATAGTCGTACATAATTAGCATGGCCTACCGCGTTCCGAGGCGCAGATTATGCCTCATGACCAGCAGAATGGGTCCTAGCCGACCAACTGTGTGAATCGTTCGCACGATTCGGAATATTTTCATGGATGCCAAGGGAAGAAGTTCCACCAAAATCTGCAAGCGGCCCCGGTCCATGACACAACCGCCCTGCCAAGGGGCTTGGCTACGTCATTGATCTGTGCGGGATCTGAGTGCCAATCCCTGCATTCCGTTCGGCACACCATTTCTGTCTGACCATCCCACTAAGCACGAGTGGATCAACCTAAAAGTCACACCAGTTATTGCCCGCTAGCCTAGGCTATGTTCTCTCGTCGAAAAAACAAGCTTTGATGGGTCTTGGCTATGAAAAAAACCTCAAGCACGACTAAGGATCGACGTCGAAGAACTAAAATATTTTTTCTGAAAAAATTTTTGGCCTAAAGACCATGAAATGTCATGAATAGTTTAGATGCACAGTCTGATCGCTAAAACTACGTAGAAGGCGCAAGAAATATAAGCAACATAGAACGAACCATATTTTTTATTCTACCTACTAATATTTCAAATCGCCCAAATTGTTGATCACCAATTACAATAGTAGAGATATATGACAATAGTGTACTCAAGTATGGTATTTGATACTGAGTGGGTAATAAGGGCACCAGCGGGCTATAACTACCTACGGCAGTTAGTGTAATTTCTTGGCCGGCCCACTGTGCCTTTAGGCATTTTCTCGAGTCCTCGCAGCGTGACTTGAAACGTTAAACCAACCAAGAGCCGACGGATGAGGCTCATTGCTACTACACTAGTCCACCCCTTAGCGCCATTGATGGGTCTGAGTTCGCGATATACTCTAAATGTGTTCGTCTAGACCGATGGGGCGCTTTGCATTCGTTTCCGACGCCGGCCCAAACCACGCGAGCCACGTCTATCTATTTAAGTGCCATTTCGGCGGAGTGACCAAAAAGGAAAGATCTCTTAACAGCGGAGCTGCTTACATAAGTTAAAACACGTCATAAAATTCAGCATCTAACCTTATAAAAGCGTTTGATTGGATTATCTCTGTCTGCAAATTGCCCCGCTGTTAGAATTTACTCCACTGTTTTGTCACTCCGCCGAAATGGCACTTAAATAGATAGCCAGAATGACTTTGTAAGGACGACAAATATTTAGTTCATCCCATGAAATGACCTGCTACATTATAGTCAGGCACCGACCCCACCTACTTACAGTAGGAGTAGTTTTTTTTCCTTTTAGCCCACTTCGCCGGCCGCACCACTCACCTTCACGCTATTAAATATATGCCATTTCTGCTACGTGCTTTTGGCTTCGTTTTCTATTCAAAATTACTCACGATAGCGTATCTATCAAGTTTAACTTATATGTCTAGCCTACTTATACGGTAGCCTATGCTCTAACCCAATGCTCCTTTGTCATGCTGTTGATCACCCGAGATTTCAGCTTATTATTTCGTGCCTTCTTCATCGATGTACCTACTGTAGTATGGCGGTCCGCACCCGATGAACCATCCAATGACTCGTCGTTGAGCTTAGTTTAATTGCCCTGTTTCATTCCTGAGTTTTGACATAGCTTACCGCTACCGATCTCACTGACGGTGTCATGGACGAACTACAGCCTACATGTCTTTCCATTTCGGTATTCGTTATTTTACTGCTTTCGGGCATAGTCCCATTTTTGCCGCAGCCTGATCGAAGAAGCATATGGACGACTCTTTCAAGACCTTTCATCGCCGTGTGTCTACGCCAGCTTGTGAGGTGTTAGCAATTGTTCGTAATGAATATTTTGGCTTGCATAAAATCCCTAGATCTCAGAGGCAAACTTAAAAATAGAAACAGATATCGTTACTCAGATACACCAGCCCTTATGTACGCAGAAAACTGGAGAGCAGCATTGATGTCTACGTTTAGTAACCAGTAGATGGATGAGCTTGGTGCCGAGCCACGTACTCGGGACGATCTTTCCGTAGGTAAGAGTGTTCTGATTGCTGACATTATTTTCAACCTTACTGCTGTAGTCATATAAAAAACATGCGTGCGTCGCGTGCCACTCTACGGTTGCTGCTGACGGATTAGGATCTGCGGTGGATAGCGCTCAGAGCTCTCTTGTCAGGACTCAAAGTCTTGCAGCGAGATGGAACGTTCAACAGCACTCTAGCAATTAGACCTTCCGAAACAAACATTTTCTCGAATGAAATTTCGCCCTTGGTATGTCATCTTTGTACCTACATCTGAATAGCCAATCAAGAGTATGATTACCCCTGGCCTGGACATGCTTAACACCTGCCAGTAACGAGTTCTACAAAGGAATAGCTCATTGGACTTGTCTCTGCCTTTACCGGGTTCATCGAATAGGGTTCGCTGCTCATATCGCTTAATAAAACTTGAGCGAATAGGTATCCTCTAAATAAATCGATACAAGTCAGAAGGTCTCCCTCATTTGATGCAACTTGAATAGAGCCAGCACCACGACACGATTATAACGCGTATAACAACACTTGCCTCGATCATTTGGGTTGCTCTTGCTGTTTATTGCGGAACAATGAATAAGTCCGTCACCTCCATCAACGAACGTTCCCGTGTGGATTACAGCGTGCCAAACCTCACCATTGACCGTCATTAAGCTTTGTAGCTATCCACAATGGCTTAAACCGTCTTTCCCGAGAATGAGTCTCCTTCAAAAAAAAAAAAAAAAGCGATCTAAGTTCGATACTACGCTACGGCATGAAGGGTTCCTCGGCTATGGGGTCCCCAGCTACGGAGGGATCAGAACGTCCCACTACTAGTTCGGGACGGGCAGATTGTATATCCGATTCAATGGATAGATTAAGTCTGATCTTTTTTCAATTTGTTTTATGATGTCCCTCGCCGAATTAGTTAGAATTCGTTCAATGGTGTTAGGCGTATTGGTTACCAGCTGGCTATGGTGACCAGCATAAGCGTCGTCCCTAACCTCGATGTTGATCTTACAGACCTAAGTATATCAAGCTCAACTGCACCGGACTATTTCACGTACGACCATAGGATGTAGAAAACGCGGGGTCCCGTCCGCTCCCCCATAGCTAAGCTACATACCGCCAGATTAGTAGTTGGGTCGGTGACGACCAGCGAATCCCTGGTGTTGTACGTTTTTTATGTTTTGCACCTTTTCACTGGCTTCGCTTCGCCTTATCTTCCTCTTTTTCGTTTAAACTGCCGTTTCTCGACGTACAAATTTGTTCACATTGGCAGGCTCGCAATTGGTATATGACCACTAGTGTAACTCGTATGCTCACTAGTATTGTATCCACCCATGGTGCCATTTCAATCAATGTATTTGCACTTCAGGTTTGAAAGTCATACTACACATGTTGTACTCCGTGTTAATTAGACAACATATGCGTTTGGTACTGGCGTGTTTTTTTGATCGAAATATTCTCAAGCTTAGATTCGTTACTTAATAGGTCGAATGTGATGACCGAATGAGAGACGGGATCTGCAGAGCTATCAGGGCCAAATCTGAAATCGGACAAGCTACAATGCTTCATTTCTACTGTCTACTGTCTTTTATTTTCTATTTCATTCTAATGGTGAAGTTTGGTATAAAATAAAATTACATGTTCAAGGGGAATTCCGGGGTAGTTTTTAGGGATGTCCTTGAAGGTTGGAGTCAGATCAACTATTCAAGCTTTTGGATGTCTTTATTCTAACGAGGATCTCATAACGTTTCCTGTTTCACGTTTCGTCCGATGGCCCGAAGTCGTCCTAGATCTCATCTATTGAATCAGTAGACATACTAGATGCCACATTCAGCAACTTCTTCAACAAGATCTCTGAACGGGGTCGCCTTCAGAGCCTCAACTCTACAGTTGAACTATCAAAAATTGGATATGAGGTTACAAATGATGATGATTGAATTTCACTAGCATTAAACGTTCTATGGAATTCAAGTCACGGGGTTGAAATGGGCACAAGTGGGATATACTAGAGCGCGGCTAAAGAAATCCGGCCGGCGTCACTAATTTCTAGTTCCTCCTCCTTAGCCCCCATAGCCACTCATTAATGCGTGATCTGCAACTGGAAGAAATGCAGATCAGCAGTCTCCGTGGTTGACAGATCCTGATTGTAGTTTCCTGCCTTGAAGAATGCCTTGGGAGTAGTGAAGTAAGTCCTCAAGGTCGTGAACGCATTGTTGTTGATCCTCGCCAGTAGCTGGCCGCCTTCAAACCGAACCTCATACGTAAACCGCGTGCCCACCGGTACCGTTCCGAGGGGCTGTAGATCTTGTCCAGCCCCGCCGGCCGCGGCCAGAGCAGTTCCAAATTTAATTTGCCCGTCGCTGGTGTAGTACAGCTCCGCGAAGGGTTTGTTGAACCCGCTATCCGCTTGGAACACCTGCCCAATGCAGATGTTATGCACGTTTGTGCCTACCAAATCGGCAAACAATCTGTTTGTGCCTGTGTTGGGGCTCCAGGTGGCTTTCTCCCCGAGCTCGGTGCGGCACTAGGTATAGTTCGTTAGAATTAGTGATTACTTTTTCAGGCAAAATAGACTGGGTTTAAGGGGTTCTGTATACTCCTAAGATATACTCATCACCCCCAAAGAAAGAATTCACCTCCACGAATTGGTATAACAGAAAGAAAATAACACCAGGGGTTACATACGTGCTGGCTCTCGGCGAACTTGACGCAGCCCGTCTTAGAAGGGGTACCGGGTGCCTTCATTACGAGTGCGCCGTCGCCACTCTCAGTGAAGAAGTAGTGGTGTCCAGGATCTTGATACCCATTGCAGCCCACGAGCTGGTTTGGTGGAACGATTTGTGGTGAGCCGTTGCCGATGGGGAGTTGGAGCTCCCATTTGCTGAGATCGAAGTTGCCGCCCGGCGCACAATTGGGGTCGAGAGCCCCGGCTATGCCTAGAAAGGCGAGGAGGGTGATGTTGCTAGTGAGCTTCATATTGGTGATCGACATATACTGATCAGAGAGAGAGAGTGTGTGTGTATGTGTGGTCCACGAGTGTGCGTTGATGATTGAGTTCAAACGTGCCCTAGATTGGCAGGTCTGCCCTCGTTATATAAGTAGGCATTCGCCCATCTGGCAAAGACCTCGATTCAGATTCTCTCCTCCAAGTGATGTTTCTAAAATCTGACACTCAATCCAGAAGTTGTCACTCCATTCAATTACCAAGCAACCGCCCAACTATTACACAACAAAGACTTTGATTAGCGACTACTATTCGTAATAGTATACAACGAACGATTCAACCAATCATGCCTGAGGATTAAGAAACGGTGAACGCTAGATTCCCCTCTATTATACCCGGTCGGCTTGATCTGTGGTCTTTTGACGCTCTTGGGAACCTCAATTTCTTACTAAGCATATCGTCTGACTTGTATAGAACGTGGTGTTTGAGGCGGTGTGGAGGAGATTGGAAGTGTCAGCACAACCACCATCATCATCTTCGCCGCCACTACCGCCACCCACACCACTTATACGGTAGTTGCGCTGACACTTATTATCTCGTGTTACCAACAGTAGATACGAGATATGTCTCGATTGAGGAGCCTGGCTGGCGTCAGCATAGCGTACCATACCGCCTTACACTCAGCTTGTCCCAGCATAATGCTCAAAGTGGAATATTGCTAGCTTATTTAGTATTGATACTCGCAAAACCTTTTCGCTGTTAATTAGCATGAAATGGTACTACGAAGTTCTAGATCACATCAGATGCTGAATCAAGTAATAGCTTACTGCTAAGTTGTGATGATCGAGTAGAATTTTGAGATGGCAGCCCGTGAACGCCTGCCGAGGGCCGCCGCGCAACCACGACCGAGTCACCAGAGGCTTTCTTACTGAATTGTCCAAAACTACGGATTAGATTCTCTCCTGCCAGTCTCAAGGCAGATTGTTTGTTCATAGCCTATGCCTAAATGTCGTGTTTCTTGATTATTTACTATATAGCTCTTCTGGGGTTTTGGCCTAGAAGCTGGAGAGGTTTCTGGTACAGGGAAATATACGAATTCAGTTGATATATCGTATTTTGAGAATGAAATCATCAGCCGGAATATGCTTCCAAAGCCTAATACGTTTCGCCCTACTGATGTTCTGCTGCTCCTTGACGATATAACTTCACACTCTTGATCCGTCTATTAGAAGCGAATACGATTTTGGAAAGCACATTTCATGATGATTTCGTGGGAAGGGTCACGTGAAGGCTTCTGTCCTGTGGAACAAGTTTATGCAATATCTAATACTTCGTTTGAATGCTTCTGCTGACTTATCGTGGCGGTGCGGCGATGCTAACAAGGATTCTGCCAGGGACTCAGGGGTATATGCACGGGCAGGATTGCCAAGCAAGATACGGTACTGGCTAGACGCGGTAGTTACTGGCAAAACGCGTTTTGAATAAACACTTATTTGTGAATACTAATTCATGTCACTGTAACCACGAGGATCTACTTGTGTTAATCCAACCTTGAGATCGCCATGCCACTAGCTAAGAAGCCAAAAGCGCCTTACAATGCACCCCTCCAAGCCGGAACTGGGAACTCGAGCAAGGCCAAGAGAAAGCATGCAGATGCTAATGATACTGCAATAAATGACAGCGAGAACGACCAGACACGAAAACAACCGAGACAGGCTAATTCTCCAGACCACAGCGCCCCATCTGCCCATACAGCCAGCTCCTATGAAATCCTTTTCGGAATACCCTGGCTATCCTTCCAGTCACCCTTTGAAGGGGAGATGTGCTTGGAGGTTGCGACTCCGTCTATTAAGTACGAAAAGGGCTGCATTCGCCTCCATGGCCCCCGAGGTCAATGGAACATGGACGCCATGTTTTCGTTATCGTTCGCCTCTATCGGTTCGTGCTGCTATATCCGCTTCACCTCATTCAGCTTGGGGGCTCTGACACGTACATAATCTACCAGAAAACATCATCATTATGCGAAATCGCAAGCTTTCAGCGGGGAAGAAAAAGGCATACGAGGTATTGATCGTACCAACTGGCGCTACTGGAGTCGCTCCCACTAGGCAAAGACACGCCCAGATAATTATCTTCATCCTGCCGGATCAGAAGCTTGATGCCCAGGTCTACGGGAGTATGACGTCTGGCGTTGGTAAGAACACTCTGGTTCTTAGCCTGTTCAAGAATGCCCTCAATGAAAGACTCGCCGAGTTCAACAAGACTGTAACCGACCTCACACAAGAAGACAAAACATCAAATCCTATTCTTCGTATAGAAACGACACTGGAGCCTATGATGGCTACAAACTTGAAGAAAACTAAAGGTTATTTACCTCTGTGGCTCCTGTCAACTCGTTGTATTACATTAAGTGACTAAACAAGTATATAGGACTCCTCCAATTCCTCGACAGCGGGGTTCTCTTCCGTGCTAAAGCAGTCACGCTATATATGCCTGCTCAGGAGCTAAATGAGGTTCGTCTTATCTTCGCCAGCGACATAAGAAAAGGAATCGTAGGAACGGACCTAGTCCTCTCTGTCGCTCATCCCCCCGAGGTGAAAGCATTGCCCGGTAAGCCTGGCGACCGTGACTATGATCTTTTGGGCTTTCATGGCCTATCAGTCACTCTAGCCAAGTTTATCTATCGTTTTGCCGAAACACACAAGATCGCGATCGAACTCAACCAGCAGGAATTTTACGACTACGCGAAGAATCAGCCCCTGAGTGGTTGGATGGACCTCGACCCTAGTTTAAAAGACAAGCTTTTCGGAAAGATTGGATGATTTGTGACAGGTAGCATAGATCCCCGAGCCCGGTTAGTCTCTGTTGCAATGCTAGCGACAAGAGGCTTAACGGTCGACGCGGGCTCGTGAAAGTGTGCAGCTATTAAGTTTCTGAACTCCCACCGTTCACTTCCTCTCTCTTATAGGACTTCTCTTTTTCAACCGAATCCACGTAATGAATAATTATGTAAGTGGATTGTAGGATACGTAGAGTAGGACTACGGAGATCCGAGAACATATATGTTATTCTATAATATTTCTCCAGCTTATACACACTTCCAACTCGCCGCATCGCTGATATTCCCACTCCCACTATACTCCAGTTCTTTTGGAAATTTACAAATATTTCTCGACTGTCCATTCCCAGAAAACAAGATAGTTTCAGGTGCTTTGCCCTTCTCGACCCATTCGACGAGAGGCGCAAGACTATCCGCCGGGATTTGAGGACCAGGACCACCTCCACAGTGACCCAGACCAGGTGCCATGAAGACTCGGTAAAATTCATCCGTCTTCTCCTCCCCACCAGCCAGATCCACGACTCGTTGCCAGTAATCCAGAGTACCCAAAGGGGAGATCAAATTATCCGCCCAGCCATGCCACGTTAATATCTTGCCGCCGCGCTCATAGTAGGCCGAGAGGTCGGGGTTATCGGTGCCCCAGAGATCGCCAAACCCAGACACCGACTTATGGAACAAATCCACAAGCTCATTCTCTTTGATATCACTGACATCAAGGCTAGGATTCCTTAGAATGAAATCTCTAATCCATTGAATTGAGACAAGAAAGCCCGGTTGTATCGCCTGCATTTGGTAATCCGTTCCTGGTTCCAACCCGTACCACAAAAGATTACCGTCCTCGTCTTTGAAGCCATCTCGGATTTTATTCCACACAGTTGCGTCTTTCTCTGTGATAGTAGTAGTAGTGTGCCCATCGCATTGCACTTCCATGCCCACCAGACTCTTCGCATCAAATCCGCACTTGACTGGGTTGCTTAGCAGCCCATCAGCAGCGCCGTCGAGTAAGTCGCAGTAATTAACGCTGGCGTTTCCAATGGCTCCTAGCTTGCACAGTGAGACAGGCTCACCAGCCTGGTTCTGCACCGCAAGGGGCCAGTAGTCCCCCACCACAAGTTTTGGCCAATTGATCGCTGGAGCACCCGCGAAGATTCCGTCGTAATCTTCAGGATAACGCTGAGCCTCGCTCATTCCCTGGCGTCCGCCGGTGCTGCATCCGAACCAATAACTATACTCCGGTTTCCTCCCGTAGAACTTCTCAGACAGCTCTTTGCCAAGGACCGTCATTTCATGGAAAGATAGATGCACTGTGACATGCCAAGTCAGCCTTTTGCTATCGCCCCCAAACATTAGTCTTCGTTAAGACGCACCAAAGTTCTCGACCAGTTGAGTCGAGTTGTACCATACGTCCGTATCACCGGCTAGGTTCACTCCGGCGTCTGTAGCTCCAGCGGAATATCCGCTGGTCACAGCTGGTACAAGTTCGAAGTCGAATGCGCCTGCTGCAAACTACAAGTCACGGATTCAGTTAAGGTCTTATTACGAAAGCAACAGGACATTGTTAGATGAACTTACACCGCCCCCTCCAGTACCCTGCCACCGACCATTCCACCCCGTGAGCGGTAAGTAGATGGCAAACCGGACGGCATCACCCGCATCACCATGCGTGAGGAAGACCTCGACGTCGCAAATATCTACACTACCGGCCGGACCATTGTACGTAGGGCCATCGAAGGTGACATTATAGCGCTCCGTCGCCGTGATGTTTATGAGGGATGCTCCGTCTGGAGGCGTCACCGTCAACGAAGAACATGGCGTTGTACGGGGAGCAGAGAAGCATAGGCAGGCCCGAACTAGGCTTCCGAGGACTACGTAAATGCCGAGCGGAGAAAGCATAATATTGCGGAATAACGCTCAGATTATCGTATGAATACCGGAAATTTTAGACCGGGGCGCATCTAAATGACCAAGTGGTAGGCACTGCAAAGCCTTTACCTCTTTATAAGAACTGCTTGCAGGCATTATTATTTGCTGGTACCAGGGTCTGCGATAGATGTTGTCCAGCGAAGGTGGAAGAAACTAGGCTCGGTAAAGTCTTTGTTGGCTCCCCGCATTCTATAATCCCAGTCGTACCATAAAAATACGGAAAATACGCCGGAAGGAGCGGCACGGTGACGGTGTGCTCAATAGGACTGCTGGGATAAAGATCCTCTGGTGTCATATCATTGGTTCATTGCTGTATTGAGCAACGAGAGAACGGTGGTATATTGTAAGAATACGATCATGGCCACACGCAGAAAAGAACAAAAAAGGATATATTTATCCACTCCTCACCGTTATCTCACCGAAATTTCCAATTGCCTATGAGACGGTGAGCCGTTTGAGCGATCATATCACATATAGAGTGCTCTGTTTTCGCATCTTGAAACCTCCTGTCCCGGAGGCTCAAATACTAACTCGTCGTCACTTCTATACAAAAGATATTTCATCTCATTTCGTTTTGAGGTATTCTCAGCAAAAATTGGTGTAAAAGCCATCGCCAGCTCGAATGCTGCCTTGCCCAAAAACGTAGCCCCCATATTACGCAGCTAGGTCAGGCTTCACACCCCGACTGTCATGAACTATAGCCAGATCACAGGCACTTGTCGTGCGCATGTCCCTGGGACGCCTTCGTGGGTTACTTTAGCTATATGCGAAACACTTTTTTGATGCGGTTTTGGGTGTACCTTACGTTACCTATACACAGTACAGACATGAGATGTGTGAACGCGTTAAATGTTGGCCTTGGTTTGCATTATCTGCATGTTGGCAATGACTCACGATATCCATGCACTCCGTCAGACAACTAGGCAACAACGTAGCTTACAATTATACCTATTGAGATAACGTGACAGAGAAAAAACGACGACGTTAATACTTCGTGAGTATTAGAGGTACTATTAACTGCACTTACCAGACAGTATGGAGGTAAGCGAGGTCTTAACCCAGACTCTTTGATGTTCTACAACAAAGGCCTAAATTCAAGGGTTTAGGAGGATATTTAAATAGCGATCACCCCAGAAGGCGTCAAGGGGGTCGGCCGTACAATGTCTAGTCCCCTATTTAATCAAGCGGGCAACCATGTACGTCAGTCGAGAGATTTCCAGTCGAAGAAATTCCGAGCATCTCGTTGCGTGTTAGTGTCCGAGAGTCGCGAAAGGGAACTGAGAGAGCGAATTCAGCAGCTACAGACTAGCGCACGTAGCTCAAGTATGGATAAATAACATATTAGGGTAAATTTTATGAGTTGAATATATACATCCTGACATGCGCCTAAACCAGACTCAAATTTTTTGACATCAAAACCGCCGACCGCCCAATTTTCCATATCCTGATAATGCGAATATTCTACAGATGACCGTTCTCGATCTATGCAAAACCAGACCCGGCGCGTTCTAGCAAGGGACGTTGGTCCCACTCATCATCCTCGTCATTCTCATCGTCCATGGCTTCGTCCCCATAGGAGTCGTCTTGACCGTAGATGAAAAATTGAGCGAATATGCCTAGGTCTAGTAGCAAAGTGCCTAGGCTACCTGCTAGCCAAGAGGCATTGACGAGCAGGTACTTGCCGTATATTCGGCTAGCCTCGCCGGGCAGGCATTTCGTTTCGCGACACACGGGGTCATAGGCAAAGATAGATAGGGAATAGGTCAGGTTACCCAGACAACAAAATAGGAAAAAGAGGATACTGACACCCTCAGTAGACCTGCGCCGAAAGTTTAGGAGTAATTGGGGTAGCCTTGACCCCAGATATAAAGCAGCACATAGCCAACCAAATATTTGGCCCTTGACGTCGAGCACAGGAAGGTCGTCAGCAGGTGTCGTGGGCTGGTGGCTCGAGTACCCCCGACTGAAAAACCACCCGAGCACGCCAGCCACGCAAACCATCAAGACAGCTACAGAGTTCCAAAGGAAACTTTGTAACTTTGTAGGCGTTGGAAAAGGGGTAGCGGGCCGCTCGGGCATCATAGGTACTGCCGGAGAGAGATGCGACCAACCACTCCCTCTTCTTTCGCGTTCGACAAAGTAGTCAGCCAATAACCCTGACGTCTCGGTGGGTGCGGCAGTCGTGTGGCCGTTGGAAGGTTTCGGAGTTCCGGATGGTGTACCATCCTTCCAAGTAAAACCTTTATAGTAGAAGCATTGCCCTAATAAAACGACATCGGCGATGGTATAGTAAATGGCGAGGATGCTACAACATTCGGAGTCAGTTATCATCTTCTAGAGGTACTCTGTGAGGGCCTCAAAAGCTTTTAGACGTTCTCTTGTCTGAAAAAGGAAATCTCCTGATAGTGGCAAAAGTAGAGGGAAGGTTCCAAGAATTACTCACAGCATTGTTGGCAATACACCCTGGAAGACGCCGCCGAGGATGTTGAAGACATCGCCTAATAACCAGATGATGATGAATTGGACCGAGAGACCGTCGGCAGAACTCCGTCGGAAGTTCTCTACTATTTGAGGAGAGAAGACTACAACCCACGCGGCGATGGATATGGAGCTAAATAGGGAAGTTCGTGTTAGCAAAACAGTCACATTATGCAACACATGATGGGGCCGAAGGCGACATCTTAGAAGAAGTGAAGAGATATCCTTACCCGCAGATACCTGATATCGCCTCGACGTCAAGATTCACGGACCCAAATGGGGGCGCCATCTCGAGTATGATAACGTTATTCTCCGACCTTGTTAGTTGCAGATGGAGAAGATCCCCAACGACGGCTGCAGTAGGGATTTACGAAGACCCCGCAAGGAATAAATGGGGATCCAGAATGCTTATCAGATGGGGCTTTATAAAACTTAGAAGATAAAATAAGAAGAAAAGTATGTTTTGACACGGATTAAGTTCGGAGTGATATTAAAAAGACATTAGGCGAGGGTGCCAGAGGGGTATTGTACTGGAACTCGTAAGCCTTCCTCGGCTCGAGCTTCGAGTCTCTTCTTCCGATGCTAACCTAGCGACAAGTAACAACAATAATGATGTTCACTTGTGTATGGATAGGAATTCAAGTTAGAAAGTTATTGATTCGCCTCAAGGATATAGACGTATGAGACAAGAGGATTTTTCCTACGCTAGTGTAGCCGAGCTAAAAATGGCCATGTGTCTCCGTTTCGATTGAACCACTACCCAAATCTGCACAGATTCCAGGGATCGACACCTCGTACTGATTCCTGAAACCACGGGCCACATCCACTATCGTGCATCCCTATGACGCATTCATATGCCCCATTGAATGCGGGGGAAGCTGGCGTTCTTAGGGATCCGCGTGGCCTGCATATTGGGGCTTCGCTCCCCGTTTTTTGCTAGTAGAAAAAGGATTAGTGATCCATTCGCAATGTCGTTGCCGAAAATCAACAATGTCTTTGTCGCGCAATCATCCTTAAAATCTTAGTTCCCCCTTGCTAAAAGGTTCGGTTTCTCCAATACGTTTATAGTTGCCGCAGTTTATGTTGATTTTTATGTGTACAGATGGTCTGCTACTGTCTGCTACTAAATACCATGTTCGTACAATGAGAATCATCGCAACTGGCTTAAAATGTATAGCACCTCGGGCTACTTTCGGCAAGAGATTCGTGGATTGGTAATCCATTTGACGGCACTGGCCTATATAATCTACAACAGATCATGAGAAGACCCGCACCAAGTCCACTAAGAGGAGGTTCTCGGATATAACACACCTAAAAACAAAAGAAGTCCGACGTCTTAGCAATTTTCCAGCTTATGAGCGCAATATTCGAGTCCTTCTAGTCTGTTGCACACTATTTTCCCCGTCGTATTTCGAGCCAGAACTTGTATCTACACCACAGCATATACACACCTCAATAATTAAATATAGCTGGTTATACACCGACTATAGCTATTAGCGCAAGACCTTAGCTGCTTTAGGGTCAATCGATTTAAACAGGAAAATAAATAAAATCGCGGTGATGACTGCCGTCCCGGATCTGCCGATCCTCGCCGCAGACGACTCCATGTTGTCACGCAAGTTCGGCCGCGAGGTCGCCAACTACTTCTCCGGTAGCCCGCTGAATCGAGTGTCGTTTTTACGAAGCGATCACGCTTTTTTAAATGCAGCTTTCGCTCACCCATCCACATCGTTCTTGCTCCTAGACAACTACTCGCCGCTAGCCAAGGACACCACCAACCTCGCTTATGTTAGTAAGGATGACGTTGAGCCATTAACGGGCCCGGAGCCTTTTAAAAAGACGGAGGCAGAACAGATCAAGAGCTTCAATTCTACAGTTACTCAGCCGATTATCTTATTTCTAGGTCTTGATGAGAAGAAGAAGGGCTTTGAATACCGAGAGTACCGGGGAAACCCTTACTTTGCTATCGATGTAACGCCTAAAGGGTCTATCGAGGAGAAAGCGAAGAGCGTGATCGAAGCCGTCAAGTCCAAGCAGGGGGTGTCATTCATTCCAGGCGGCAGACTACTCACTTTGAACGCGCCCGATGGTAAGTGCATTGCCTATCTTATGCATACTTGTGCTGTGTAAAGCTGATAATTACGATAGCTGCAATCTATGCCCAAGCACGAGCATTGCTAGACTGGAATGCCCGGAGTCCTTTTTGTGGTGGTTGCGGCGAACGGACCATGTCTGTCAATGCTGGTACGAAAAGGGTGTGTCCGCCTACAGACCTCGCCGGGGTTCCCGAGGGCGGCGAACCCAAGCAACGCGCAGACTGTCCTACAAGGCATGGCGTCAGTAACTTGAGCTTCCCACGAACGGACCCCACGGTCATCATGGCAATCGTGTCATACGATGGTACGAAACTGCTACTTGGCCGGGGCAAGAGGTACCCGCCAGGGTGGTATAGTACGCTCGCGGGATTTCTGGAGCCCGGAGAGTCCATCGAGGAAGCGGTCCGTCGGGAGACGTGGGAGGAGAGCGGAGTCCATGTCGGTCGCGTCGTCATCCACAGTTCCCAACCATGGCCTTATCCAGCGAACCTAATGATTGGCGCAATAGGTCAGGCCACACCTGACGGCGAAACTATCAATCTGGGGAATGATCCAGAGCTTGAGGATGCTAAATGGTACACATTTGACGAAGTTAGAGAGGCGATGGGTGGCAGCGCCGTTGCGTTCGGAGAGCCTGTGCCTGATGGCGAGAAAGGAAAACTACGCATACCACCCCAGACCGCTATAGCGAACAGGTTGATGGCGGCCGTCATCGAGGGATACCTCGGCGCCTCTCCGAAAATCTGATTATGGACTCTGAGGCCGATTCTGTGTGAGAAATGAATGAATATTCAGGCCATAGACAAAGAATATTGCCTCGGATACGGCAAATACAGCATATAGAGCGTTTCGTGAAGGTGTACTGGGGATATAGATATGGCATCGAAGAATACAGCATAGATAAGAATATACTTGACGATATGTTTAGAACTTGGAAGATGAATCAAATGAGCCAGAGTGATCAGAGCCACACCAACAATATGCCCCGCCACAAGCATGAGCCACTCGCCAATTAGGTCTCGTCCCCCACCAACTGGGCAAAGCGCCAAAGCCCCGCACTAGCCAGGGTATAAATTTTCTCCTGGCCTTCCGCGTTTTCAGTTCTCTTTTCTCTTTTTCTTTCCTCATCATCAGTATGGGATAAATCTATCATCGTCAAATGTTAAATTTATTTCTTACAAAGAAGGCTCCGCTAATGCGGCTTGCTGAGGGTTATTCTTATTTCTTTCAATGAGTTTCCTTCCGTTCCCGGCCTCCTCCAGAAAAGCCCAACATGGCACTCTTCCTAATCAGCCGCCGACGCCAGCTCTTCCAGGTTCGGGACTGTGGGGTGCTTCGTACATAACAGAATACGTAAACTTTTTCGTAAGAATCTGTAGATAGCTTGCAAAAACTTGAAGTCTGATTACCCGCTCGTATTGGAGTAGCTCTATTGCCAGTCATTGAAGCAGCAAGCAAGTTGAATCTCGCGTTCGCCTGTAAACATAGCCGCAAAATCCATCCTAGTCCCTTGGTACCTGGTGATGAGATGGGCTGTCAAACAAGATGAGCATGCCAACAAGTTGTCTAAAGACGTTTTAGTGAGTGAGAGGTAAATCGAAAAAATCGCATAGTAATCGGGTGTCGATCAGTTAAAAATCACGAGTTCATATATCAAACGATAAGAAGTTGTTGGAGGTTCGTATGTATTAGCTATCTAGTACCAATGAGGTGTGCAAGCACCCGATTCGTCTCAATCAATACCAGGACTACATCCTCCAATGAATTGAAAATGCCTTTAGTAAAGACGGCGGGGAGGTGACATGGTAGCCTTGATGGTCAGGCTACCAACGTTCTGCCAGCCCTTCTTCAGCAGCGAGACAAGGTAGTTGATGGCCAACATGATGTTGGCAACCAGCTCCTCCTGGGTCATGCCGACGTTGCCGACGGCGACACCCATGCAGAGAACCTTCTTCAGCTGGAACTTGATGGTGGACTTGACCTCGTTGATCTTGCCAGTAAGGTCATCGGAGTGGGAGACAGGCGTAGGGAACTTGCCAGCTATAGATAAATTAATATCAACTTGCGATTGGTAGATGGAGATGGCCGCTGCTTACCCTTGGACAGACCAGGACCCAAGAGACGAGGAATCTGCTTGATGAGAGTCTCGGAAGCAACAAAAGCGTCGTACTTGCGAGCAAGCTTCTTGATCAGCTTCTTGTTCTTGTTCAGCTTCTTCAAGTCATCAGTGGACATGGCATCGACACCACCGTGCTTGGCACGATCGATATCGTGCTGGTCACCGAGAATGCTAAGCCGCAACGGTCAGTAATCGGTGGCTTGCGCATGATATCCTTGATGTCTAAACATACCAGATGCTCATGTTGGGGCGGGGGATCGAAGGCAGCTTGATAGTGCCGCTGAAACGCTTGTCACGCTCTGCACAGTGTTAGCGGGGTCGTCGGATTTCGCGGGCGAGTAATTGATGGACGCACGAGGATCATAGTTCTTGAGGCCGATCTGGAGCTCGACGGTCTCGAGGAAGTTTCGCTTCTTGGTGTTGAGGGAGTAATCGAGAAGTTCATCGATTTGAGAACGCACTCCGGCTGTGGCGTGGTCAGCATTTCATTTTCCTTGTACATGCACGAAGTGCGAAGAGAGAGAGAGGGTGACGAACCGACTGTGATTTTCGACATGTTGACAGTCTTCCAATAGATAAGCTCTAATGGTGAGGATTACTGCGTTCGTTGTTGTTGAGGGGAAGGAGAAGAGAGAAAAGTCGATGGAGTTGGCCGTTGTGGTGTAGTGATACTTATGAGTGGTTCCCCACAAAATTATTTTGTGTGGCCCACTATCTTGAAACCCCACCAAGAACCGAGCTGCAATACAGCACCTAGATATGGCTGCTAAGCCACAAACTGCGAAGCCACAGTTTTCGGCATTTGCTCTCCTCAACCTCGATAATCTATCTCAAACACGATCTCGATATCACGGATACAAATGCGATTACCCGGATAGTCGAACACTGCGATTATTCGGATGGTTGTATCAAACCACTCTCCGTATGTCCACTCTAAGCCACACCGGTGTCCTTGGCCGCATATTCTCCGACGCAGTCACACAGAATATGTTCTCTTGAACTGTGTCAGGTAATCCGATCATGCCCGTGATGATTTGATTCATACGCCGTCTTGCTCGCACTGAAACAAAAAGGACCCCGCTGAAACCCGGTCACAGTAAGGTTAGGTAGTATGTCACAGATGATCTGCCTATACAGCGCCAAGGTGACTAGACTAAAACATCAAGATCGATAGATGATCTCGTGGTTGCAAGTTGCCGATCGAATTAACTAGTTGGCCAATTCGAAATCAAAATCTACGTAGTAGTATATAGTGCATAAGGAACAACACTCTGGATATTTAGGTTCATATTCAGCTTTCTAGGGATGATTACTTATGTTCATTCGAAATCGATGTTGACCGATAGTGAAGAGCACTGATGCTAAAGTTCCTCGATAACTTGTTTTAAATGCAGAATAGTATGACTCTTTAAAAAAGTGACATACCCAGCCTCAATCCGCAGTCCCTGGTCCCAGTCCGTTTCCTTTCATGCTCAAACACGGAACTAGGTTCAGGACTCATCACATTCTACTGAGTAGTATGCTCCCGATCATAATAACGCAACGTGCCTGGATATCCCTGGCTCGTTCAAGTCAAGGATATTGCGCCAGGACTAAACTGAAGACTATGGTTCGATATGGGGAGGAAACTACACGGTTAACTGTGGATAAGATGTTGTGTATTCCCTAGGATCCGAGATCAGTACTTGGTGAGGTATATACTCAAAAAGATCTGAGTATAACCAGCTGGGACTTCGGTTTATTTCAAACTTGGAGATTTCAGCCAGGTTGCCTCGATTTCATCTGGGAATAACCTCGACAAAGCTCTCCAAATCCATTGACGGCAGCCCGTCTCTTCGTCTCAAGACAATTTGGAGTAGTTAAAGCACGACAAAGGATGAAAATACCTCCAGTCGAAGTCATTGCGGGTTGGCCCAAGCCAAATTACGTTGATCCAGAATCGAGGGCTCCTGCCGGGGAGATCATAGGGTCGATACTTCTGGGCCTAGTCACCATTGTTTTGGCCATTCGACTATACTCGCGCAAGAGACTGACGAATGGATTCGGCCTCGATGATTGTTTAATCTGCTTCGCATATGTACGCCAAGCACTCCAAGCATCAAACGCCCTCATGATCCTAACGTGGATAGGTACCTGCAATTGCCTTCACTATTATCGGAACTAGCACCCAGTATGCATTCAAATATCGTATTTCATGACCATCAAGAATTCACCATGGACGGAAGTTTCTAACTTGAGTTAAATAGAAAGCTCCTTCAATGGGGTCGCCATTTATGGGACGTCGAGCCGAAGTTCCTGAGTCCGAACCTCGCTGTAATGTACTATGCCTCTATCTGTCACTTCGATATCAGCTCATGTCATATAGGCTAGTAAACGTAATCCTCTTCGACCTGGCGACAAGTCTCACCAAGCTCTCCACGCTCGCCATGGTCCGACGCTTGACGACCGCATCACACAACAAGATCGAGGGCGTAGTTGTTCTGCTCCTCGCAGCGTTGATCACCGTCAACTGCTTCATCTTCATCATAGTGGAGATTTTCCAATGCTGGTACGTCAACAACTCCATGACGACTAGTTGTCAAGAATCAATCATCTCACAACGGCCAGGCCCATCTCATCAATCTGGGAGATACCTGATAGTCCAACGTACTGTATCAACGAGGATGCCCACCTAATGTCCGCGAACATCATCAACACAGTCACGGACTTCATTGTGGTTCTGCTTCCCATACGAACAACAATCGCACTGAAGTTATCCCAAAGGCAACGAATAGTCGTGATTAGTCTTTTCGGCATCGGCCTCGTCGCCAGCGCTGTAGGTATTGCCAGAACTTACTACACGTGGCTTTCGTTGACCGCCGCGGACCACGACACGACCTGGCGAGCCTGGTACGTATGGCTCACCAGCATCCTGGAGCTTCATTTAGGAATTGTAAGTCTTCACTGCCTCCAATCTCGAGATCAGCTGACTAACTCTACTGGAGATATGCGCCTCAGTCCCCGCCACAAGACCATTCTTTGCGAGCTATTGGACCAGTATGCTAGGAAACACCAAGACACAATTGAAATCGCTTGTAGTATCCGATTCGCTGTCGAATCGAGATGATGAGCATAAGAGCCGCTCGAGTGATACGAGAGTGGGGTTATAATTTCATTATAAACTCGCTGACACACGGATCCAGGGGACTGGGACTCTCTCTACCCGAGGACGTTCATCCTGAGATTATAATATCATGTATATAATACGAGCGGCAAGACTTATACAATACTCGACTACTTATCTACCTGTATATACTTGATCAAATGAGACAGGCTATACAAGAGCGAGCCTTTCGCATAAAGTCATTAGGTCGTCGCCTAGCGGAGGGGGAGAACTAGCCTTTCATGGACCTTTCGACGCCCTAGATCAGATAGTTATTGCAATTCGAGTCTCTTTTAGGCCCTTGATCTCAAGCCCTTATTATACCCGCCGCTCAAAGGCCAGCGCCTTTACGATGGGGTTGAGTCGCTGCGCTTAGCGAGGCACGGGAATATCGTATAAGTCAATAGCTTAGTATTTGATCGCTCAGCATTCGTGATTCGCTCCATTGTGTTTTAACTCGCGTAAGCCTCAAGGTTCTGCTTCTTTACGATAGCTGAAAGAGTAAATCACAGGCACAAGTATGTGTCTTGAGCTACGAACGTTTTCCTATTCGTAGAGTAACATGAGGCAAAACTGGCTATAATCATAATAGCTAAACTATTCTGTACTGTATTCCAATGTGACAACGCCTTCCCAACCAAACCAAAATATCAAACCAAAATAGCCACCGTATTGCATTTGCATGCAGACCTGTAAATGACAAAAGGATCCAGTAATAAGAGAACGGACGCGGCTGAGACAGCTGCTGATTAGCTTCAACCACCGACAGATACGGCTCAATCACAGAATCGTCAACGATCCGTGTGCCTCCTGGGCATCGAATGTCACAAAAACAATCAACCACAAAACATAACCGCCACCACGGCGCTGGTTCCTCTCCCGGCAATTAGGGATAATTGCTAATCCTGAGGTATTGGCAATTGGTAACCCGGATTCTGGCTCTTCGCCCCTGGATCCCGGGCATTTCCCTTGGTTTCCTTGGTTTAAATCCAAGTGATCTACAGCGAAGGACTGCAGTTTCTTGGCCGCTGACTTGGTCTTATGCCAAGCTGCTCCGCCAAAGCGAGTGGTTTCCCGCATCATTGACGACAAGATGCTCGTGTAGGCTTCCCCAGCCGGTCAATGGACCGGAAAGGATGATATAGATAAATGTATGCACTTGCAAACCCAAAGGTCGAGTCATCTCATAAACGGTGCATGGCTATGCCATGGCTGCAGAATGAAGGTGTTAGGTTGGCTGGCGGCAACGAATGATGTCGCTAGCGCTTGTGTTGTCCTTCATTTAGCTAGAATGGTGTCCGTAGGATCGTCGATAAGTTTCCCTGACGCTCTTCTTGGTCTGGTGTAGTTTCCTCGAGATTTTCCCCATGGCTTCCATGTGACCCGTGGCATCGTCAAGACCTTGTACATGGTCAAATGCGTCCGGGCTGCTGTAGTCCTGCAGGTAGGTTTGTAGAGCCTTCTGGTGCTGGTACCATTCATCGATCAATGGCTGCTCCGCGGCTTTGGCGGCGGCGGCAGCTTCAGCTGCTTGAGCAGACTTGGACGCTTGCTTGCGGCTGCTGGAACTGGAATCTATGGAATCCTTGTTCTTACGCTTGCGACCCTTCGTCGACTGGACAGAGGACCCATGACCTGTCTGGGAAGATCCGGTGTGCGTGTTGAGAGAATTGCCGTTGTCATTGTGAACACGTCGCATGTGGTCTCTCAGATTCCATTGTCGGGGAAATCCATTCCCAGGGATGGCACGTTCGCATCCTTCGTACGTGCAAAGGTAGGGCTTATCACCGTGACCGTGCATAGCGTGTGCCTCACGCTCATGGCGTAGTAGGCAAGCAGTGGAGGAGAATCGGGCATTCTCGCAAGCTTCAGCCTTGCAACGATAGGGCTTCAGGTGAGAGTCGACAAATTTGCTGTGGCGTATAAAGGTTAGGTCACGCGAAGTCACGGTTATTGTATTGTGGAGGAATTCATACTCGTAGTTGCACTTGAGCTTCTCGGGCTTGTGGTTGCAGCTGGATTGTCCCTCCCATGGGCAGTGGAAAAGTCCATCGGGCTTTGGGAATGCATTCTTATACAATGGGTGATCCCTAGCAGAAGATTCACCATCGCCACTAGGACGGCGGGTGAAAGAAGGCGGCAGGGCGAACATGTCATCTGCGAGAATATGTCCATTGATATCGTCGGTGGTCATCATGCCCATTTGGCGATCGAGGCTGTTTCAGCATTGATGTTAGACGAAATCCGAAAACGGCCGTACAGTGTCCCAATACATACCTGGGGGACGTTCCGTCCATGACTGGAGAAGAGTCATTAGTGTGTGTTGGCGACGAGTCCATGGGAATTGAAGAAGACCATGTATCCTCAGGAACTCCAGGTGAGGAAATCCGGGACTCTGGGCTAAGAGAGCCCCACGAAGCGCTGGGAGAATTACCTGCGACACTTGGGTCGAATTTCAACTGCATCTGTGCAGGGTCAATATGCTGATGCGCCAGACCTGACGCAAGTAGCGAAGGGGAATACGCGATTCCTTCTGCCGGCAAGCCATCCATGGGCAAGCCAACGTTCATGGACAATGGGTAATACATGGTAGACGATGCCACGGACTGGGCATCATCCTGGAGAAGATATCCATCCACTGACGGATTGCCTGTCAAGTCAAAATCAGGCATGTGCTGACCATGGGACACAGTGGAGAGTATCCGAGGACGACTCTTATGTGACGAGGCCTTGATAGTCCTGTTCTTGGAACTCCTCGACGAGCCTTGAGAGCTGATCCGTCTCATAGGCTCGGTGGTGGGCATTACATGCTCTTGAGCAATCCATTTGCTGGTCATGTCATCCAGTTCATTTTGATCCTGTCCTCTGGGGGTAATCTGTCCATATGTAAAATGGAAATCCTCTTCTCCGTGGAAGTCCTGTGTGCCTTCTGTTGGAGCATCCCATACAGAACCATTCAAGTCTGCATGTGCTGTTTGAGAATAAATGAAATGTCCGCTGGCAGTAGAGAGCAAATTTCCTTGGGAGTATGCGCTATAGTCACTGAGGTCAAGGTTAGTGTGCGATTTTTTATTTACCCAATGATAAAACGAAGAAGACACCCAAAATACAACGACAAAGGAAAATTATTTTAGTCCGGTACAACTTTGCCCTGTATTCAAGTCTGGTTAGCATTAGGTACAATCATATAGAGTGGGTTGGGCCACTGTGTACAGACCGAACTCGTGCATCATTTCACACTGACGCAAAAACATAATGTTCCAGGGTTCATTCTCCAGGAAATATCCACGGCCATAAAATTCAGGTTCCGTCCATGGAGTCCGGCGAAGAGAACAAATGAAATGCTGAACAAAATATTGAGTCAAATCCAAGGTGTTGCTATCCGGGATAAGAATGCGAAACTCCAGTTGGAAACTATTGGCGGCCTGAATGCTGGGATACCGGATAAAGTGGAGTCGGAGTATTGCTTCAACAAGTTTCTACCATGTATATTTGTGGGTTGCAAGTTTCCAGGGTACATGGATAAATCGAACACTGATCCAGGCGCACGCAGAAAAAAAAACCATGGCTTGAGTCCTCGGATTGGAAAGCGGCCTGCTTCATCTTCATATGTCGTTGAGTCCTAGGGAGCCCTACAGGCTTAAACGCGTCCTTATGTCAATGCCGAACGGAGCCGAACAATGCAGTGAAAACGTGATGAGAAACAAATAACAAATGATCCAGTGGTACGGGTGTTGAACTTGGCGGTTTGAAGGCTATGTTGGCCTGTCGAGCCTGGGTCCATTCCGGCTTGAAAAAAAACCAGCAGTTGTATATTAGGTAATATTCCTCGGGTAAAATGAGCTAGTATAAACCTTCCTCTTGTCGATTGTCATTGGCGCCACAATGGTTGAAACTTACCGTTGAGAAGACATAGATCTTCATGAGTATTTTCTTTGAGTCCAGCTGCAAGGGGTTTTACCAGGCATGCTGTTACGTTGATTCTCCGTGGTGGGAGCAACGTGTCCTCGGTCCCTAGACCTGGTAGGTCGCCCATGTGGGAAATATCCGGCGGTTATGTTTCCTGGGTTGAGTTTCAAGCTCGGTTCTCCTGGTTCAGAGTTCCTGGTCTGGAATAACCGTCCATAAGAGCACTTGCCCCGTAAGATCAACAAAACAATGAAAGCATACATGACTAAACACTCGACATGACTGATGAAACTAAATATAATTTCCCAAAACTCCGGTTGAAAATGAAAGAAAAATCAATGCAAAATACCTCGCGGGAGTGTGGACATCCTCAATATCTAAGGAGTTGAAAGCAGCCATACTGTCTCGTGGTGCAATCATTGTGGCCATTGGGTCCTGTGGTAATGAATCTGGTCCTGTAGGAATCCTACGGCAAAACAACGGCATCAATTCCTTGCGGATCTGTGAGACTGGGTTCTCGACCGACTAGGACTGATGTGATAGATACTCCTGTGGGTTGCAAGAACGTTTTGTCGATGACCAAGATGCTGTGGGTTGAATGTCCTGGGATATAGTAACACCTAAAGGGAATACGGCCTGAGGAATGAATCCGTTGGGTGCAGTATAGATGTTTGATGGTAGTAGCAAGAGAGCAATGATAATATGTGGTAGTCGGAGGAGTCGGAGTGCCTGGTAGTATGAAGAGTGGAGAGTCGTCAGGTTTAGTAGTTGGGCAGAAACAAGTTGTGAGTTGGGCTGAGAAATAGAAGAGAAGAAGCGAAGTTGGGCACAGAGAGGGACCACTGGGGTTTTATTTTGAGCCCACAGGAGACGAAGCAACCGTATGGCAGAGGAGTGGGCGGGGATGATGCCAGCGATGCCATTTGCGCGGCAGGACCTAGCAGGGGGGACCCCCTGCGGATTGTCGCTAAGCGCACAGTTGGCAACTGCTTCGCTGGCCAGTCCTGGTGCAGTAGCCCTTGATCCTGTGCATCCTGCCCTGCTTCGTGCCCTGTCAAGTCTGTCCATCATGTCCGATCATGTCCATCATCATCTAGCGCTGGACTGAACTGCCTTGAATTTGTTTGTTCGCGCAGCAGCACGGGCTTGTTCTGAAACGGCAGCAAATGGATCCCTCTCGGACGGCTTGATTCGTTCTTGTGAATTAATTCCAAGACCTCACCAGCCGCAGCCACACAAACATGGGCGGCATACCGCCTTTTGCCCTTGCGTTCTTTTTCTTCCCCCTCTCTGCTAACTCGTCCTCCTCCTGGGCCGTCACATTGGCCGCGTCGCATATCAGCTGAAGGGAGTCTGCGAGGACCCCTCTATCCTGCACCTCCCGCACTGGCTGCACTCACAATAGGCCGTGTCTCGCAGCCGCGGACCAGGTCGTGTCCAGTGAGGGGGCAGGTGAGCACCTTCGACAACCAATCACTGCGTGATCAAGTGTCATGGCTGCAGCGACAACGCATCACTGCAGCACCACAGACTTGCTAGCCCACGGAAGCCCACGCAAATAGGTTGGTCGTGACACACCTCCCTGCTTCAGTTAGTACCCGGGCGAATCGTGTATGAAGGGGGAGAGCACGGCGTTTTTCACCTGCATTTATCATCCCACGACGCTATCGGTAAATAGTGTAGCTCATCTCGCCATCAATGTCAATCTGCCCGACCATGGTGATTAGTTAATGTCATGCTTTGCTGGCAGCGGTGGAACACGACGATAAATCTAAATGAAATGGTAGAAAAGTCACGACGGACGCTTTGTTCCTTGTGTCTGCTGCAGGCATTGTCGCATGGATGTTCGATGTCAAGTTCTCGCACCAGCCTCGTGTGCTGTCTTTTCCTCCGGGAGAGAAATGACGGCACTTTGGCTTGCAGGTGATTAAGTGTACAACGCATACGACAACCCGAACAAGGCGACGGACAAGATAGATCACATTTGGTGGCTGGTAGATGGCATTATGCTAAGATTATTGTGATCTTCTCTGCATTAGAGCAGTACAGCTTATCAATCCAACTGCTACCTGTACCGACTGTCCGAGCTGGCCGATTGCCTCGTTTAACGCAGTTCGCGGCATCCTAATATCATCGATACATTTTTGTGCCCTCCATGATCACTGCGGACTCATAAACCGCATTGCTCTCTTTCAAAATGTTCGCCTCAATTTACCTGCGTTACGTTGTGATACCCACGTCATAAGGGCGCAAGGGTATATAATCTAAGTACTTCGTTGTGAGTCGCTTTCCGTTATCTCCCCACACCGCTTCCTCCCATATCGCCTGCATCTCTGACTCGCCGTTGAAGTCATCCTCCCAAGCAAAGAGCCGCAAAATCGACTTCGCCCCCTCCCAGTTTCTAATTTTCAGAAGCTGGCTGACCAAATTAATCTTGTCAAGGTATACGTCCTTCAACATCTTCATATGAGCCTCCTCCACTGCCGAGTAACTCTTAGTCGCGTTGGCCGCACATGCCCCAAACATGACCGTCCAGAACCAGAGTGATTGACTATATTGCCCCTTCTGCATAAGCGCCTCGGTACGACATACATCGGCGAGTAACTGCTCTATAAACCACTCGACCAGGAACGAGTCAACATTATTGTCACGCAGAATCATGTAGAGGTAAAAGTAGCAAGCGATGAATTCTGATCTGCTTGCATCCACTGTTCGATGTGACGGTAGCGTATGGATATCGCTTGTACGAGGCGGAGGTGTCTTTTTAGCTAAAACTTCTGCCAAAGGTTCCACGGGGTCATCAGCACCGCTTAGAGTTGGCATGCTGTAAATTGGCCGCAGTGCTACTCTAAGAAGTGAGATAATCATAGATTGGTGGACATCGTCGGTGCGACTGATATTCAGCATGTCCCAGACTGGTCGACTTGACACACTTCGAGCTGCCCTGCGAAGAGTTGTTAGACAAAGCGGTACTCTGAAGGCGTGTCATCCCGCGCTCACATGGCTATTAAACGTTGAAGGAGACCCATATTTTTGGGGCGTCTTTCTACACGTTGCAAGTCTTTAATTCTTGCAAGGCCTTGCAAATGTGATGATACAGCTTCAGTCGACCCGAGCGAATTCTTGCACAAGTTAGCAATGTGAAGCGGCATCTCTGTCACATGTCATACCTCCATAACTGCTAGACTTGCTACGACGGCAATGGTGCCGTCACTAGCAGCGGTCTTCACATCTTGCAGTTGTTCGTTGACGAATCGTATAGCTTGAACTTTGTGATAAAGATAAGGAACCCGAAACTGCTCAACATCTCCTGTGTGCCAGGCCCAATGTAACGTCGTCAAGAGCAGAGCCGCATGGAGAAACCCCGGGTGCGATAAAGCTCGATGTACACTGCGCGCTGCGGTTAGTGACATTTGAAGATACGTGTGGGGTCAAGATTGGCCTTTACAGGAATGAATCATGATTTCTCTCGACCCGAGATCTGTATAACACGCGAGTGCTCGCAACTGGATGGAGTGGATCAGCTTCCTTGAGTTACAGATGCACGTTGAGCAAGTGCAACTTACACAAGTAGAAAAGAGATCGTGATTTATACGGCATCTCATATTGAGTTCCGAGAAACGGGTCTATTGAGATATCATGAATATGAATCGGACCCAAATTCCCTGCTACGGCAGGGTCACGAGGCCCATCGCTCGTGGATGCAGCCTTTTGTCTGGCTGGTGTGCTCGTGGAGCTTGAGTTACTGTCGGTCTGGTATTGACAAGATCCACCATGCCGAAGACAGAATGTACTACATCAATGTAAGCTAAGAAAGCAGAAGCGTTCAAGGCAAATGACATGTGAATGGGTCAAGCACGGGGAAAAGAAACCGAAGCGCTCAGGCGAGGCCAGGATGTGAGCCTAGCCGCCCTTAGACGGTGAAGATATACGATGCGGGAATACCCGGTGATGCCAATGATACGGTATGCGCAGCCTTGGGGGCTTACCAAAGTGGTTTTCTCTCATCACAGCGAATATGTTTAGCCTTACACTATAACACCTCGTTAGCATCGCCTACTCGCTGTTTCATGCGACAATTGGAGGTTTGCAAAGATCTAACTTGAATGGGCGAGTTTTGTCTCGGCAAATTGAGAAGAGCAAAAGGGACGACTCAAGAATTCACTTACTGTCACGCAGCCGTTTCGGGATCTGCGGTGGAATCTCCTCTGGCGTTGTCGATGAAATACGTTCATCGACTCGTCTTCAGCCGTCATGGTTGGTCAGATGGAGCGGACGCGACACTTCACATAAAGTGACCCTAGTTAGCAAAAAGGGAGATACGGGCTTCGTTGTTTTAGCTTTCGAGGTCGCTACAAGCACAGACCACGGCGACTTAAAGATGGAAACTATTCAAGCGACCTCAGATATTTTTGACAGGTGCTGGAACTGTTGCAAAAGAATGATTCATCTGATTCTAAACCAGGAGCTATCTCGATCCTTTGAGACCAGCCAGTACCAACGCTCCAGATACAAGCAGTTTTCAGGAGGCGGATTGAAAGGGGTCAAGCCCCGAAACCAAAAAGATACGGGATGTTTCCCTTGACTTATTTCGACAAGCCGTCCAATTAATTAAGAGCATGGTGCTAGAAAACGAGGGGCGGGCGGGGGCGCGGTGTTAATAATAGTAAAGGCCCAGAAGTCCCAGTAGGCTACTATTGTTTGTCCGATGGTCTTCCAATCGGGACAATCGGATCTGATGACACATTCAAACCCATTCTATTAGAGATTTCGCTTAAATTATCAAATACCAACCTAAGTACATTTCATGGAGGATTGAGGGTATCTATAAACTACTTTTCTTAGTATCTATTTCTTGCATCCCTCAACCACTACTCATTCAGATATTTTGGCACAGCAAAAGTCTGTCTACATTTGAAGACGTAGAAGAACGACGCTGAGACCAGTTGAATTTTCAAGGGTGGCAAAACGTGCTTGTAAGACCAACACAGGGCTGCATGATGATCATCATGGCATATGCTATGACGGTTGACCTCCAAGAGCCACCTGTCATCGGATACAAGCCGATTGTTGAGAGGTGCTGCGGCAAGTGAATGTAACGGTGTATGTTCCAGGGCACGTTGCAGTGCGTTGTGATGCATACAAATCGCTGTTTGTGATGACAAGGGATATTCCGCTTCTTGCTTGAACTGACAATACTTGCTTGTAATTTAATTTTTAGAAAACCTGAGTTTGAGGGTGCACACGACCGGCAAGGGCGTCAGGATTGAAGGGGAAGAGATCGGACTTCAGTCAGTTCCTAACTGCCTAGTGCTGAGTAAGATTTGACTTGACTAACCGAACACTGCCTACTGCCAAATGAAAATGCCAAGTCTGATTCTCGAACATTACTTGTTAAGTTCTATTAACTATTGAATATACAGCTAGCCCCTTTTGAGCATCCGCTCTAACTCAAATCGAGAGAATAGTTATTGATTCTATAACCTTTATTAAAACAGATCTAGTCACAAGAGCAAAGTTAAAAGTAGTCGGTGACGTTACCTAATAAGAGCCTTCAAGCGCTATAGAATTGTTCACATACTTACACTTACAGGCGTAACTAAATAAATTTCTAAGTCTGCGGCGAGGCTGCGTCATAGCTTATAGCAAATCACTTAAGAGCGATTGAGAGCCATTGTGGGGCGGCTTCCGTCAGAAGTTACATTGTTCGAGAACCTGACCTGCACCAGGCAATGATAATGATCCGGAAGTTCTTGGAATGCGTCAACTTGAGCTTTTTAGCTCTGCTCAGAAACTAGCGGCATTGTCGTTTGATCATTCGCAATATACCCGAAGTTATACCCAAAAGATAGCGCAGGGGAGATTGGTATGTACGCATAGCAATGCCCATCTTAATTTGTGTATATTTCAGAATACGGAACGTTACTTACACATACACGCACGGATCAGGTTATCAGTTATCGTGATCCTTGGTATTCATATCATAGCCAAGACCTCCTATATTACTGCATATTCATACACACTACATGCAGAATGGCTTGTTAAAGCATGCACGCGGCACAGTTTAATCCGGTTGCGCCCGGGTACGAGACTCTAGCAGGCAGACATGATATTCAGTACGCATACCAACCTACAGCATCTGAGCCACGCCCATCTTAATCATGTGAGTTCCTAAGCTGCGAGTCAGACTTACATTCGACGACGTAAAGGGCTAGCATATTCCTGAGATCTTGCTCACCAAAGGGACTACCGCGCTGGTTCACCAACGAATTTATAACAACGACGTCAATATAGTTAGGTTGAATCATTGCCAGGATACCTCGTTCCGGGCACCACCGTATCGCAAAATGCCCTTCGATGCATACCAGACCTGACAAATTGTGTATGATACCACAGCCTTTTTTCGTCAATTAGCAATACATATTCGTCGCCGCTCTCTGTAGGCGATATCACACTGCCTAGTTGTACAGTAGCACAAGATTCGAACGCAGGTCGGAATGCCACACGGTTTTAAACAGGAAATTGTGGCCAGAATTCCGCCACAATACAATAAAGAGCCCAGCGACTCGGATACATAACAGCGCGAGCCGGAGTACCACAACATACTTATAGTGGTGAACTATAGTTCCGAGATGCTCAAATCACGCCTTTGGTGGCGCGCGGAAATGATATGACGAGATTATGAGCATACGTAGGGACCCTGCATACCGGCTGCAGTCTCTGTTGCCCTGCTGTATGTCGGTACCATTGTTATGAGCCTCCTTCATCATCAAGATCAAGAGTGATGCAGTCCGCTTCGTCTCAGACAGGCGGTGACCAGGCTCTTGCCCCAACTCCCGCATGCTGCCGCATTTTACTAGTCTTGTACCAACTTGTGTGTAAGTAATCGAGCTTGCACGTGCTCTAGGCGCTTTAACTCGGCTCAAGCCGTCGTCAGTGAATGGAAATGGACGTTAGGAGTAAACAATTGCAATACTTGAAACATCCCAGCGTCAGAGCTGTTTGACGTTCTACTAGGTCATGAAGCACTCGTCTTGTCTTCATGTACCTGTACCATACCTGACTAGGGTTATCCAGAGAAGAAGGCGTTCGAGCATCTGTCTGCAGGTGTGTAGTGTTCCTCGGGAGCTGGCACCTGCCCCTCCACCAATTGAAACGACCGTGACGTCATTCACCGTATTTGTCTTGTCTCGTTTAACTGATACCTACCTAGGTATCCAGCCATTGACTGCCTCGTTATTTGCCAACCACCTCATAGGCCACCTATGTATCTAATCAGTTATCCAGATCCAGCCTCGCCCAGACAAATGGTTGGGCTTTTTGTCGCAACCAGATTCCAGAATTTTCATGCCCAATCCAAAAAGGTCCACCCAGCTCAACGCACAGCAGCCCAGCAGCAGCCCAGCGCGCCACTACGATTTCATCCAGTAGCTACCTGCCTACACTGGGTATGTCTGTAGGGGATTTCCTTGTATTGCAAGTGGCCAGCATCCCCCTTCCCTTTCCCCTTCGCAGCAGCAGCATGTAATACGGTGTCTGCCACAGTTCCGTCCTGGACGACGGTTGAGCATTCCCGTTCGGGATTCTCAGTGCCTAACGATGCCCTACTAGTCCCAAGGTCATCTCGTCGTTCATCTCCCTGGTGCCCAATGATTCAACGTGCACACGACTCCGCACGAACACGCTTATGCTATGGAAGCTGTCTATAGGCCGGGCTATTAGGTGTTCGCCTCGGTACGTGTACACGTTGGCAGAGTTCAATGCAGGGTCATTCCCAGTGCCCTCGCAGTGTGGTACACTACATACCAGGTCGTGCAGCTTGGTAGCCAGATCATTTGGTAGATCTTCACCTGAACTGGAGCGGCGAGATTCACCGGCTTAGAACGACAGACGGATCCCTTTGTCTCGTAGCAACGCCCGATAGTCTGTCTGTATTGTCCACGCTTCTGTTAACGAGCTCAGGGCCGCCCTGCTTAGTAGACACCCAGCGAATGTGTGTGAGGTACCGTCCCCGCGTTCTTGGGATCATTCCTGCACGGCTTGCCTCTCCAGGATGCCACCTGGTCATGGTGGCAAAAACTCTCTCATGAACATCGCGACATAAAATGGCCCGTACCAACCTGGTAACTTAGAAGTTGCAGCTGCTCTCTATAGTGAACTTCCTTCAGAGGTGAGCGACTAAAACACACCACGTCCCAATGCATGGGAAAGCTCGATAACCCAGGAGTTGTGTTCATTTGCTAGAAGCATTACGCCCTGCTAGTGGTCCCAGTCGACAGCTAGCCCTATCTTCTTTCCTATTTCAAAATACTGCCGTTGGATCCAGAATAGAGCCTACCTTGGACAATTGAGCCCAGGATACTATAGCCCAGTGGTCAGGAAACGCACCGGAATTCATTTCTTTTGCCCGGATATTCAGGAGATTCCCAGAGCTTAATACCAGGATCGGACGAACCCAAGGATCGCTTCGTCTTGCTTGTCTTGTTCTGTTTCTCTCTCTCTTCGTGGGATTTATTCCTTAAAAGCCTCATCAAAGACAGTCTTAGAGCCTAAGACCTCTACATAGCGCCCGTTATGTCTCAAGAGTATTGGACTTCTCCTCGCAGGTGCGACAACTCGATAAGACCTCACTCGTTAGTGCCGAAAGGTCGAGCTGACTTTCTCAAGCGTAATCTATAATGACGGGTTATTGCCAGGAGGCCACAATCACGTTGATTACCAGCCATCTAGGTAAGGTTATACATGCAATTCCCTCTTCTCAACAGCCAGGGAATGACATTGACGTCCAAAGAATGAGGTATTCATCCGGAGCTATGCCAATATATGGCATAACATCGCCAGCATCAACTGTAGGGCCAAGCGGTTCAGTCACGCGACTCGAACCTTCCCTCCCTCCTACACCTCCATACGTTTCGATCCCAGCGTCCCACACATCCTCGACGCCATCGTACGGATCTTATTCTGGCTCGAGCTCCCAGATATGGCCGGTTCATGATAGATATTCGCCCGTGGAGTCCATTGATGACATGACCAACCCGGACAGTTTTTCAAGTACCTCGCCACCTTCAGGTTTAAGTAGAAGTGCCGGCAAAGGTCGACCGCAAAGAAAGCCTTCAAACAGAGACGAGTTTGATGGACCGCAGGTGCAATTCCTTGTGCGACCCTCGTCTGAATACATCGCCATGCAGGAGAGGGAAATGCCTCATCTCCCTACTCATCTCCTGGTGTCCGAGCAAGACAATGTTCTAGCTGCGGTCAACGATCGATTATCGCAGTGCGCCTTCGATTTTGTTGCAAAATATCAATTTCCTATTCCCCTCACTCCAGAGTACGTGCCCAACTTCCTTTCCTTTCCTTTCCTCAAAAAAATTTGAAAACAGGAAAGACTTTCTGGAATATAGGGTGGATTTCTCCTCAGGCTTTGGTAATGAAAGACATAGAATCAAGGTGTCCCGTAGGCGTTCAGTGAGAATATTGGGCTAACCAGTCTTTCTATCTAGCATGCGTCCCGTTGAGCGACCTCAGGATCGAGAATGGACGGAGTGGGTATACTTACTAAAGCGCCTCGCAACGAAGAGGCGAATTCCGGCGCGAGTTCTTTACAACGGACAGATCAAACAATTTGTCACAATTCTAGAGAACTCCCTCGAGATGCGGCATGCCGCAAAACACCAGTCACGACCATTGAAAGACGACCGCAACATCCTGCAACTTATTAGTGCTGGCATCCAAGTTGCGAAAATCCTGAAAGACGCGTCAGCCATGGACTATCTTGACAGACTTGTGAGTCGCACCTCGACGACACAATGGCATAGCAGGATTTCATCGTCCCATACGCCAAGCGGCTTCCCTGAATACCCTCAGTTTTCCATAGATCTTGAGTTGGACTTGAATGGCGCTGACTATTGCAGTACGTTTCAACCGAACAACGGATTCAAGCAGCAGCGTCAGCGGCGCGGTTCCGTTGATCGCAGTTGTTTACCTTTTCAAACGTTTCACCACTCTTAAAAGAGCAGAATTGCCGGTGGGCAAAACACACAACATTATGTTAAAGGACGGAACAAATCCGACCGCTGTCGCGGCACGTAACGAGATACGATTTCTTATTTATTTATATATTTATTTCTTAACTGTTTTTTTCAATCAAAAGTCTTTGAAGAAGAAGCTGGGAATGAAAAGCTTATGATAAAGGTGCGCTGATGGGAGAAGCCTCTTAATGTGCTTCTCTACCTGTAGCCGCTTATTGGCGCTGAGATATTGGTCATGCAGATCAATTTATTGTTGCATGGATGCGTTGTACGAGGCACATTTTCATCCCCCCCTACTCTGTCCCTCCCCCCTTCTTGGGTTGCGGCACCGGCAGGGGGCCAAACTATTGTGTCCCAGATCTCCCCACGTTGCACTGTTCAGCACTAGAAATCGCGTGGGATTACGGTATGGGGAAGCAGCCAACCCCCTCTCGGGCTGTAACCTCGGGCAGCATTTTGGGCACGAAAGCCCAAAACCAGCATTGCACGTTCTCGATGCGTGGTCAGCATCACCACCCAGCATCTCACTATGCGACATAGCATACACATCACTGATGAAGTTACGTTTCATGCATACAAGTATCTAAATCTTTCTCTAATCACGATCACGATTATATGGGTTTCAGCGGTTTTGTCAGCGTTGCCAATCAAACATGACACCCACGAGTGAAGCTGGAGGCGCGGTCTATACCCGCCCAATAAGCCAAGTGGTTGTTGATGGCGGTCCTTTGTGGTCAATTTTTCATCGTTCGGTATCATGACTGAGGCTATGTCATGGGGGGAAGTGTTATGCAGCGGACACCGAAGACCCCGAATAAGTAAGACGCCAAGCACTGATTGTGCCCTCGGTATCCTTTTCAGCTTAGTCTCTTGTGGCTGGGCGACCTTGAGGTCATGCCACTACACAAGCTGAACACGACGAGTACTGAGTAGGCAGCTCTTTACCAAGCTCATGTAAAACAGACAATAATCTCAGGAGCTTTTGCGTTCCGTTCTAATTCAAGGAGAAAACGAATGTCTTCCAAGACCCCTCAGAACAAGTGACGGAATGATGTAATTGATTGATAATATTTTACCACTTCGACCTCTCGTATACCATCACCAGTAGCTATTCAAAGCACTGAAAAATTACCTGGGTGTAGAAACTAACCACTACCTTGGAGACCAGAAAGGACGTAGCTCATAGCCGTTTTCGGTACGTTGCTACTGCCTCCTCGCACGCAGCATTGGAGTATGGCTTCAATTGCATCTGCTTCGCCCTCAGGGCAAGGCTTCCTCCGTGCCAATTCGACGGAGGACACAGAGTCCTGGCAGTATGTAGAAACCAACTCCTCACCTGCTGGCTGCGTTCCAAGTCCGAGCTCGAGCTTCAATGGATGGGGTTATATTGGATACCCAAATCACCTGGGGACATCACCAGCAGCTATGTCGCCGCTGCCTCCCCCGACCTCCCACCCAAACCAACAAAGTACAGTGAATACCACGACGGCAGATACTGGGAATCAATTCCTATCACTTCTTAATAGTCACAACTTCATGACAAATCACGAATTTTCGTTTTCAGACTTGTTAGGCAGTAGGTCATTTTATTGACAAACAATTGGTAATTACGGGGACTGACAACCCAGGTACGATGGACACGGGTTCGTTCCAATCAGATATTCAGGAGGGCGGTATGTGTGATGCATCGAACTTCGAAGGGGCAGATACCAGGGCTCGGGCCGTCGACTTAGATATCCCTTCACAATTCCAAGACGACAGCAATACTGCCCCCTGGGTGCCCATGGGCATGCAAGACGACCATTTTATGTTCTTCGCTATGGATGATGTCAGCGCTCAGATGTCACGCACATCCTCTCATATCTCGGCTGGAACAAGTTCTCATCGCTCAAGCCCGAGCATGCCATCTGCTAGACCTAAAGTCGCCCAGGACACCGATCCGATCAAGAAGGTGAGAGGCAGTAGAGTCGAGAAGAAGAAAGCAGCCCCTGTGGATAATTTCGTAGTCGTCACACCGAATACAATCCACCAACAATCGGGCAAGCCGAACCCTTTTGAATGTTTCGAGGCCGCTAGAGGAATACAGCGTGGACGAAAAGGGCCTTTAGCTGACAAGGTCGCGGAGAGCGCCTTGAACATTCGGAGAATGGGTGCTTGCTTCTGCTGCCGCAGGTATGTCCATCATCTACGCTTCAATTATAACCTTGCTACAATATGTTAATTCTGCTTTACAACAAACAGCCGCAAGGTGAAGTGTGACGAAGAGCGGCCCTGTAAGAACTGCAAAAAGATCTCAGCACAGGTGCCACAGGTCGTATGTTGGCAGTTCTCCGACTTTCTGCCCGTGCTCTTCCCCAGCTTTATCAGGAGCCACTTTAAGAAAGAAGTTATCGCGCGGTTCATCTCAGACAACGTGTCCAAGTTCTACAGCTCCTCTTCGGCATCGGTCGAGCCGTACACTATCGAGCTCTCGTCGGGCTCGCGCTTCCGCTCTACGCTGACGCTCCCCGCGTCGTTCTTTGTCCCCAAGAGCGCCGAGGTCCTGCAGCATTGGCACATGGGCGTCGGCGTGCACCAGCTTGACCTGCATTCGCGAGCCGCCGTGCCCGTCGGGATCGACCCGAAGGACAGCAGCCAGCGGGAGGCGCTGAAGAAGCGCGCACGCGAGTACATCCACAACCTAGTCAACGAACCGCAGTACCCGGAGCAAGTGACGGACTCTCTCCGCGGCACCCAGCTTCCGCGGAGAATCCTCACGATCGTGCAACGATTCGCGCAGCGCTCGCAATCTCCCATGGTGACCCGTGCTCTAGCGATATACGTAACACACTACGTACTTACGCGTCAGCTCTGTTTAACGCCGGGGACGGTGACACAATTACACCATCTCCAGAAGACGCAGCCCGAGAAATTCCCCTTCCTGTCCCCCAACACGAGCGCTTATTCCACGTTGACGACGACGCGCATTCTCAACAGGCAGGTCAAGGCCGTGCTGGACGAGTACCTGCTAAAGGAGACGCAAGGCCTCTTCGCGGCGTTCGGGTCGGCGCTAAAGCCGCGCTCGCGCGCCGAGTGGGCGCCGTGCCTCGCGTCATTCCTGGTCCTCTGTCTCCTATTCGAGAGCATCGAGACAGCAGCCGACACGTTCGTGGTGTCGGAGGCCGAGATCGCGCTCCGCACTCGCCGACGAAGCACGTTTACCGCCGTACCGCCGGACGAGAACAAAGTCGGCGGGGGAGGCGGGTTCGCCGTCGGTGGACGGAGACAAGCCCTCGAAGTTTGTCGCGAGATCGACAACCTTCCGTTTCGGCAGGTCGCGTACCGATTTCACGCGGTGTACCAGACGCATTATGTGCGCGAGCCGGGCGTCGGCTCTCCGACTGGTGGAAGCGGGAGCGCGAATGGGGGACCCACGTTTAACCCTCTCGTAGACGCGAAGTTGGACGTGGATCTTGAGCCCGCGGCTGCCGAGATGGCCGCTTCGCTGCGGGCTCTGCTGGACAACGACGATAGTTGTGAGTCTACTTATCTCCTTTCGCCCCTTTTCATAGGTAGCTATTGTCTCAGAGCAGGTGGAAGCATGATAAATAAGTAAACACAATAACCGCGAAGAACAACCGACTAACCGCGTCCCTTCATCTAGGGCATGAGCTCGACTTTCTCGCCGCAGACCCGATCCTCTCACAATCTGAAGCACACCCATATCCGCGTGACATCACGCTCGATTATACGGGCCGCCTGCTCGCAAGGTTCTTGTTGTCCTTTACCGACGAGAAATATCTTTTTGATGGGCAATATTGAGCGTAGGCCGTCTTTGGATAAATTTGCCTCGTGATCTTTGGCCACACGAAGGCAATCCCGATTCATCTTCTCCATCCTTAGATGAGTGCTTCAATACTTTGAAATAGACAGAGGATATGTTACACACGAATATTCTAGCGTCAGACTTAAGCTGATGATTCTACCGTATCTTTCGCTTAGAGCTGACGATATTATGAAGGCATGGGAAAAATTAGAAGCATAGATTATATAGATATATTAAATATTAAATATTACCGACATGTTGTATTATCTAACGCCCGCGCTTATGGAACATGCGAAAACTGACGTGGCATCTAAGTATTTATTTATATTAAGTCATAGATAATTTGCAATGCAGCGGCTGCCAATCTACAATATGCAACATACATGGCGAACCCAAGCCTATCCGATAAGAGAAGTCGAAGCAACGCTCCAAATGCATTACATGCCCGCTTGCTAAATGATGTCTTGAAAAACACAACGCCAGACCCATCAGCTCCATCTAGTTGCTTATTAAAATGTCGGCTCAAAGCAATGCAATCATAGATTTAACGGGTTCGAATAAAGAGGATACGGGACAATGCTGTTCTCTGCTGATCTGCGTGCATACTTCGAAAAGACTCCCCGATACCCCGAATGTGAGCAATTGGCCCTATTGTGAAGCAGTAATGTAGGATAAAGACGAGTGCTCCTGAATGCTCCTTTAGTAGTTGACGCCTAGAAACCGGGCTGGTGGCCCTTCTATGTGCCGTGAATAATCATGAAAACAAATAAAATTCGTAAATCCGCCGAACTATGCTGTAGCCGGCGTTTGGTGTCGATTACTAGCGTAATCAAGGTAACAAAGGTCGTCGGTTGAATGCTCTCTATCAGAGATGTATTATGTTATGTTGCATTTACCGACAATCGCTTTGATGTTGTGCTGTCGCTTAGATGAATCCAGCATCGCAAGCAACTTCATATTTCCGCGCGCTTTCGAGCATCTGGATATCTGGAACATCAGCGCCAAAGTCCATGATGAGGATTTTGGGGTCTTGGCCGGTGCTGATGATTCGTCTGTAATCACACTTAGCACTCAACACCCAACTGGCATGCCACCTTGGAAAGTTGAGTAGCTGCTCTCCTGTCTCCATGTCGAAGACCTTGATGTCTGTGTCATAGCTTCCACTGATGAGACGACCACTAACGCTATCCAGATGCAAGCTGCGCACAAGATTATCGTGGGCTGGTATGTCTCGAAGACACTCTCCGGTATTCGCATCCCAGATGCGAATAACCTTATCATTACCTGCAGAAGCGATGAATCTCCCATCCTCTGAGAACTGACTGCAGGCAAGACCTTTAGTGTGGCCTGCAAATTCCCGGATTGTTTTAGCACTATCAATGTTCCAAAGCTTGACTGAGAAATCCCCAGAGCATGATACAATCATGTTTCCACGCAGCTGCACCGAATTCACGGGCCCGGTGTGACCTCGTAATTGCTTGAGCAAAGTGCCCGTCTCGCGATCCCACACACAAACGGTAACGTCTTTGGAGCAGGTAACAATATGTTTATCATCGAAAACCAGATCAAGGATAGCTGCGGTATGGCATTCGAGACGCCGGACTGGACGATAACCCGATTTGACACTATAGATAATGCAGGTAGAATCGGAGGACCCGGTAACGAGTATATCATCATCATATTGAAGGCAGAGGATCGAGGCCTTGTGGTGTACCGGAAATGAGACAGTTACGGGCACGGATACATTGGACCGCTGGTTGTCAACGGATGAAGCGTAGTGTACCGGCTTGCCATCCGGACCGAAAAGAATGGAAGTCCCGTTTACTACTTCGGGCGGTCCAATGACAAGACGGCATTGGAGGGTACGCATATCCCATATTCGAATGGTTTTGTCGCGAGAACCAGTTATAATTTTATTCCTGTTTGTGTTAGCGATGGAACGGTTTAGAGAAGTTGTGAACGCATACTCATCAAACTGCAAACAGTAGATACTGTCTAGATGTCCATTCAGGTAGATTGCGCGAGCCTGCGTTCCAATCTTCCATCGTTGGTCGAGTTCTTCCCTCGCTTTATAGATCTTCTGCCAATCATTCCCAGAGCGAAGGGGAGGTATGCCGGCCCCTGCACCAGGTTGAACAGGGAGACTAGTAGCATATGTATGAGATTTCTCCCTAAGGAACGACTGCCGCCAGATATATTGATCTTGAACAACCCGATTCCAGAGCCTAGACACCTGGCTGGCGGCTCCTAGCTGGGCAGCATCGAGATATGCAAGTATTTGAATCGACAGCTCCTGTGGCAATTTACTTATGAAGTCAAGTCTGGCAACAGTGGAACCTTCGCTCGCAGCGTCCCCCTGTGTCTCGCTAGTAGTAACGGCGATTCCAACCCCACTCTCTCGGTCATTGAACTCATTGCTCGAAAAATAGTGTTGCCGTGCAAGCGCTAAATATTCGTTCTGCATTGCAGCGGCAGCTTTGGCTGCGGCACCTGTATGTTGTGGGATGATAGGTGGTGCGAACCCATGGCCAGGGATAGGATGCTGTGGGAAACTGGGTTCGAGAGGCGAACGTATCGTCTCGAGGGCGGCCCGCTCACCGTGTGATGTCTTGGGATGCCGGAAATTAGTAGCGTGCCGTATTCGGTCCCAGGCCGAGTGCGCCGTCGTCGGCCGATAATCATGGTAGCCAACAGCCGTCTCCGAGCCCCTACGATCACGGCGTGCTATGCCCTTTATCAAAGTCAAAGACGCCCTGCGAAACCTCCGTTTCAATGATGTACCATGTCTAGATGCCTCGGCATGTGTTTCGTGCTTCTCCTCAATAGTCAACTCGCTAAAGGTTTGGGAGACGTCGTCATCGCTCAGGAAGGGGTCTTTAGGCTGACACAGCCATGGCAGACAGGTGCTCGCGCTACGACCGGCTCGGGATGGATTTGCCGTGGCAGGTCTGCGGGCCTCTGAACGTTGGTAACCCGACTCCATTCCTGTACTGCGGGAGTATGAACTCGCACTCGATGTGGAGGGTCCGTGATACATGCCGGCGATTGGCGATGTTGGCAAGGGTGCTTCGTCGGTCGCGGGACCCATATTCAGCGGAAGGTTGATGAGCAATCCAGCTATAGATTTCGAGGACGACGAGGCCGAACGGTGGTATACGATGTGAGGGAAGCGAATGTGTTGATAATGGCAGAGATAAAGCCAAAGAACGAGGGCGGACGATGAAGCAAGGGATGACCGACAACTGTAGGTATCGTTGGTTCCTCAATAAATATTGAGCAAATTACCGAACGCCGAACGAAGGTTCGTGAGGCAAAGAATGTAGTTGTCCAATAATAAGATAAGTCACAGCAACACCTCACGACAGTCTTGTTGTAGAGTCGCAATGACGGACGACGCAAGACTCTGCTGTCAAAGGAGAGTAATGGTTCTCCGTGTCTTCCCGCTGCAGCCACGTCCTTTTTTCTGCTCTCCACCCAGTGCCTTTTTCAGTGTGTATGACAATCACTGAGTCAGACGAGTCAGGACCAAGGGCCTAAGACTCAGCTACACGGGAAACGAAGGTGGATGGCCGAAAGAAACCTCTCAGCTGTGGCAGACTGACGCAAAAAGTGCCGGGTCGAAGGGACCAGTGTGGTGGAAATGGAAACCGAAGAAACACGCAGTTGGAAACAACAAATTCCAACCCACCCAAAAAGGAAATCCACTTTCCCACGCCTCGCAGTAATTGATCTACACTATGTTGCGGGCTAACGTTGGGTTATCGGGAACTTGGAAGGATTAACTTTGGCGTGTAGACCCCTGGTGGCTCATTGGTACCGCGGAAAAGTCACTAGACTAACTGACCTACCAGACAGGGTATTATCGAGGAGGGTTGAGCGAAGGAACGCCCAGGCTATGTGTATGCGTGTGCTGCTGAAGATATGGAATAGGTAGGTAGGTATGAGATATGAGATATGAGATACCTATGCGCAACACTGCAACACTGCATCTGAATATGCAGCACAACACAACACAACACAGCCAGTCAGATGCTAAAGGACGAGAGTGGGCGGTTTGTCGGTGATCGCCGTGGATCAGGCTGGTTCTGTCTGACTTGCAGAAGGAAGCGCAAAACAAAACGCCTCACAAACAGCCCCTCGCCGAGACACCGATTGGGAACAAGCAAGATTGATTGACAGGTCAGAACTGCATACAGTAGGCTCGGTAGGTAGTATAGTTATGGCAAGAGAGAAAAGCAGGGGCAAGGGTTGTAAGTAAGAGAAAAGGCAGTGAGTGGTTGTACCAGCAAAAAATTTGCTAGTCACTAAAGAGTTGATTGCTTGATTGCTTGATTGCCATTCACTACAGGTGACACCTAGGTTAGCAATAAAATCGAGTCAGTGAGTTCTTGAATAAATTACTAACACCAGTCGTTATCAGCAAGATGATGACGATGTTTAATGTGGTCTGGATGGGGCACCCTTTCTCTTTAGGTACATTCAGGGTAGCACTGTCCTGTTTTCGGGCTGGGGTAACAGCATATTGCTCCAGGTTTCGAGACCACGCCAATTCCCACCTCAAGCTTTATTTGGCGGGTGGCGTGGCCCGGGACGTAGTATATGCGTAGCGAGGCTACCCAGAAACCAGGACGCAGGGCCAGGCCGCCCACCTCTACAGTAGACGGTGCGTGCTACACCCTCCTAGTTACAACTTGGGCCAATTCTGGCTAGCGCAGTCAACCCAGGTGTCAGGCGACACCTCGTCCTTCGGAACTCCATCTCCAATGTCCTGTCTGACCTCATCCTCGCAATCTGGATATTGTATCGTGCATTTGCAACGGACGACAGCCTTACTAATAATAACTATCTCTAAAAGGTAGTTGTTGAGGGTGTGATGTTACATTTATCGACTAAGCGAATGTAATTGATTGTCCTGACCGCCTCGGCGTTGACTACGACATAATAACCATGTTGACCTGGGGCCCGCTTCCCCTCCCACGTCTCGTGCCGGTCCATGGTCGAATCCAGAGCCTCATTGATATTAAATGTATATAGCGCCAAGGGCAAACGCAATCAGTCTGGGCTCTTCGGGTTCATTTAAATTGCCTTTCCACGTGTTGTGACAATCTCTACCGAAACTACCGAACAGATATTGAAATTCAAATATAGAAAACTGATCATGTAATCGTCAATATCATAAATCATCCCTGTAATAAGTACTGGGCAACCACAATCCGCCAGATCTCCGCCTCACTATTCACCAACCAGACGTGAAGAAATTCTCTTATCATTTAGAGTCGTTACCATTCTCAGCTTATCCAACTCGGTCTCTAGTGCTGGGCCTTATTGCTTGCAAATTGGTTATGAAAATCATGATGAAGAATAAACCACCGACGGGAGAAAATGGATAATCGTGTTAAACCTCATCATCAACTCTCTTCCGAGCTAATGCGAAACCGTAGGTTCAAGCCCAAAAATTCAGATATAATCAAGCGCTGATACCAGTCCATCGGGCGGATTAAATCAACGACTCATCGGTGGCCGAGGGTAGGGATGAATAACTGGTCGAGGATGAGGGCGAGGGTGATGACGACGACGATCACGGGCACGAGCCTTGTCCATCCTCTTTACAACTCCCTTATGCTTGTCCCGTTCTTCTTTTGTCTCCCGGTTGTCAAGTCTCCACCAGGGGTTTGAGACACGGTTATACGCCTTCCAGCCACCGTCTTCTTTTGTCGACTTGACCTCCTGTCCCCGGATGACAACAAAGTACGTTCGCGTTAGAGGAAGCTGCTTCTTCCGCGAGAAGAAACTGGTACGCTTGTGTTGCGGTAGCAGCTCGGTCATTCGAAACTCGCCCGGCTGCAGGATTACGACACGCCATTCGCGCTGTCGGTACGGATTCCTGTTGGTTGCGATGGTTTTGTCCTCGATGAGTTGCTGTATCTTGTCGTATGCATCGACCGGCAGATCATTGTTAACCCTGTTTGCAAGGTCTTGTTCGTAGGCTTTCTCCTGGCTACTTCCATGCTTGTGCTTGTATTGACGGATGGCGTCCTCGTGCATGTCCGCGAGCTCCCCTTGGTCGAACGAGACCAGGGCATTGACCAGTATACATCCGTCGTTATTGTTCCGCCATCTGGTACCAAATTTGATGCCACAGAACGAGTTCCAAGACTGGCGGGTGTGCCTGTCATCTATACAGACGAACTCCCAAGCCTCGTAAGCAGTTGTGCCTTGCTCGTGGTCGAATGTGACCATCTTACGTCCCGAGAAATCTGGGATACTGCGTGCAAGGAACACATTAGTTAACATCTCCAGTCTCACATCACATAACGTGTTATATCATACGAAACAAGGAAACTAAAGGATCAGCTACTGCAGATATTTTTGCATACCTCTCGGTTGAGTTAATAGAGATAGAATCGGCGTCACGTTGCGACACATCCGATTCGGAATCGATGTCTGATCGTGGCCAAGGTGGTCGCATGTTTCCCGGGGGGAGCTCAATCACCTCCCGAACTATATCGACAGCGGGCGCCATCGTCGCAACCTAGACAATGACAGACCTTATGTGTGTGAAGATAATCGTTGACAAGTTTGGAGTGAAGTGACAAGATGGCAGGAAACCTGGGGGCCAAGAACGAGGGGCCGGAGGTTTATATCCCTTTATAAACGACAAGTCAGTAACCATCCTTATTTGCACAACTTATGGGCAGGCATCAAGAGTCGATATATGATCTGGTGTCAGCCTGCCGATTCTGCCTAGATGACTGCATTGTGGTCGCCGTACGATTGGCTGCGCACGGAATATCCTTCTCTCGCTGTTGCAGTAGAACAAGGCGGTGCATATGAGACCGACAATGCACTAAAGCTTTTGACCAAACGTCTTGTTCGTTGGTGTCGGTGTCGGCATAAGTTTGCAGCTCTTCAAGAATCTTTTATACATGATTGGTCCTTGAGGCAGCAGTGAGGGGATGACTAAACTAGAGCATGAATCCTATAAGTATACTTGAAGTCCTACAACACTACTGTAGCTGAATATGACTAGGGCCTTTGGCAACTCTCGGACTTTCGTCGAACAGGCAGCTTGCTCTGAACGTTCCAGACCGTCCACGACTCAAACACCACCACGACGGTGTTTGATGTCTTGGCGTTGTAGGACTTCATTCACCTCGGTACATGAGAGAGTTAGTCAAAACTCATGATGATGATGCAGAGCTAAGCAAGTTATTGTACCTATAACTAATGGCTACTTTGTTTTGGGAACCATTTTGATTCGAGTGTCGATTTCAGGCCAGTGTTCCATTGCTCACAGGCTCTTCTAAGCCCGTCGATGACGGGCTTGACAGAATACACTTGGGCTGAAACTAGCTCAGGTTGGCAATATGCAGCTTGTAGGAGAGGGGTAAGCTTCGGCTTGAAATTCTCGCCGGCCAGACACAAGGCGTATACAAGGACACAAGAGCTCGTATCGAGGATCGCATAGTGAGCATTAATGGCTTACAATTACGAATATGAGGTGGGACGAATGTCTCACCTACCTTGATGACATGACTTGAGCCTCAAGGTGACATTCGCCCTAGGATGATGGCCTCTTATCATCTCTATTGTATCGGATCTATGTAGTAATAAAACTTACTCGACATAGGCAAGTATTTCACTTTCTAATAGTCATTGAACTTTGCCTAACTCACCTATGTGTATCGATCTTGTTTAGTTGAACATGTTCCCCCATCGAGTTCAAGGAGCTCTTGGTCACTTCTTCGTTTCTTTTTGGACTTGATTCAAAATGCTATGAGTCGCTTGTTTGATAAGGTTGAAATTGTTAGAGTCGTGCATCTAAGCCTTCACGCATTTCTTCAACAACTTCAGAGGAGGTCACTACCCTGAGAGGGATTCATTTAGCTCAAACCCTGGCAATAACCTATGGGTTCACTGACTACGTGCGTTGAGAAATCAATAGCTGTTGAGAAACTGCAACGAAAATTCAGCTGCTTTACACGTCTCATTTTAACATGTGTTGGTAGGCTTTCAGACATATAATGCTAACCTAGTTATCTGTCGCGGACGTGCCTTATATGCCGTTACTGTCAACTTGACGGTAACAACGTCGTTTTTCCGTCACATTATTTATGTCTCTAGAATTTCTTTAGTGAAAGTTGTAACGCGCAGGCTCAACTGTCTACATCGTGGCAACAAGAGTTTGAGCTGCGCCAAAATTGTACTTCACCATAGACCCCGACTGCCGGTCGCACTATGGCCGCGCTTGATCATGCGAACCGCTGGTAGTCGCGATTGCCGCCTGTAATTATTCGCACTGTCTGTCACCGTGGGCAGTTATTACTGGCAAGTTCGGACTCCTGAATATTTCTACACGATGCACGTGTGGTTATACAAGTAGATACCGGGAGGCAGATAGTTTGCTCATAAAAGTTATTTCCTGAGGAAGGAGTTCCTCTGTTGTTAGGTTGCTACCTGGTTAGGCCCCAAACCTTCTTCTGTAACAGATACGGTAAGGGGGCGGCACCCTAGCAACACCTTCATTTAATTTCTTGCTGATGGTTCTCTGCTGTCACATTAAACAGTTCTCGGAGTTGTCTGTTTTCGCCCATAGACAATCAACTCCGTTACTGCCGTCCTCACATATTAAATATGGCAATTCTTGATGATGTGCCAGGTGTTGAAGTAACCGTGCGGGTTGCCGGAAAAGAGGCGGTTGAGTACGACCCTGACGAGGAAGAGAGACACTCACTGGCCGAAAGCGCCACCTGTCCGACAACAACCAAATACATCGAGAGTATTGATGGAGCTCACTTTTCCATCAAGATAGCCGCTAGTCATCGTTATGCCTGGGGCTATAAAGGTCACTCTCTGGCGTTCGCAGTGTACATCGATGGTAATTCAATTCTGTCACGTCTCATTTCAAACCCAGGAGATATGATCATACGCGACCAGAACGCATTCTGCTCACAATCTCAACAATGGAAAAGGTATAAGCTCGGATTTTCTGCCGTCAGCACCAGTACGTAGTAAAACAACATCATTCAAATCGCCAAGAACAGTTTCTAAGTCATGCACGACCAGCCGATGATTGCCGCGAGGAACGCGTCGCGCGAGACCGCAGAGTCGCCCGACGCCTGGGACATATTAGGGTTGTCGTAAGGCGATGCATTGAACTCGGCCTACAACCTAAGACCACAAGACGTGTAGCGAATCACACCCAGAAGTTCGAACTGGCTGAAAAGTCGATGAAGGGCGGAGCTATCTCCCACGGGACAGCGTATGGCACCCCTTGTCCATATCCATCACCAAAACAATTCACTGATATCAATCTAGGTTTTCGCCTATGGAAGGGGCTGAGGGTGGAAGATATGCCTATCGTTGTGAAGATCTACCGGACGACCATGGTCCGATTGCTGTCTTTAATTTCCTTTATCGATCGAGAGGTGTGGTGTCGCCATGAAGACATCTTCTACAAACGACTAATTCTCCTTAGATGCGCTAGAGAAGCTGCTGATCATTGCCCGCAATCCGTCTACCCCGTCTTTCGCTGAACTATCGCCGGTCGAAATCGAACGTCGTAAGTCACATTGCCCTTGTTCACATTCCTCACGTCATTAGGTTTTAGTAAAACCCATGATTTATTCTCGCGGGAGTTTTCCGTAAGGAATATGCCACCGAATGCAGGCTTTCACTTTCAAACCAAGCTGCCTCCTCACCTCTGCAGTATCTATCTGTCGAGCTAACCTAGTTGCGTTACAGTGGCGAAGGAGAGATTCGAACAAATACAAGTAAGTGTATAGAAATACTCTGAGCGTATGGTCGAACTGACAATCTGCCACAGAGAGATAGGAGCCTTAAAAACGAGGTTAAGCCGACACTCAAACGAAAAGCCGTGAAGATAGAAGACCTGGCCGAAGAGGATGAGAAACTAACTTCGGCCAAACGACCAGCCGAGTTCATTGACCTGACTATTGATTGAGGCAATCTCGACACAATATTGGGCTTCTGTCACGATTGCCCAACAAAGCGATCCAAAGCGATACACTCATGTTACGATAATCATTTTGCTGGGAGGAAACTTACGACTAAACGACCTAATGTTAAAATTGGGAAAATAATTTTTATTGACCAATAAGGAAAACTGCACGATGTAGATAGTGTAGACTATAGTGTATCTGACCCAGAATGACGCTACAAGTTACTTACCGCCTACCAACCCATTGGTCAATATGTCTACTTCAAGAACTTCAATATGCACGAAATTTTCCAAGATAAAGTTATTCGGTAAGCATGGTGTAAATATCTTATAAGAATCATTTCTTTTAGGCGGGTGGCTTAGTTTTTAGTTTCTTCAACTTCCCACAGCGGCTAATGAGATAGGTGATTTGCTCGGAGATGCGGTGGCGGCGGGAGAAGATTACAACGACATCTCTTAAGTCTGATATGGATTTTGAGAACTTCGTGCCTCGGGAGCTGCTGTCGAACTTCTTTAACGAAGGCCTCGGATAGACTATCATGTCTAAAGCTAGCGTTGATGAACTCCACAGTCTTCGGCTACCCTTTGTTGCTGCCGAGGTTGTGTGAGCTACTTGCTAGATCGCGTAACCCGATAGCTGAGGTTAGTGGATGTGCGACAGGCACGTCAACTATGCTCTCTCATGTAGGGAGGAATTGCAAGCTTCGGGAAGACGGTCCAAACAGGTGCTTAAAAAACTTTATCACTATCGTGTACGGAGTATCGTGCAATTGAACGTGATAGTTTTGACCTTTATTTTTTTTTTCTTCGTATTTCTCCCTCTTCTGTTATCGTTCTTCTTTAATGGTAAAATCATAGTGTTATAAAATCATATTTTCTCCTGTTTTTTTATTATTCTCGTGGTATTTTGGTGGTAAAAGTTGAGATTGACAGGGGGTTCCATTCAGAGCTCATGCAAGCTCTCTAGCTTACCCCAACAGATTCTTTTTTAAATTATAATTTCTGGAAGCACCCTCTCTCGCAACCCAACCCCACGTCAACCAATCCCCCAGACAAATCATCCCAGAATGGCCGACAAGACAACAGCAGCAAAGCCCGCACGGAAGCCGTCGCCCGTCAAGAACGGCTACCTGATCCTCTATAATGCGGTCTCGGCCATCCTGTGGTTGACGGTGCTGGGCCGCATCGCGGGCATCAACGTCGCCCGCGGCCCCCAGTTCGCGTACCCGGCCGTCGGCGAGTTCTGCAAGTGGACGCAGACGCTCGCCGGCATGGAGGTGCTGCACTCGCTGTTTGGTGAGTCCTAATCTAGTTTCCCAAGCTTCAATTCTCCTTAGCGGGCAACGGGGGGCGTTCTCTTTTTCGCCGGACGAGTACCAGATCGGGACGAGACGCCCAACTGTTGACGGGATCGCACCGCAACCCCCCAAAAACCCCAATTGACCTCCGAGACGACGAGAGCCTGGCGATCAATGAACAAGTAACTAACGACGGCTTCTCTACACCAGGCATCGTCCGCGCGCCCCTCTTCACGACCTTCATGCAAGTCTTCAGCCGGTACGCGATCGTCTGGGGCATCACGGACCTATTCCCGCAGCTGGGCGCCAGCCCGGCGTACAGCAGCATGCTGGTGGCGTGGTCCGTGACCGAGGTCATCCGATACTCGTACTTCGCCCTGACGCTGTCGGGCTGGCAGCCCTCGGCCCTGCACTGGCTGCGCTACCACGCCTTCTTTATCCTGTATCCGCTCGGCATCTCCAGCGAGGCCTGGCTCATCTGGCGCGCCGTCGAGCCCGCCCGAAACGCCGTGAGCCCGCTCTACAGCACCGCGCTGTGGGCTTACGTCGTCTTCGTCTACCCTCCGTGTAGGTTGCTCTGTTCTTTCTCGTGTACCCGAGCTGTGGAGGTGGATAAGTTGGCGGTGGTTTTGAGAGCAACGACTGTTGGAAGCATATGTGGCGATACTCCTTGCTGACGATTTTACTTTAATTCTAGCTGCCTACATTCTCTACACGCACATGATGGCCCAGCGACGCAAGGTCTTGAAAGCATCCAACACGAAGGCCACGCAATAAACGAAAACTCTTCGAACAAAACGATATTATGGGAATGGTTAAAAGGTGTTACGATAATGGGGGTGCCTGTTTATGGAGTATATTGCTACCTAAATAGAATGAGGTATAATGTCTTGGTATAAGGGGGGGAAACGGTATAGACAACAACGAAAAGGGGGTACTGGTTTCGAACCGAACATATATACAAAGAATAAAATTAATTAAGGCAGCCGCTTTACTCCAGGTCCCCCCTCGTGCTCGTTTCATACCACTCGTTCTTTGACCATTTCACAATCAATTCCTTCGCTTCTTCCGATAGCCTCGCATATCCCGAGTTTTCCTTCGCCTCGAACATTGCCATGTGGGCACCCGTCTCATCAGCGGCCAGATCATTAACTGCCTCCTTCCAAATGCCTGCAGCCGATTTGGAGGGCAGATTGCAGAATGTCCTTTGGCTCCCCAGGACAGTCCCTACCATGCTGACTTGCTTCGGAGCGGCTGCTTTCCCGAGCCTCGTATATAGATTCGCGAACCCGATATCCAGCTCGTTGTTTAACCGCACCATGGTGCGGACTCGGTCCTTAAGCTCCTCGCCGCGTGCTAAGCAGCCTACGAACTCGAGGTGTGATGATACCCACGACCATCCGGTAGTAATGTGGTCACGGTTCATGTATGCGGCCGCACTTCCAGCGGCAACAGCACCGGCCGCGCCGGCGAGCATGGCGATCTTGCCCCAACTCCCCCAGCCACCGCCTTTAGGCTCATTTGGTTTAGTTTTGTCGCTCTCGGGCGCAGGAAGAGCAGCTACGGGCTTTTTGCTGCCAGCCGGTGGACTATCCTTGTTGTCGGAACCCCAGAACACCGTCGATAGCCCGCTCAGTTGTGTTAATGCCGCCGTGGCGGTATTGTAGTGACTCTCTGCGCCATGTGCCACGACACCTGGAGCGATACCCAGAAACGGCGTGTCGAAGGCAAGGACGCCTTGTACGTAAGGGAACATTAGGTTATTCAGGCCTTCAGGCGAGGGTGTCCGTCGGTCGCTTTCGTAGGTACCATCTCCGTCTACGAAACCTTCGGCAAGTGGAATAGGCTTCTCATTCGCAAGGGCAATAACCGTCTCGGCGGCCACGATACCACCCATAGAATGTCCGATTAGGATGGTGTGGACGGAGGGTTCTATCGTCGGAGACGGCGTGCCGTTCGTTACTTCGATATCGATGACACGCTCGAGAAGCCAGTCTCGAAATCGTGACACGCACTCGTGTAAATCGCCCCGGGTCTCATACTTGGGATATGTAACGGCTCGCACGTCGACCTTAGGGAGGGCTGCGCTGATCAACGCAGCGAGGTGCTGAGCAAACTCAGATTTGGATCCGAATGTATCCTCACCTCCCTACATCGTTTACGTCTAAGTATCAGTTCGGCCTCATATTTTCTGAAACATGCGCCGGCGAATATCATGAAAAAGAGGCGTTCAAGTATGCAGGTAACGACAGCAGCATAAGGCGGGGTCAATCATACCTTGAAACCGTGGATGAAGCATAGCAGCAGAGTCTTCTTCATATTGCCCCATCGAAAGACGCAAAGGTCTGAGACATCAGATACAATAGACAGAGATGTCTTACCGTCTCTTAAGCAAAAGCCGGTGAGCTGTAAGGTAAGGTTAAATGGAAACAACATCAATTACCACCCCCACTATTCCACCGTTATTCATGCAATTCATGCAGATGCCCCTCTACAATGACGTGTGCTGGCATAGCGGATCGACCCCTGAAAAGACCCCTAATCAACTATTAATTAGGGGCTCCACTGAGATTGTTATGCAGGTATTTCGTACGCCTACCTAAGTAGGTAGTTGCCATAAGAGGTGCACGATAGAAATATGTTATATAAACCTACGCATAGCGGATATTCAACTGCAAATACACGTAGAAAAAGTTCCAAACCATCAAATTTGCAAGACGCCCTTCTAGATCGTCTCACGATATCAGACACCCGCCTTTCCTATCTCAGAGACTCAAATAACTTGGTTCTTAACGTCTTGCCTACTTAGTAGGTAGCAGCCAATCTCTGGACCAGGTAGTCTCCGCTGTTGATTCCCGGGTACTTCCTATCTTTCTCAACTTCGTACGTGCCGGGAATAGCCTCGATATGGCTCTTGAAGTTGGGGTTGCAGAAGTATCTAGTATATCTGGTCAGCTCTTCTCAACAGCCCAGTGCGCTTGGGGGGTGACTACATACGCGATGCTATAGCGAGCGGGATAGACATCGCCGTCACCCGAAGGTGGCTCGACGACGCGATGGATCGTGCTCTTGATATTGTCGTTGCTCCATCTCGCAAGCAGGTCTCCAGCGTTGACAACGCAGGTATCCTCAATCGGCGTTGCATCAACAAACGCGCCATTGGGGCTCTGCACCTGCAAGCCGCCTCGGGAATCCTGGAACAGCAACGTGATAGATCCATAGTCACTATGCGCGCCGGCGCGCACCTGGCCAGGATTAATAGTGAAGACATCTTTCTTGACCTCGGGGTAGTGGAGAAGACGAAGTGTGTTGTCGCCGACGTCTGTGAAGCCGTCGAACCAATGTTCGTCGATTCCCAATCCGACGGCGATGGCGCGCATCACCTCTGTATGCAGGTCCTTGCATTTGTCATGGAATTCAAGCATGATCTTCTTGAAATCTACGAGCTCGCCCTCCTCTTTCGGCCAATGATTAGGGTGACCCGGTTCGCCCTCCCGGCCGATCTCCAGACTCTCCTTGATATCCGGCACGGCGTCTCGTAGCTTCTTGACGTCCTCCGGGTCGATCAGCGTCGTGGTCTTCTCGCGTCCAGGGGCGGAGTAGCCACGGTTTGCCTCTGGGGTTGTCCAGCAATGCGACATCTTCGTCTCGAGCGGTAGTCTGAAATACTTGGCCGAGGTCTCGAATATATGCTTCCGATATTCCGGGGTGATGGGGAGTCCCTTTAGGTATATGAAACCCGCAGTCTGGAACCCATGGAGAATCGCCTTAGCTGTCTCCTTTCGTTGTTCTGGCGTTCCATTTAAGAACGTTGAGAAGTCGATGAGCTACCGAGTTGTAAGTCAATGATGTGACGGTATTCAAGCCCACCTCGTAATGAAAGCGTTAACTTACAGGAATGACAAGTCCTTCGCTCTTAACTGCTGCTGACTCCATTTTCGCTCCTGGATGGTGTCACTAGAAATATCAATATACACAGTTAAGAGTGACGAAATTCTTAATTCGGAGACAAGGGAAGTGAGGCCGTTTTATTCTTCAGGTTGCCTAGAAGCCAAGAGGGGTCAACCTTGCGTCGACTTAAAGCTTACAGTAATAATCAGCTGCCAATTTTCAAAGTCTTCACTCGTAACCTGCGTTGCAAAACAGGAAAGACAAAAAGCGCCTTAAAAGCCTTGCGATAGGTCACATAGCATCGTTCGATGCACTTATATACTTGACTACAATATGCATGTAATACCCCACAGGAGAGATAAGCGGCCTGAGGCGCAAAGGGAGGGGAAGCATCAAGGTGGGGTTGATATAGTCACCTCGCTTTACCTAGTCTCGGTTCTCGACCGAGGACTAGAGATAGGAGGCTTCCTCGATAGGTAGTAATTACCTGGCCTTACACGGAATTTTCCTCTACCCTTGGCAATTAGTTCATCTAGTTGAGGTGAGCGGCGCCCCTGTGAACTTTTCATTCTTATCACGTGTTATCTGTTTACACATTAACAAGTTCTTAGTGGTTGGCCGTCCTAGTACATATCTGGTTATTTGGAACTGTATTTGAAGAGCGTCTGAGTTTGTGCAGTGTGACAATACTCTCCTCTCACATCCGGCGGCGCGCCGACTTGACATAGAACGATGAGCGTGTTAGATTCCAAGGTGGTGGACATCCACACCCATATGTATCCTCCAGCCTATGTCGAACTTCTCGAGTCGAGGAAGACCATACCCTTGATCCGTCGGTTCGCGGGCGCCAAAGATCCCCGATACATAATCCTACCAGCGGAGGCAGAGGCGTTGGACAAGATTGCGTCTTCCGAGTCCGATAAGCTTCCGGCAAATCTACCGGGACGGCCCATAACAACACATTACTCATCGCTAGCTCAAAAGATACATTTTATGGACACGCACGGAATTGACATATCTGTGATATCACTTGCGAACCCATGGCTAGACTTCGTGGCGTCCGAAGTGGCAGGGGAGACCGCTAAATCGATCAACAGCGCGTTCAGCGAGATGTGCAGCAACGTTCCGGGTCGACTATTCTTCTTTGCCACACTACCCCTAACTGCACCGCCCGAGACCCTTCTAGCGGCTATCGGGTACATCAAAGGGCTGAAGTACTGCCGCGGCGTGATTCTGGGGACGACAGGCCTGGGCAAGGGTCTCGACGACGCGGCGCTGGTCCCCGTGTTCCGGGCTCTCGCGGCTAATAAGCTGACCATCTTCCTTCATCCGCACTACGGCCTCCCAAGCGAGGTCTGGGGGCCCCGCGCCACGGAGGAGTACGGACACGTCCTCCCGCTTGCTCTGGGGTTTCCGATGGAGACGACCATTGCCGTGGCCCGGATGTACATGGCGGGTGTCTTCGATGCCGTCCCGGACCTGCGAATGCTGCTCGCGCATAGCGGAGGCACGCTTCCGTTCTTGGCTGGGCGTATCGAGAGCTGTATCGTGCACGACGGCCATCTCGTGCGTGAGGGCAAAGTCGGCCCAGCGCGACGGACGATATGGCAGGTTCTAAAGGAGCAGGTCTACCTCGACGCCGTCATATACTCAGACGTTGGACTCAAGGCTGCCATCGACGCGAGCGGCGTTGATAGACTCATGTTTGGCACGGATCATCCGTTTTTCCCGCCGTTGAATAGCGACGAGCAGGGCGAGTGGGAGAGCATGACGTGGAATAAGGAGGCCGTTAGTAAGGCACTAGGCGCCGACAGCGAGGGCGCCAAGGCGGTTATGGGTGGTAATGCTGTTGAGGTGTTAAACTTGCATGAAGAGGCGTGAGCGAGCACGAAGTGTTAATAAAATAGGACTTTCAAGAGAAGACCAGTTATAACTTAAATATCTACGTTTGCCGCTTGGTGAATCTTAGCTTATACTTCCAAAGTAAGCGAATGCTGTACGAGGAAGATTTGATATAATGACTTCAGGATTAAGCTCGGGTACGAGAGACCTAAACGTAAGGAATGAAGCGAAGAGTATACGTGAAGGCATTTTTGACTGTATAGCAGACCTCATGATTATCATATTCGTATGCTTTGCGTACGCCTTGGCTCTACTACATGAACAATAACATTTCTGTCGACGCAAGGGATGCTAAGCCTAGCTCAACGACCACTTACTGAGACCCAATTGCCTTCACTAACTACCGGTCACGTTCTAGTTTGTGTATTTTAACCTCTCACAGTATTATAGCAACTTTTATCAGATTCACACATCATTATGAAAATCGTATTTACATAGGGGCGTTCAAGTAAGCACTCAATTTCTTTGCTGGACTTCCTGTTACACCCATAATTTATTACCTCGCCGCGCAAACCAAAACTTCAGTGAGGCAAACCGCTAGTACTTGGTCAATACGTGTACAGTACGGTCGAGTCCGCGTGCGATTCGCCTGTATCAGTCTGTTTAATGGCGCTAGTAGACATATGTTGATTGGTTGATTACTGGCTGTGACAAGTAGAGTGATACTATGTGTTACTCGTCGTGAACTTTCGTTATCTCCCTTTCCGGAGCTGACTTGACCAAAAGGAAGCACGTTTTCGTCGGTTCGTGGCCAGATACCCTTTCTGGGAGTTTTGTTTCCCAGTCATCTGTGATCAATGGTGGCGTTGATCCAGAGCCACACCATACCTGTCAAGACTATCCAGAGGAGTATCAGATGTCACGATGCTACCAACCGTCCTCCTTACGACTTCTGTGCTGCATTTCTTGTTTGCCTAGTACCCGGGCTACCGAGACACGTAGTCATGTTCGAAAGAGTGTTACTCTAATCAGTGTACCAATTCGTAATGCCTTCATGGTACTATTATATGTGCTGACGTCGTCACAGGACACAGAAATTCCCAGGGAGCAAACTGTATGTTTGCTTTCATTCAATCCCTGTGATCGACGAGATGCATTAATAGAGAGTTACCGGCATAGCCTAGACTGTCCTAGAAAATATCCCTCACAGTTACATCATACTCCACGCAATACAATAACAAGCAGCACCCATTGTTCTTCCAATCTTACTAAAGGCGTGGATAAGCAGGATAGACAACACCATCAAAGCAAGTTACTCTTGACATCGACCATGGAGCCGTGGACAAGAGTGATGTCCAAGCTCACTGGGACCGCGACCTACACAATCGAAGACAGAGGCCACGAATGGTGGCAGTTTCTCGAGCATCACACAACAATGGAAGACACGATATACGGACCGAGGCCCCTGACTGTAGCCTTAGTAGCGCAGGTCAAGCCCGGAGACCGGAGATATAACCTACAAGCCGGCGGGAAGGACGCTCCTGTGTGGGATCTTATCACGGCCAACATCCCGGAAGAAATGGTGGGTTATGGCATCAAGGGCAAAAGGTTCGAGTGGGATAGGATCTCGCTCGCTTGGATCTATTGCAGTAAGAGTTCCCGCTCCGCCGCTCCAACTTACTTTTCTTTCCTTGTTTCCTTTCCCCCTTTCCGTGTTGCCCTTACAGAGGACTTTTTAGGAGATCACCCTGCTGACGAGCGAGGTCTAGGAAATAATCCAGTACCAACGGCAAAATATATCAGGATTATGGGAGAATTCTAGATGCCGATTTTTCGGCATCACTTCCTGCGACTTTTTCCATGAGAACTCACAGCTCATGGTTTGGTGAAGCCGCTGGGAAGATGAAGACACTGCCGCCGTGCTTCGGCCTGGGCGTTGAGGAGGATAGCAACAGGTTTAGATCAAGAGAGAGCTTGAACACTTAGAGGCGACGCTAGGTTCGTATCAGTAGTGATAAGCTGTCTATTCTCACCTGTAACTCAAGAAGAACGTTCAGAAATAGCATTAGAGCAAGCCATCATCTAGTTCTCTCCCACAGCACTAGTATCCGCACCAGCCACATGACAGCGCCCCAACGTGGCTAGGGCGATCCACATCAAACACCAACAAAATCTGCTATTCCGCTTCCTGCTCTTCTTCCTTCTTCCTTTTTCTTTCCCTCAAGGCACTATTCCTTATCATCAAGACACCTCTCCTTTGTTTTTCGTTTTGAAAAATTACGTGGATCCTCCGTATTGTCCTGATCATTTAGACGTGCCGAGAGGGAGACAACGCAGTCTTTTTTCGCTAGCAGTACCTGCAGAATTTCCTACTGGGTCGCTGTTAGATAGATACTGCTGACATCTATATTACAAGAGGTAGCTGAATACGTGTGTAGCGTTAGCAGCTTGCTTACTTCTTAAATCTCCGTGACCATCTACGTCTTTAGTAGCTACAACGACCAACATAGATACTCACCATGCAGCCTTCGACTGCTCGAGTTCTTATGCTCCTCTGAAAAAAGCATTTAGAACATGGCAAAATTGATATACTATCAGTGGAGCCATCGCTAAACTACAAACATTCGATTTACCGTTATTCCATTAATCGAGCTGGGGTCACGAGCAATGGATTAAAAAAACATGTATGCGGGCCCAATGAGTCCATGATCTGTCATGTCTATCAATGTCTGTAGTACAAAATAGCCAGAAGCCGCTCCCGGAATCGCTATGTGTAACATTGATTAAGTGGTATTTGAGTGGAATGCTGTGAAATCCTTCCCAAGGGGGAATATCTGGCCGAATAAAAAAAAAACCGCTGTCAAGGTCATATTGACATGGCAACCAACCCTATAGCCATTGCTTGATAACGTCTAAATGGAAGACCTCGTAGCCGTCTAGTCGAGAGGCCTGAAAGACTAAACCTGGATAGTGTTAATCGCTAAGCTTCGGCCATGTCGTTGCGCAGCTGGTCCTTCGTCTCATTCCCGAGCTGCTTGTCTTCGCTTCCGCCCATATTTCAAGGCAAGATTCGACACGAGTATCCTCCATGTCGTTTTGTGAGACCTGTGTCACGTCTGCGCGCCGCCTGGAGGGTCTTCGTCACTATCCTGAGACCCGGTACTACTTTTGCTGATCTCGGCGCGTAGTGCAGCCCCCTCATTTGATTCCATTTTATGAAGCTTCTCCTTCCTAAGTAAGTCGGCACCCGAAGCCACTTCAAACTCTTCTTCTTCTTCGGACTCGGAATCCTGGCTAGGCTTCTGTTCCCCAGCCTTCGCGCGGGTCTGGGTCGGCTGACGGCCAGATCTCCTGAGTAGTTGCGAAGTGTCGAGGGGCTTGATTGTAGGATCATAGGCGGCCGGAAGCCCGACGGCAACGGCTACGCGATGCGCCTCTTCGTCGGCAGTAAGGTTAGGTTCAAGTTCGTATATGCTGCTGTTGTCGTTGTCGGCTTCATGCTTTCGGCCACCCAGTATATGGATGTAGCTCTGCCGAGAGGGGTCGCCAGCGCGCTTAGCCTTCTTCTTCTCGCGCTTCTCAGTAGGACGCACAACAACGACAGGGACCGGCGAATACTGAAGACAGTATTTGGAGAATGAACTACGGTTTACTAGGAAACCCTGGACACCATCCATGCTACGCCCTTTCGTCCCGACAATCAACATTGACGGCTGGTAAATTTTGATCTTACGGGCAAATTCAGTTAGATGACCAGGCGAACAAGCAACAGATTAGACTCTCTAATCCCCAGGAAACACTTACTAAATGCTGGAAAGTGTTATGCAATTTCCCAACGGCATATTCCAAAACTAGACTAATAGCACGATTTTGAACATTCTTGGCCTGAATCGATTCCATCAAGGCCTTGGCATCGTCCTGGTATGTCTTATCGGTCAAACGAACTTGAGTTTCGATAACCCTGACGCATACTATCTCATCACCGTCATCGACCAGCTCGTCCAAAAGCCACTGCAAGGCATGATCCGAATATGAGTTGTCGTCGACTCCGACCATGAAAGTGCGATGGCGACGCCTGAATTGGAAGCCTGCATGTCTGAAATTGAGGGTGAAGGATATCGGATTGTACTCTGTCGCGTCGCCGAGGGGGATGTTGTCGAAGGCTACATGTGACTCGAACCTTTGCGGACGGGACGATTGGGTCAGTGTTTCGGTTGCCATAGAAAGGTACTATCTGCACGATATACGCTCAAGAAAAGGAATTATGACGCAGGGCGAAACAGGTGCTAGCAATGCAGGGCTGGCATGCGAGAGTAAGAACGACGTTCGTGGCGGATCTAGCCTCGTCTATTCTGCCATAGCACCGCTCAGCTGCGAGAGGAAGCAGGAGACCGCTGAGTAGGGTGCCGAATCAAGTCGATTGGGGGTGGTAGGGTCCAGGGGGGGTTCATTGTTCATTGGGGAAGAAGAGGAGGAGAGTGGGGGAACAGGTCACAAGCGGGGCATCGTGGAGTGACTAGCGAATGGTGCCCGATGACATTTAACGAGCTCAGCTCATCAGACGTCATGCGACTCGGTCTTGGCGATAACCGAGAGATCTGTTCGACCCTTTGGCCCCTTTCGCCATTGGGGGAAAGGCGGAGAGGGGACTGCTTCTTGGAGGCCTCCCGCCGCGAATCTTCTACGCCGTACACACCCGCCGAGACCATTCTTTTCCAAGGCGAATCGCAAAGCTTGTGTTGGATGCCGCTAACGCAGCCGAGACGCATTTTGGGCTTAGGTACTGTGCTTCGACGGCAATAACGAGCCGGGGTGGAATCCCAGAACAACGGCCACGTTGGATCGGACTGTGCGTATCGTCTCGGTTTTGAGGAAGCCAGTTATGACCAACGAGAGAAAGCGAGCAAAGGGGCAGGGAACGATGAGGATAACACAAGACAAAGAGAATTAGTTGACTCACCTTCGATGAGGTGGTGACGCATGTCTGATCCGGCTTCCACCGTGCGGCTTCTTGAGCCCCTGCGGGAGCGACGGATTCTGAGGCGGTCGAAAGGTAACATTACCGAGCGAGCCCTTCCTCGAATTAGGTCCACTACTACCTGAACTAGAGGCAGTCTCGCCGGGCGTCGTTGCGCTGGCATCCCCAGTGTTGTCCGCCTCTTTTCCTTGGTTCGCGCCATCGAAAGTTACAAGGTGCTTCGTTTGAACGCCCGACATGCATGTGGTCCGCGTCGCCTCGTCGTCAGCCACGGCGGCAACAGATTCCTGTTTTTTTGTTAGGCTGAAGTAATCGCCCTTTACTGTCGGTTGTGATCTGGGCGAGACATCGCTTTCGGGGCTCGCGACTTGCTTCGGCGTGTCGCTCGACATATTGGCTGATACTTATGATCTCGAATAGCTGCGTGGAGATAGCGAATGTTGGGAAATAATGTCTTAACCTGACTCACGTTGCCTCAAGTCGAGGGCGGAGGAGGCAAACCCGAATCGAACAGCATTGAGTTGGGGAGGCCAAAGAAGAGGAAGCCTTGTCGTCGCAAGGCTCAACTGAAGAAGGTGTGAGGGTTTGGTAATATCGATGTGGATGGAGCGTTTGTGGTGGTTCGATCACATGCAAGGTAAGCGCTGCGCAGACCCCAGAAAGGTGAGAAAGATGTCTTCAGGTAGGTGCTGAGCGGGCCTAGCGGGTTTCCCGGAGTCTTCGTTTACAATATTATAGTTGGTCTCCGGTAGTGGCGGAGGTAGACGATTATATCAGTGGGAAGGTAGGCAGGTAGGTAGGTAGGTTGGCAGGTTGGTAGGCAAGCCGTAGTACAGTACTGCTATGTGCGCTCTGGTGATGCGAACGAGATCGAGATTGCGGATGCGAATGCAACAAGCATCAAACACGGGCTAGATGGGCGCTGAACCTACGTAGCTATATAAAATAAGTATCTTTCTACACGATTTCACTCGACCAAACTACACGGTTGGTCCATATGCACCAAGCTGTGTATAGGTAACCAAGGTGGTTGCACGTATCCTCACCTTGTCGTATGTTCCCGAAGGTTCCTGGGGGGCCCGGGCCGTCCAATAGCGCCGGGACTGCACAAAGGTTGAAGGAGGATGGGCCACGAGTGTCTGAAAGAAGAAGAGGATGGGTAGTGAAGAAGAGGTTATATAAAGTAGTAAGTAAGTGGGCGTAGTAGTTGTGGCAATAAGTGTGAAGTTTAGGTTAAGCCAAGGGCATGTTTCGATTAAGTTATAAACAGACCTGACACAGTCTAAGGCTTCCCACTAGCGACTGACATAAGAGGTGTTAGTCTTTGTGAAAAGTGACTAGAGGTAGACCATAGCACTAACGAAAGCCGAGTGGACAATGCCGCTGAGTTTCGGGAGCTCTATTCCTAGGTTGGCTGGGCTAGGCCCGTAGCAAAGGAATTAATTGTTGGAAGACTTGGTCTAAATAGCAGAAGGGACGGAAGACGACAGGACAGAGGTGGGCTGACGACCACATCTTGAACATTAATCCTATTAATCATCAAATTGACTTGCCTAGCAGCAGGTAGGGCACCCTTGAATATGTCATAATTTAGTTGAAAGAAAAAAGAGAAAAGCCAAGAAAGCTAGGGCAAGGCAGGATGTATGTTGGTTGGTAGGTTTTGGTTGCGAACTCATAAATCTGCTCTTGGTGTATGCACAACAGTTCTTGTTGTCGATCGCGGCTTTGGGGGGTGGTTTATTGCGGACACAGCACGTCGGCTAAAGGCTTGGGTGCTGCAATAGAATTGACATATAACATCTGGTACTCGAGAGGTACTCGACCCCACTGGCGCGACCTCAAAGCAACAGCTCAAGTTGATGTATCAAGATGATACTGGGTGGGGAGAGGCTAGAAGCGAGGTATTCTTGGCAAATATGGTACCACTGGAAGACCTAAAGTTACCTGATGGGGGAAAGTGTCCGAATCGCGGAGCAACATGTGATTTGCTCTAGCTACCTCAAGTACCTGAACTTTTTCATGCACTTCTTATTGAGGCAGAGAGAGGCTTGCACTTTGATTGCTCCGCCCAATTTCCAATCGATGCCTTTATCGTGGTGGGACATAGATGCATATGTCCAGAATCTGTCGACAGCAATATGTTTAGCAACCGATTTGGCGTCATGCCTGGCCCTATCAGATTATCGGTTTGTTGGTCGCATGCTCAGCATGTTGAGCTGACATCGTGGTCAACTTTGCTCGAATGTGCGCAGTATTGTCTTGTCTGACTGAGTCGTCAGGCAATAACTATCGGATGATGACTTTGATTAACCCCCGTTCAATAAGTCCTTGCCAATGGGTTTCAAAATTTTCCGCTGTCGTCACCTAACTTCTCCAGTATATGTAATTTGGAGGTCATTTCCAAATCCATCGTCCCCGCTCCGTATTGCAGTAGTGTGTCGGGAACGAGAAAGCCCTTCAAGGAATCTCCCTACAGCATTGATACACTAAGAGAGAGCCGCAAGCAGCGTATAATTGTGTGGGTTAGCATGCCAATCTCCGATTCCCCTCACACAGCCGTACGCATGTCACCTTCTGCAATCGACGGCCTGTTGCACTGAGGCAGCAGTGTAGTAAAGGATCTCCAATATCTGGATCTCTTCGACTAACAAGCCACGTCGATGAGAAGCCCAGAAACATACGAGTCGGGACACCCTCCCCCTAACTAATCTTGATGGAAGAACCTCTCCGTCTTCCGCTTACATGCTCACCAGCCCACCCAGCAGGATTCCATGACCAACGAAAAAGATAACGGCTTGGCAATGGGCGCTTCAGCACGCTTCCTCGATGCCGATTACGCCGTACAGCAGCCAGCATCTCGCAGTCGGTCGACATCATCTTCCTTCCTCCAAGAGGTCCCAAGACCCGGGGAAGACGCAGCAGTGATACTACTATGCCCTTGGCACCCTTGGCGCACATTTCAGTCACGTTTGGCCAAGGAGACGGCGATAAAACATCATAGGTGCAGGCGTACGAAGGTAGTCCAGTCCGACCTTGGGTAGGTAAGTTTTAGTTAGGCATGTATGCCATATGGAGTACTGCGACAGTGATGCGTGGCGCCGGGTTGGATTGGAGCAACGAACCACCTAAAACAGTCTTAACTTGCTCGCTTATAGAATGCTCGCGTGTCCTCAAGACGGCACTCCAAGATGTCTGAGAGGCTGGCCTTATCCGGATATCGGCGCGACGGCAAACGGTGCCAATTCTTGTGCTTGCTTGCAATTTTACATGGCCTCACGACGAGCGTAACCACTAGTAGCAGAGGATGGCGGGTGGTGCCGTGAAAGCCGTTTCGTGTCCTCCCCGCCATGCCATCTTTCATCTATTTTGTTCTAGGTAGCTTACTCGTAACACTCGAATTGGGTCCCTAGACTAGCTAGATTAGTAACGTGCTGCAGGCCTGGATCACGTTCCAATCGGCACTTTTACATAGTCCTACCTACAGTAGAACGGTGTACCCATTCTCTGGGAACAAGATATCGGACGGGTAAGTCATGGGCAGGTCGGTCAGTACCTGCTACAACGCGCATAGGCAGGCAGGCCATTTCTCACCAGTCACCAACACCGAGAGACACCTACCGGCCTTGACCGCCTCCAAACACGGATTACTCGTTACAAGGGGAGTGCAACAACGCCGTCATGGGCAGATTGGGCTTGCGCCAAACAAATCGTTCAAACGCGGCACGCGCCCCCCCGAGACCTATCGCTTGATAAGCCGGGGGGGCTACACCAATTCTTTGGCGCACCAAAGCAGGAAGATGCCATTTCTTGGCGTCGCCTCTGCCTTGCTGCAGCCTCACCAGACGGGCATGCCATCATTGCACCAAATGCGTCGTCACCTAGACTAGACTAGATAGATAGATAGAACTTCCTAACCGGTAGCAAGTAACTTTGCACAGACACCTCGCTCCCGCTTATCCCGCGTCCTTCTCTCCTCCATTCGATCGCCCTCAACGGAAAACATGTGACCTTACGTCGATGTCGTTGGCTCAGCGGCAACCCCTTCCCATCCCGTATCCCACACAAACTGCCGGGCTCCCTGCGGGTTGCCGCACATCTATTTTCGTTACCGGCATGCAAATTGGAGTAGGTAGTAGGAGTAGGTAAAAAGTGTCCTTTCGTTTCTGATCCCAACGATCTCCAATACGACGACATATAAATCAAAAACGCACTAGGTTAGGTACATATACACACACGTGCACCCGTTATCGTCCGTCCCCCTTTTGAAGAGATCCTATTGACCGCCTCTTACCATGACAAGCAAGCATCGACTCTTCAAATGCTCATCTCGTATCGGCCCGTAGGCCTCCATATACCATGTAGTCATCAATAAATAATTGGTATTCCCGTAGAATATTAGTTCGTGCTACGTAACTACCTCAAATTGTAAGTCTCTGGCGGGTATAACGATGCGGTGAAACGTCAGCCTTCGAGCCGTAGATAATAGGCCTCTTAAGCAGCCATGGGGACGCGCGGAAGGTTTCGAGCGATTGGTAGAGGCTTACTATTCCTTGCTTCACCATGTAGCGTCGTACTGCTCTATATATCGACAAATACGATGATACATCCTGCTGGCTCCCGTCACTTAATTCTACTCCAGCATCGATCGGAGGCCGAGCATGCATTAAACATCTTTTTTCATTATCTATTGGTGGCAAACCTGATAAAGTGAAGCGAGCCTGCATGTAGCGTAATCCTCTAGCTGAAATATTCCACCATTTTTCAGTCGCGTTTCCCCAGCCAACCAACCATTTAGTCAGCCACCCTACTCGTCCTCCAACTTAGCCTGAGCTTGTTAGGGCGAGAGCGATCTGTAACGTAACCCATGACGCCTGTGCAATGCAAATCGACGAGGAACCCGTTGCGTTAAATCATACCCCGACGTACAATGTCTCCATCAACCCCTCCTTTTGTGCCATAGTGCCGAGACAAAGATAATATCCTTCATGAGGTCTCAGTTGTATGTCCGCGACAAGTTACGCAGATACCAGTCGACTAGTTTACGTCCCACCTTGGCTTCTGAGATATGAATCAAATCCTGCGGATCCTCGGTTAGCACGGTGGTACTCTGAAAAGCTTGTTGTTCACACAGGAAAGCTTGTCAAGCTTGGCCAAGCTAGTGGTGGAGATGGGGTTGCACTTACTCCTTGGAGGGCATAGTCCAAATCGCTAACGTTTACCCATTCGCCATCCAGCAACCCCTGGTCGGCCCAGCGAAGTTGCTTGGTCCTCTGCTTGTTAACTAAGAGCAAGGACCGCAGCTCCTCCGGTTGTACCTCTAGGAAACCAGCGAGCTTCTTAAGATCCATGGTTGTGTAGAGGCGGAGGTAGGATTTGACGGTAGGGCTCCACATATTCGTCTTAACCTCATCCATAAAGATGGAGAGGTGGTGGTCGATCGGGTCGATGTTAGCCTCGGGGTTATCGAAATCTGGGGGAACCGGTGAGATGAACTTGGGGCAGGCGGCCCTGAACAGTTCCTCGAAGATAGGGAGAGACTCGGGGCCACCACGCTGCAGCTTGAGGAGCTGGTCGCCATACTTCTCTCTGAGAGCCGTGTGGATGGTGTCGTCCAAGCGGGTGGGGTGGAATGCGACGCAGATAGCAATCAGGGCATACATCTGGTCATTCTTCTTGGTGATTGAATCGTACTGAGCATTCTTCTGGAAGTTCTTGGTCCGCGATACGTAGACGAGAATGTGGCTGAACATGCGGATGGCATCGGCATATCGGTGCATCATCATGTAGGAAAAGCCCACGTAGTAGTACGTAGTAAAATGGGCGGCCATGACGCGGGCGAACATAGCCTTCTTGTTCAGCTCGATATCATCGAGCGTCTTGAGAGCAAGGCTAAAGTCACCCAGCAAGCAGTGGACTCGTAAGAGACCAATGATGGAGAAGTATCCAAGCATTCGGTAGAGTGTCTTGGAGCCGTACTCGCCAGCAACAGCGGCAGGGTCCTCGTTTCGCTTCATGGCAGCCAACTGCTCGGATATCTGCGACCGCTGGATAAGAGAGTACAAGACGTTGAGTACACTATAGCAACCCCAGGTGTTTGGGTTGTCACGCAAAATCTGCCTCTCCTCCTCATTGTCTCGTGCTTGGCGCGCGATCCGGAGCCGGTATGAAGAGAATGAGTTGAACTGGTAGATAAACTCGTCGATCACATCCCACGCCCAATAGTGCTAATCAAGATATACGTCAGTATTGAACCTCGACGGGTCAGAAAAATGACAGAGCAAACTAACCGAAGGTGGTTCCAGATCGACGGGACCTTCCGAGTTGAGGATGAAATGGAAGAGGTTGCAGTAGGAGTCGTAACTCTGGAACTTGACCTCAAGGGGAGCAGAGAAGTCGAGGGGTTGAGCGGCAGCAGCGAGCCTCGACTGGATATCGTCGGTCTGCTGGGCCATGGTCAGGGAGCTGACGCGCTCCAGCTCCTCCATGCCGTCTTCATACTGGACCTGCTCCTTGTAGTCGGCGACAAGGGCTTCCTCCTCGACATCGCTATCGTCTTCCATAGTGCGCACGGGCGCCGCACCGTTTCGGAGGCCGCTCATCGTCAAAGGATGGTTTGAGGCAGAGCTGGTTGCGGCGGGTGGTGGTGGAGAGGGCGGATGGTTCGATCCTCTCAAGGCGCTTCGCTATTCTCTCTCTCTCGCTCACTCGCAGTCGGCGGGGCGGGGCACTCGATAATTTTTCGATGGTTGGATATGAAAAGAGACACGCCTCAAACAACCGAAGTTTTAGCGAACTGTTAGGGTTGTATCTTTAGGTATCGAACTTTGAGCCACACTAGAGCTGTAATGGTATTGACCAAATATGAGATTAGCCAATCAGCGCTTAGATCATTCTCCGTTGTGAGCGTTGATTGGTTACTTTATCATATGGCCATTGATATTAGTTAGGTGGGAGGGACTCTAGCTAATTACGTAGCTTATCATTCTATCGGCATTCTTATCGATTGTGGTACTTTCAGGTAGGCGGGGTGGCGGGGTAAAAAGGTATTCTTGTCAAAAGATGCCTTTTTGCTGCCCCGCCATTTAGTCTCTCAATATAGAAGCAATATGTATGTTTACGTAGAAGTAAAGCCATTAAATACTCATCACAATAGCAAAATCTTTGGCGAAAGTGAGCATTACTCTCATCATCGATCTCAATCGCCAGTGTGTATATCCTAGTCATATTTTACGTGGCAATGTATAGAAGCGCGACACACGTCTGAGCCACTTTGAATCATCCATTGTCACGTATTAGTCACTCAGCGGTCTATCCACTCATACCACCTCATCCCAAGAGGCTTCAAAGCCATTTAGAGCCTTATATGCTCACGATTTCGAGAGGCCTGTTTTAATTAGAGTTGCACCATCCACAATCCTCAGCCACCCTTTTCAAACTTCATAACCAACAAAATGCCTGTGGTCACGCCAGAGAAATTGGCTAGCCTGCAGCAGCATGCAGATGATGTGCGCAATGTAAGTATCTTGCTTCCATCCGACCTCAAGGCAAACATGAGAAGCTTACACGACGCAAGATTTGCATCTTAGCTCACGTCGATCATGGAAAGACCTCGCTCACAGATGCTTTACTTGCCACAAATGGCATCATCTCACCCAAACTTGCCGGCAAGATCCGGTATCTTGATTCAAGGCCAGACGAGCAAATCAGGGGCATCACTATGGAGTCCTCCGCTATCTCTTTGTACTTCTCTATGCTTCGGAGAACTGCACCGGATGCCACACCGGTGCCCAAGGAATATCTCGTAAACCTTATCGACTCCCCTGGTCATATCGATTTTAGCAGTGAGGTATCGACTGCCTCACGATTATGCGATGGTGCAGTCGTCCTAGTTGATGTTGTTGAAGGCGTTTGTAGCCAGACTGTTACTGTGCTTCGACAGACATGGGTGGAAAAATTAAAGCCCTTATTAGTTTTTAACAAGATCGACCGTCTTGTGACCGAGCTAAAGATGACGCCAGGCGAGGCTTATATACATCTCAGCAAACTTCTGGAGCAGGTCAACGCCGTATTAGGAAGCTTCTTTCAAGGCGAACGTATGGAAGAGGACTTGAATTGGAGAGAACGCATGGACGAGCGAGTAGCCGCGACAGCAGCGAAGGAATCGAAAGTCGGCGATACAGAAAGTGAAGCCGGTGAGCTTCAATTCGAAGAGCGTGATGACGAGGAGCTATATTTTGCCCCAGAAAAGAATAATGTCATATTTAGCAGCGCCGTCGATGGCTGGGCCTTTACTGTCCGGCAATTTGCAAGCCTATACGAAAAGAAGCTCGGGATAAAACGGAATATTATGGAAAAAGTCCTATGGGGTGACTTTTATCTCGACCCTAAAACCAAGAAGGTCCTCGGACGGAAACACTTAAAGGGTCGGAATCTAAAGCCTATGTTTGTGCAGCTTGTGCTTGACCAAGTATGGGCCGTATATCAAGCGACAATGGGGGGTGATAATGGAAAGGGGTAGGTCAATACATCTACATAAGCTTTCTTGAAGCTATGTATGCCTTACTAACCCACCGTTTTTAGCGATCCCGTTATGCTCGAGAAGATTACGAAATCCTTAAATATCACAATATCGCCTCACATTGCTCGAGCCCGAGATCCCCGGTTATTAATGACGACTGTCTTCTCGTCTTGGCTGCCCCTCTCTACTGCACTGCTTGTTTCGGTTATCGAGTCACTGCCATCCCCTAAAGCAGCACAGGCGGAGCGTCTACCGGACTTATTAGCAGACTCCCCAGGTTCAAACCACATCGATCCTCTTGTCAAAGACGCCATGGTCAATTTCAAATCGTCCAAATCTGACCCGGTTGTCGCATATGTTAGCAAGATGGTCTCAATTCCCGAAAGCGAACTACCCGAGAATAAAAGGCGACCCGGTCAACTTAGCGCCGACGAGGCTAGAGAGCTCGCAAGGCGAAAGCGAGCAGAATTTGCACGAGCACAGCAGGCGGAATCAGGCGGGATGAACGATGTGGGCACTGCGCTCGATAATATATCGTTAGACGATTTCGTCCGACCGGTAGAAGAGAAACAGGCCGAGGTCGAACACCTAATAGGATTCGCGAGAATTTACTCGGGCACTCTCTCTGTTGGCGACACGCTTTACGTCCTAGCGCCGAAGTTCTCGCCTGCCGACCCTCACGCAGCCCCAGAGCCACAGAAAGTGACAGTAACATCCCTCTATATGCTCATGGGACGGAACTTGGAGTCTCTAAACTCAGTACCCGCGGGCGTTGTATTTGGTATTGGTGGTTTGGAGGGGCATATCCTGAAATCGGGCACCTTGTGTAGTCAGTTGGAAGGATCCGTCAATCTGGCTGGAGTGAACATGGCGGGAAAGCCGATTGTCCGTGTTGCCCTCGAACCCGTGAACCCTGCAGATTTAGACAAAATGATCGAGGGCTTGAAGCTTCTCGTGCAGAGCGACCCATGCGCCGAGTATGAACAGTTCCAAAGTGGCGAGCACGTCTTGTTGACGGCTGGAGAACTGCATCTCGAACGATGCTTGACAGATCTGAAGGAACGATTTGCGAGATGCGATATCCAAGCAGGCGCGCCGATTGTGCCATACCGAGAAACGATCGTACGAGCTGAAGAGATGCGTCCTCCAGCCAACAAAGACTTAGGAAGAGGAGCTGTTATTGGTGTCACGAGTTCGAAGCAAGTAAGCATTACATTGCGGATTAGGCCTCTACCACAAAACGTTACCGAATTCCTTTTGAAAAATGCGGCGTCGATAAAGCGTGTCTACTCGGAGCAACACGGCATAGAGCAAGATGAGAGCAACAAGGATGAGTTCCAGGACCAACAGAATGTGGAGATCGACGAGGGTGTCGTCGAGAGCAAGACTTTGTCTATCGAGGAGCTAAAAGGGCAGCTTAGAGAGGCATTAGAAAGCGGCAAGGGTCGCGAAGCATGGAAGGGCATCATCGACAATGTAGTCGCCTTCGGACCTCGACGCACAGGCCCGAACCTCCTTATCGATGCCACGAAAGACGGACTATTCCCCAAGGTCTTTTCCGGAGACAAGATCGAGGGCGATGCTCCAAAGGCTGGCGAGGCTCTCCAAGCTGCGCACTTATGTGATAAAGTCACATATGCGTTTCAGCTCGCTACTAATCAGGGGCCATTGTGCAATGAACCAGTCCAGGGAGTTGGTGTGATTATCGAAGACGTGGCAGTCACGGCCACGGAAGAAGACGCCTCAGCTCGTGATCGACTAGGCAGATTGACTGGAGAGGTCATCAAGACAGTACAGCAGTCGATTCGACAGGGCTTTTTGGACTGGTCTCCACGGCTTATGCTCGCCATGTATTCTTGCGAGATCCAGGCCAGCAGTATGTGACTTTCCTTTCCCCTCTCCCTGACGCGAGACAGCAAGCTAACCGCACGCCTCACAACAGCCGAAGTCCTAGGCCGCGTATACGATGTACTAACCCGTCGCCGAGGGCGCGTATTATCCGAGCAGATGAAAGAAGGCACACCCTTCTTTACGATCCAGTCCCTTCTCCCCGTAGCCGAGTCCTTCGGTTTCGCAGACGACATGCGGAAGCGGACGTCCGGCGCCGCACAGCCGCAGCTCATCTTCGCCGGCTTCGAGGTGCTGGATGAGGATCCGTTCTGGGTGCCCTTCACCGAAGACGACCTCGAGGACCTGGGCGAGCTGGCGGACAAGGAGAACGTGGCCAAGCGCTACATGGATGGCGTGCGTCGCAAGAAGGGTCTGCTCGTAGAGGGACGCCAACAGCGTGTGGCGGCTGAGAAGCAGAAGACGCTGAAGCGGTAGTGGGAATGTAATGTATCTAGGTCTGGGTCTTTGGGTATACTATGGGGTGTGGAAAAGAAGATTCGTAGGCAAACTTCAGGTCTATAGAAAGGATATACTTAGAAGTAATTACGCGGACTACAAGCTTGGTTGGATGTGACCAAGGGTCTTGAAAGCAGCCCTAGAAGTGAAATAACAATAGGAGCACTATGAATAAATTCTGCAGACCGAGTGGAATATGATATGGCTATTACCCGGCAAGAAAAGAATTGTGCTATCACTTAGAAACGGCATATTGCAAATCGGCTACATAGTGATCCACGAAATGTGAGTGGTGCAGTTTGATCGTTAATATCTAACGGCTATGTATCCTCTACATCGCTTCTTATCTGCAAACGCGAACGAATAGTCGCAACCATGTAACAAGTATACACACGCTATATTTTACATGTCGTCTCTCAGATTCTAATGCTAATGCTTTATAGTATCCTCGTCTAGCCGTCGACGAAGCCAATCAGGCACGAACGCTTTGGCTTTGACGGTCTCCTTGTCACCGACTTCAGCCGCGTCTTCTCCTTCTGCGGCTTTAGTAGGTTGTATCACAAACTCAGCCGCCGGATCGAATTCCAGCGTAGACGTATCATTGGGCACCACGAGATCCGACATGAGCTGGACACGGCACAGCGCAAGCCCTATGTTGCCCGTGCCGGCGAGAAACGTGCCGGTGCTGCGTCCCTTCTTGCCGTGCCGCCCAATAGTGAGACCATGGAGATCTCCTCCGTCTCTCACCACGGACGGAACCGCATCGGGTCTGTACTCGAGAGATGTCGGTACAGCCTCGTCCTCGCCGTAGAGCATGCATGGTAAGATGCGCTTGCGCACGACCCCGCGGTGACGCGTGCGGATCGTCAATTCTTGGCCTACGTAGCAACCTTTCCGGAAGTCGATGCCGCCCATGACGTCCATATTCGACTCCTGCGGCAGCGCTTGCGCAGGGATAATCTCAGCGCTACCCTCAGCTACGCCGCGCAAGTACCGGCGCACGCGGTACGCAGACTCGTCCGTCTTCCCGTCCGCAGCAGGCTGTAGCTCCGAGGGCAGATCCAGAGCCTGCACGTTCAGATCCGCCCCAACAGTGAGAACCCGGTAGCCCATTCCCGGGGCTCTCAAGTCGGGTATCATGACAGATCGCCCGTCGTTCCGCGCGAGACCTCCCGCATCTTGCGCCGTCGCCTCGGCGTCGTTCCAGAGCTGCCACACGCTCATCTCGTCCTCCTCGATGGCGCGCAGGAAGATCTTGCTGCGCAGCTTGTAGCGCTTCAGGTGTTTCAGCAGCGTCGTCAGCTGTGCAGCGTCGACTTCGATCATGAAATGCGGCTCCCCGCCTGATCCCGCTGGAACCGGGTAGACGAAGACATCATGCAGTACCCGCCCCAGCGCGTTGAGGAAGCCGCAGTAGAACCAGGGTGTTTGCGCTGTCGGTTGGATCGTGCCGTTGAGATGGGAGGCGTTATTCCCCTCGATCGATGTTGTGATGAGACCTTGTAGGAAATGTGGCGCATCGATGCCGGATATAGATATCAGACGTCGTGTTCGGAGGCGGGCGTGTCCCGATGACGGCGGAGGTGATGGTATTGAAGAGCTGGGTTGGATGTTTTCACGGAGAGTAGCGCTGGATGCAAAGCTTCGGCGTTGTCGTCGAGCCGGGACGTTGGCTTGTTGATGTTGTAGGAGCCGACATGATGCGCAAACGAAGGTTGCTCGGGAACTTAGAGGCGCCGATGACAGGCCTCTAAGTGACCATCTTGAGGTGCTGCGTGGTACAGCCTGCATTGTACCACACTTGCTAATATCAAACCCTAGTCGCGAGACTGTAGAAACCTGGCGGGCAATTCGTCTTCAAGCCTGTTCTCTATTGGATGAGTAACGGTCGAGGTGAGCAATAACTTTTTTGAGGATGATGTAATACCCGCAGCTAACACTGATGGAAGACATGTGGTCATAGCTCCCTCCACCTGTATTCTAACGCTTTGAATGCGGCCATTTCGTTCCTAAACTACCTACTAAGAGCAATTTACTGTTGTAGATCCGTGTAGAGAGTTAGCCTTGTTATACTATTCATCCATGTGATCATGCAGTATATAAATTTCTTATACCCCAAGTTATTATCATATTGCTGCCATCTTATTCTATAAAACTGGATCACATGTTTAAGAGCAATCGCTTAGAGAAATAAGTTTCAATCAAGCTTAACTCTGCAGAGTCTCAATTTATGGAAACTGCTCTTATGTGATGACTAGCAGACGACTTCAAAAGATTGACGTAATATATAACATTCGGTAACCGCCCCCTATAATGCATCGTACTTCCTATAAACTCCACATGCTATTAACTCGTTAGACGGGCAGGTACTAGTCTAAAGATATACACGGCCATATATCACACATTGGGTGCAAGTGGTTTTTAACCAACAACTCCCGGCTATAATACTAGGTCGCGGCTGACCTATCGGGTTGGATCTGCTCATAGCGAACCGATTGTCACAGCCCCAACTATATAAGTAGCTGCAGACGGTCAAGCGCTGGACCTGACAACGTTCTCTCTTTTGATAGTGTTGTGGTTTAGTGCTGCAGTTCTGTTCCGTGACACTGATTTCGCCGCTGTCTTTGCTGTGGACGAGGGGTTGTCTATTATTCACTCCCCTTGATCTTCTCCCTTCTGCTGTGGTTTACTTTTAAGAAGGATAGCATTAAAGACTACAACTTGGAGCCTGATCGTCGTAATGCCCGCAGGTTCCCAGCATCCTTGGGCCAAAAAATGATGGAAACACTCAGCAACAAATGCAAAAACGAGGTTTCCAACGGCCTCCTTCTACCTACAAAGACTGAGAGGGTCATGGACGAATGGGCCATCGTCATTGTACCAGACCTACCAAATGACCCTATTATCAACTACATTATCAAGTTTATCAACTGTTTGAGCACACCCTACAAGGAAATAGCCGATATCGCTGTGTTGTAGGCTAACGTCTGGCAGTACCCGGACGCCTCTTCGATTATTGTCTCGAGCACCTGAATGTGTGACTCCTTCTTTCTAAATGGAGCGGTACGAGCGGACTCTCACATATCGACCTAGATATGCTCGATTATCGCACTTCCCTCGCCTCCGTGGTCGTCCTGTGGCCACTCCTCCGGGTGGTCATCACGCAACTGTACCCCTTCCTCTAGGTGTTTATTACGCAACTATACCCCCTCCTCCGGGTGGTACTCACGACTGGCAATGCAGCGAGCGGAGGTTGTTAAGCTACTGCTTAAGAAAGGCGCCGATTTTGAGTCCAAGGATAAGGAATATAACCAAACACCACTATCGTGGGCAGCTCAAAACGGGCACGCGGAGGTTGTTAAGCTGCTGCTTGAGAAAGGGGAAGTTCGAGAGGACTAAGAGCTCGTTAGGCGCAGAGGATAACGGGATCAATGGCAAAAGAGGAGGAATAGAAAGATAGATAACTCGAATATAAAATGAGTAAGGTTTTGCAATTCTTCCTGAGGTGCTAGTGTTAGCCTAACCCCTATAACAAGTACAAAGGTATAACTCCCTACCCTTAATAAGGTCAATCGTATCCTTATCCCTTTCCTTTGAATGTTGTTTTAGCTGGATGACTTAAGTATAGAATAGTAGGGTTGTATAAATGGCTAGATACACCTAGTAATAATATTATCAGAGAATTATTTATTGTTTAATTGGGTGTATCTAACTGTTTATGCGGCCTTGTTATTCTACCTCCTCTCCCTGGCTAACACTATGTATTCCGGTTTCTGTCCAAACATGGCACTCGTCACCTGAGTGGCTCCAGCTTCTGCGGCCTCTTCCCTATCTATCAACTTCCATATGTTCTGGACAGAGTCAGATGGCGCTTGCTAAATCTAACTGATCCTTCCCTTAAGCACATCTGCAAGTTCAAGTATTTCAAGATTGTGTAGTGGCTCTTACGTCTTCGGAAGCTGGCCCCTACTTTAAAAATACTCTCTATTCTTCTGGGTTTGTTGACCAACTTGACAAAAATTGTCCGAACGTATCTGTACATCGTGCTGGTAAACAATACCTCATCGGTGAATCACACCCCGGTGGCGGATATTGACACGTTCATTGCGGTTGGGGTGTGAACACTGGGGGTGTGGGTGGCAGATCGGGATTCGTTATATGTTTGAGGAGGTTCTTTCAAAAAGCCCTCGCTGCAGCACCGTCCACGTAACCGGCGCGGGCAGCGGGCTTGCCCCAGTCGATCTATAAGTAAAACAATCAGGATAGGTGGGCTAGAATGATCTTAGGCAGCCTGTGAAGACTTATCTATACAAAGACCGGTTTGTGAATTGGCCTACTATTAAGGCCGTCGCTGTGGCACCGACCACCCATATCACACCTCATCTGATATTTGAAGTCGTCGCTTGGCCTTCCGGAGACTATCCCACAAAGTATGAAGACCCAATTGACTCATCACTGGCCGAAAATCAGACGCACATGTCAGTCGAAGACACCAAAACCCTACCCCGTATTAGAGATCGCCTCCGTACCAATGTGCGGATTTATGCCCAGGTGAATGGAACTCACCACTAGACGCCTCTCCTGCCGACAGAGATAATTTAAGTACCGGAAGGCGTGACGTTGGTTTAAGGGAAGGCTTGCACCTTGGCAAGTCAGGCAACGACTGAAACTTTCAAATTCCTTTTGGAACACGGTTCTCACAACCAAGTATATTCTGCTTACCAATCCCGCGTCTCAACAACTGACTTTCCAGTACTTCATCGTGGACTCGGGGGCGACGCTGTCATTAATCATACAAGTATCATGATGAACAGAAGTGATAACGCCCCCCTGAAACTGTCAGAAGCTGGAGAGCAAAAGGTCCTATGGACGTCATGGTGATAATCCCATACCACTAGCATACCAAGACATATCTGAGCCCGAGGGGCGCGAACATGCCATCATCCGTACGTGGCTACGATTTACAAAAGCACGCATCGGTAGACGGACGTCGATGAAGCTGTCCTCGTTAGCATTTCTCGCGAGTAATAAGTCCCCGCAGGAAACAAAATTTCAAGCGAATTATACGTTTAGCATCAAGTACCTTTACCACGTGGCCTTTGCTATCGGCAAGATAAAAACGCCTCAGCCGTATACCGACAAGGGCCTTATTAGCCGTTTCAAAAAAAAAAAAAAAAAAAAAAAAAAAAACCACGGCGACTGTTGGTTAGCCGCGCTGGATCTTATGTTCAACCAACGCCTTGACTATCAAGTCCCGCTTTCTGACACGCCCGTCCCCGCTCTCCCATCCGCTCCCGCCCATCAAGCTGGCTTGATCGGTAAAGGCAAACGGTTTAAATCGGCGCGAGGTGTTGACAAATTCCGCTTGGAACAAAGCAATAACGACGAAGCTAAATCCGAGATCGGTAACAAAAAAGGGCTCGAAGGGAGACTTGCTCCCCATCATTAGACGACACGGCCTTTATCGCTAGTCCTGCAGTGCCTCCCTGCACTGGTCAGGCTCGGGTGGGTGGCGATAGCGTATATATCTCTGTTCAATACTGCCGTGTTGCAAGTTGAGATCCGCGGCACACATGAAGTAGTGCGAGCGGCACTCTACTTACTCGACCAAGGAAAATGGGGGCTTACTTTTGTATGCCAGCTACAAGGGGGTAGGAGATAGGCGGTTTTACCGAGGCGTAAGGATTTACGGAACTTAGCCACTTGTACCTACAAATTGAATTGGTTCTCTATGCGTTGGTTTGGACAGAATTTATCTTACGTCTTCCTGAAATGCGAATCGTGGGTCAGCCACACCTCCCTGGAGAGACTCGCTCAGCACGTCGCCGCCTAAATCAAGATAATAAGCCTGATTCGGGTGCCTGCCTATCGTACCTAATAAGCAAGAAGACGGTTGTGCAGGTTCAGACAATCTTGTCGGTTTTATCTCAGGAATATTAGTCCCCGAGCCTCACCATCCCCTCTTGATACTTTTTCATCTGAATTGTGGAGGACTAGCTGTTGCCTTGCATCCAATTCTGTGCTGGGTTTCTATATCTTACACTTGTTCATCATTCCTGCTAGAAACCTGCCCTCTATGCTTATCATCCGCACCAACCGCAATCCGTTAAGTTAAAGCCTAATCTGCCTTAGCAGGTCGGTAAGTTAACATCCAATGGTTTACTGCTCTCAAGCATGTGGTCTCGAATTTGTGCGGATCCGCCTTTCTTGCTAGTTGCAGAACCAACGTAACATTTCATGTCTAGGAAGCTTTCTTGATCGCTTTCCTCTTTGAACACCCTTTCAGGCCTTTTTGAACATTTATTTTGAATGAGCTTAATCTGATTGAGGTTCATACGGGCTGGAAGATCGAGATAAACGAACCAATTCGTAAACTCGTTATAACCAGCTGGAAGATCTAGCAGGTCGAGAGGAGTAATATTCTCTCGACCAAGCACTTGCTGCGTTTTAAGGGCTATCATAACAAGTCAGGTGAGCGCATGGGAGTCAGAGGTGTGAGCACTTATATAAGGGGCTCGCAGGAGCGCGAGAAGGGGGAGCCGTGTAACGGCTGGTTAATCATGGTCTAATTACTACATAACAAGCTGCTCATGCTTATTACGTTTTGTTATACAATATTTCAGAGCTACAATTAAGGAATGTATCTTCAGCTACTGCTACCAAAGCCGTAGTACTCATGATGATATTACAACAATACTATAGTCATCCCTTATTGAAGTCAGTTTTAGCCTGCAATGTCAGGAATTTAGGAGTCTCAGGGAAGAGATTCTCATCTTGCCATTCGATCATTGGTCTCACACCTCATGCCGGTGTGAATGGCTGGCATCACGAAACACTTGTCCTTACTGTCGGAAGTTGGTTGAAGCTTCTCTCACAGTTGTGTCTGCGACTCAGTCTATTCTAGCCGTTCCAACCTTCCCATCCAGTTCCTTAGCTCTGTCTGTTGCGTCTGCAACCTGTCCATCCCTGAATACACCACATCAACAGACATTATGTAGGCAATCTAGGACTATCGACGCGCAGCAAGATCTGTGGTGATGGGAAGTTGCTTGAAGACAGTAGGAGCACATCGACCAAGCCTGACTAGTTCGCAAAAGATGTCGCGGAACACCTGTTATAGGTAGGTAGGTCCTAGAATTTTATGGGATAGAGGTCTGTCAGGCCAATTCCAATTAAAGCTGCGGACGTCAACGATCAGGGATTGCGTGGAACTGACGGAGGGGAGAAATTAAGATTAATGTGTCAACGTTGCGGGATGACTGACTGACGCGTAGGCTCTGTGGGAAATTTCTGCCGAGGCTGAGGGAAGACTTCCGATCGAGGTTGTGAAGAGAGCTCCGCTTGCTGAAGCGTTTTGGGTCGCCAATTTTCGAGGAAGGTATTGAAACTGGCTTGGAATCTGCCCGCTCCAAATGGTATTCGACCTAGTCCTGCCTTTAATGAACACATTGAGGACCTGAGGTCATTGTTGGACGAGAACTTCATCTTTATGGACAATCGTATTTGTACGCTTCATCGTGAATTGCAGTCTATATTAGGCCTTACTGACATTTGATGTTATTACATAGAGTGTGGATCAATTATTTTCAGAAGCTTCATAAAAGAACGATGCCTCTGCAAAGAACACATGAAGATACTCGACATTGGCGTGTTCGTAAAACTATATGAAAATAGGTAGTTCATTTTTGTTGCTTTGGTAAGTGTATAGCAACTGACCAAGACTCAGTCAGAGTCCTCTCAATAATGTAGCAATTCCTTGGTGACAATGTCGATTCGAACATTCCTAATAAGAACGCGATGTAATACCCTTTGTTGCGCATTTAGTACCTCGAATTGACTTCCTATAGCTCTACTTCGTACGTGTATCAGAATGCCCTATTAAATATCGTCATATAGAAGTGCTACCTCAGCCAACACTTCGATACCTCGGGACAGCCGTCTCCGTGGCTTGAGTAATGTGTTTCTGGTTAATAGATTTCTGTAGGGCGGAGTGGTGAACACATAGTAATCATGGGCGCTGTTTACTCATACAATTACTCCGCCGGACAACCGACGTATGGATTGACCCGACGGCCTCTTATCCACCCGCATCACTGCAAAGCAGCTAATCTTATAATCGACGTCCCGCATCCTTAAGTTCTATGATTCCTCATAGATTCCATAACCAACGGGTTTACTGTACCCATACCATGTGCCGCACGTGCCGCACGGGCGCGGAGTATGATGAGTGATGCCCAAGAATGGCCGTTACGCTTTCTGCTGATGTTCGCACCTAGCATGTCCTTCCTTTACTAATGTGACCCGGAAGGTCCGTAACCAAAGCGGCCTTCGGGTTCGCGACGGAGGAAAAACGCACCGGACACCCATCCACCTGATAAATTGTTGTGCATGCTGATCCCTTTTTTTTTCGATTGTAAGATATCGATCCCAGGTGTCCATTCCGGTGGTAATTGATCCGGCGGAACGCCTGTGTCTCCTTTCCGATGCCAGGGCCCCCCATGTCCTGAACACTCTATTGGGATCAAAGTGGACAAAGTACCTTGCATGAATCGCGGGGGCTTTCCGTACTTTACTCCGTTGCAGTACTACCCATTGACATTCTTTCCCCGGATTTGGTTACACCAGGTGGACTTGCTCGAACGTCGTTGAGCATGTTAGCGTCGTGTATATTATTTGGTAGCATGTACGGAAATGGTCTTGGAGCGCTACTTCGTGAATATATTTCTCTGGACTCATACGCCATATCACTGATACTACTTCAAGTCTCACCCGGCAAGCGATAGTGCAATGCTCAATGCTGGATCTCATCTGTGCGTGGCCATTGGGAGTCCATCCCCTACTTGACTCTACTAAATATCACGCACGAATTCGTCAAGGGTGAGGCGGTAGCCGAGGATCAGTCCTGGGATCAATAAAAATGATGACTGATGTTGATCTCAGCGGCGAATATTGTTCTATAGGTGCCGCATAGGTACCTGGTTGACCATAGCATCAAGGGAACAATCCTTATGGGATTCCCGTTGTCAATGTTGATCAAATGCCTCATAGATGGCGGAGTCTAAAGCGCCTGATGCGACATCTATGCAAGCTGTTGGAATTTTCAATAAACCAGGAAGCGCCGTAAGTTGTAACAGTCACATTTCTCATCGTCGTTGGCATCCTTCTTTAGATTGGCTCCCTTCTCCGGTTACATACAGACCGTTCCTAACGAATAAGATAAGACGGAGAAATCAATTGAGGAATAGATGAGGCACGCCTCGCGGATAATCGTGTATACGTGAGACTTGATTTGCCTGTTGAGGACACAGGTCCGACTCATAGGAAGCTAGCTAAAGTAACAACGCCACGATTAGAAGTAACTGCGGCAGAGGTACGCAGCTAGCAATATCATGATAATTCACTTATCCATGCCTGTAAAAATTATTGTTTACAAAGCTGATCCAATATCTGACCAGCTATGACACAAAGACTCATACGTCTTTCATGTTGTTTAACCTAGAGTGAGGTCATTTCGATATTCAGGGGTCGCCGAGCTCCTATTGTACACGGATATCCGATTTCACTAACTCAGTGTATCACAAAACTCATGAAGGTGTCTCTGGACAGGGTAAAAGACTTTGCTTCTTACAACACCACTCACGATACATCATAGCATAGCCTTGTGCCACTTGTGAATCATTGGCCCTTACACTCTTCGGAAGTCCATCAATGATTCCAAGATTCCCGTTGTCATACCCCAAAAACGGGCTGTAACGGTACTGCATTCCAATCCGCCATGCGAACGGCGCATGTTGCTAATTTGCCAGCCGTGTTCCTTCCGAAATGATGTACGACAATATCCGGCCCCTCTACAACACGCTTACTGGCAACGTTTAACAGACGCAGCTACACATGAAGAAAAATAAATTTCCGAGCCGCCATATCGTCGTGAAACGACGTATTTCCTATTTTGTGAGCCATTCTGCGAGTAAGTAGCACGACTGAGAAGCCATCGTTGAACAAACCGCGGGACACGAAACGATGTGCTACGAAGCACTATCCGTAGTCCGCCTCATATCATGCATTTAGCTGTGCGTAACCGCTGTCGTATACAGACATATCGCGGGACGTCTCAGGTACCCTGCTCGATTTCGTGCGACGTGGACGCAACGTTCTCTTTCCCGGGTAACAAGATGACGCTCTTTCCACCTACCCGCGGATCTAAGTAACCATGCTCCGTTACTCAACAGCAGCCGCCGTACAGGGCGCGTGAGAACGGTGAGGAAGTGAGTAGGCACCCATAATGGACTGCGCGTATGCATGCATGTACTGTAAGTAGGCAGTAGGCAGGCTGAATAGGCAACCCACATTTGGCGGCCCTTACATAAAACTCCCCAACACGGCTGCGCTGCGCTACCCCAGTTGAGCGGGAGCCTGCAGATACATCCTTCGTTTGTGTTCCAAATCTCCGTCCGTAAACAAATTTGCATCGATCATATTCCGCCTTGTTGGTCGTACGCGCATGTATGACAGCGTTGACAAATACTGTCTATCAGCAACCTGTATGTAACACTGATATTATACGTACAACCGAGACAAGCGTGCTCAAATCGCAGGATCGAAGGAATGTTTCGTTTATGTCGATATAATTCTAGGAGAGTAATTAAATGCGAGAGTCAATCTGGGTGCACTTATCGGGATCTGTAGGTTTTTGTTCAGTATAAATCAGGCGATTGAATATGCATAATTGGAGTCGACCAAGCCAGATCTGTCCATTTGCAGTCGATTGTCGAGCAGGTGTGAGCGATGAAACCTCAACGTGATAGGCTGGGCGGGAATGAAGCGGCGTCTGCAAAACGTCGAGATTCCTGCCGACCGTTCGATGGATCGAATGTTGGTCATACAAAACAACAAATGCAAGTCGCTGTTGAAAAAGAATCAACCCCATTCGATGCATTGTCGCGTTTCCTTCGCAACGCATGCTGGATTGGACCGAGCGTACAACCATAGTGTTGCGGTGCGCCTGTGTAACGAGTTAGCAAATCATCACATGCCAAATCCGTCCATGTTACTGTTACCCTTCATCGATGCGAGTGAGATCCCACCATCCCCTCATCCCACCCATCGTTCGCCCACACTGAACAATACGTGCATATACCTAGGGGACCTACCTCCGCCGTTTCGGGATTTGAAACATTTATTGGCCTGGATCTTCGTGTATGCCCACCTACTTCGCAGGACACATACCACAGTAACGTGTATAGTAGGTAGTAGGAGGGGTACAGGCAAACGCCATTCTGTATCAAAAGGGGCGGTGGCTTATGGATCTACAGCGGAGGCAGAAGAAACGCCACGAAGGCGGGGAAAGCTCTGGTTCGTCTTTCATTCTGAATCATCAGACATAGTCATTCGGTGAGCCATCATAGGTTAGGAAGGCTGCGATCGCACGAATCATCTGTCTACACTACTGCGGCCCCTTGGCGGGGACGTGTCTCGCCAGGAGGAAATGTGCCTTGGCAGATGTGATCATTAGGCGGTAATGATTTCGTGCATTACTTCATCTTCCTTCAGGTCGGCATGGCTAGGCGGTGACAGAATGAATGGTTGGCAGGCTGACCGCATAGGATGTGCGGGTTGAGCTGGATCCAGGGGGCCTTTTATTGTAGCGTTTTAAGTGTGCTGGGACGAAAGGGGATGATAGGCTATCCTGGGGGTTGCCGGTATGTGCTGGCCCGTACCCGTGATGATGTGTGGTGACACGACAACACCACTCTGTCGGGTCGGTGTGGATCATGAGTGTGAGTGATCTCAACACGCCATGGACTAAGAAAAAGTGAGGAACATGGCCTCATAGTAGCGTGGGCGACTGCTGTAACCGGCCTCACAACTTCACAAAGCAGAATCAACGTGAAGGATTCAGAGTTGGAGTCGATACCTGCGCTGGCAGGGCAGTCGCATAAGGACCATGCATGCATTCCCACCCAACTCAATACCATGCATAGGTGAAAATGGCAGATGGTGAATGTAGGTACCCATCTTCCTTATCTCCATGTTGTCCAGGCTATCCCCCATCAGCGTAGCACTAGCTACGAGATAGGACTCAAATGCTCTGTTTATTGTCGCAGACTTACTCACAACGTGAACGCGATCAATGTCCTTGCGCCCAATACGCGATTTTGTTTATTTAGAAGAGGACCGTGAACCCCCACTATGTTGTAGGGCTGGGTTTTTCCTGGTAACGCTTATTTCGGGTTTCACTCACTCGCCGACGCAATGGTTCAGATGAGGTTGGTCCAGTGTTAGAGTACTGTATACCCGTATACCCGACGACAGCTTGGTAAGGCTGCCCCGCAACGAGAGACAAAACTCGTACGTGAACCAGTCGGCGATCGTGAAGTAATACCGGTCCGTCGGTAGATGTGAGGCTAGTGGTGCCAAGGCTTCCACCGTATTGATGTTACTGTGAAGATATCAGACCTAAAGAAAATAAATGGGGAAGATTGAGACAAATGGTTTTGATGGGAAATTGAAGGTATCGCATGTATATACGGGTGATGTACGCAATTACTTAAGTGAGACATGCCCCAGGTGACCCTGGTTAGAGGCCCTGGTCCCCTAATGATCGATACCACATGGCGGGGAGGGTCCACCCGATGAGACAAAAGCCTGAAAGGTGGAGGCCGAGGCCAGTTTGGCGGGCTCGTCCTGGCGATATCATTGGATGAATGCGATCAATTTCCGGCAAGAAATCGGCACCTGGTCTCAATCAATTCACAAGCTTGCCGAGAAACCTATCTATCATTTGACGTGCTTTTGCGTTTGAGAAAGGGCCTCGGGATGAGGCGGAGTGACCAGTAGCTATGCTGCGTATCGTGAAGCCTAAATTGTGGCTTTGAATTGAGGTGTTCTCACCGAAGCACCTACCTTAGGCAGCTGTATTTCGATATTACTACTGTATGTAGTAAGTCTTTTCCTGACTGGGATTGTGACGGGACCGAGCCGGGGAGCTCTAACCCCGAAGTCTCAAGGAGTTAAGGGATGCCTTGTGGGGAAATGTGCACCAGGCAGCACTATTAGAGTTGATATCTACAGCAACAAAGTTCAACTATTGTATGTCCGAGGGAAGGGTAAAAGAAAATAAGCGTCGGGTGGAGCGGTTTATCGTTTTCCGCGGATCCAAACAGCTGGGAAAATTGGCGTTCAGTGAACCTAGTTTAATTGCACTATTTACTTTCGGTAGTGTTGAGGCCACTTTCGCCGTTGACGGGGTACAAATACCCAATATTACAAGCATTGACGCAAATCACGATACCAGGTTGAGCCTTGCGACGATTGATGATCACCCGGTACCTAACTACCTGTTGAAGCAATTTTCCTGGGGGATGATGTGCCCTAGGTACGCAACTAGGCGGCTATGTACCTTGTCAATGACGCTTCCATCTCAACGCATTTCCTCCCGTTCCCGCTGCACCTTGGACATGTGCCTGCGGTAAGTGCGTGCGTGCGCAGTTACAGCAACGGGGAGATGAGATAAACTTATCTCCGACCTGCAGGGGGACAGAACATGATCGAGTTCCCACACACGTAATTGCCCACGCAAGAGCCTACAAGGTAGCAATATTAGCAGTATTATCAATCACTGTGATACCTGCCTAATCAACATTTCTACAAACGGGCCTCAGCGCGAAAGGCTTAGACATCTAAATGATCAGGCGACACATCCTAATAAATTGATGCGGCAGACACCTAGTTAGCCGTGCATTGGCAATGTCTCGCCGTGATACAACCAAGACGACATGGGGCATGTGCGCCGTCGCGCGACAAACCAACTGATCCTGACGTCAAAGGAAGACGCGTGCATGACGATTTAACAGCGAGCGATGCGAAATACGGTCGTCTCTCCTTTGATTGAAGAATGCGATTCATGATGGTGGTATACTTGTACCTACTCGTTCTCGGTATCGCGGAGATCGGGCGAGTGCTACCCTATTTTCTGGACAGGAGTCATGGAGCCCCCCGAACTTGTTCGGAGAAAGCGGGACAGGGGATCTTCACAAACCCGAAACCCGAAAGCGACCAGATTGTTAGGTCTGAGTAATTGACAGGAAAACATAACAGAAAGGAAAGGAGTGTTTGCAATGCGCATCTGATCGTGGGGGTGAGTTCACGGAGATCTTTGAGTGCAAGAATGACTAAGTCAGATAGATGTATGAAACCCTCTTTGCAGGTCCCTACCTACTGATGATATCGGAAAGTTGGTTGCATCGCAATCAATTTCCTTGGGATTCTTATCGCAATAATTTTGTCGCCTTGCTTTTTTTTTTCGGTCTTTGTGATAAGCGCACTATCTACTAAATTGGGTTGCCAATTCATTATGTCGGTGAAAGAAGTTGTCGTTTCGTTTTCATGAAACAGCGTTTGTCAGCAATTGTCCAGACTCAAAGGGGGTTTTAATCCCTTGTTGAATTAGCGGTCAAAATGCTGCCCAGGGCAATGAGGGTTAAGTGTTCTTATCTAGTCCGAGTCTGGATAGCTTGCTTGCATGTCTATGGAATCCGGCTTTGAATGCCGCGCGTGCCCGGTTGCGGATAATATTTGCCAACTGGCGAAGAGGACGGATAGGGTCACGCGCAACTAACCAACTACTTACGAGCCTTAACAAATTGAGAGTGCTATGATGGGGGCCGAGGAAGCGATGGTGGTGTTGCTGCATGGGGTCTGAATCGGTGAAGTTGACAGACAGGGCGTAATACGTAATCCATTAATTGAACAACTGGCTGTGATCACGAATGCTGACTCGACTGGGGTGATTACTGAATGAACAAGCGAACACCTTATTTGGGCCGAACTTTACCACTCTGCTGGTTAGTAAACCGCCGATGTCGCGAAGACCGAGCAGCAAATGACCTCGTCTGCCTGCCTTTGTACGTAGTATGCCACCTACCGGCTTGCCATAGGTTTTCACGTGCTATTGTGCCGTTGCTTTTTTGAGCCAATGATGCGACTTAGGAGAGCTCGTGGGTCAACCATCTGGCCGGTCCATCACGAACTCACAAACAAAGATGATGACGAAGATATCACAGTAGTGCAATGCATGAGACACTTGAAGAATTGATTAATTACTTGTTTTGAATTGTGTATGAACTACCTGATAGGTTTCTATTGACCTTCTATATTCAGGTAATCGGATTTCATTTCAGAACCCTTTAATTCCACTCGACCTTTGAGCCTCCGCAGGTGTGCGGAGCGCTAGGGAGCGGAACCAACCCCGCCAAACAGGGTATAAGTGGTTGCCCGATACAGTAATCTTCCCCCAATCCTGATACTCGCTGAGTGGTGACCTTTCGATTTCCCTTCATCCCAGCCACTGGTAAGAATAACCTAGCACGTGTCCATGATCGCCATCAGGTACCTGTTCCTGATTGCTGACTCCAAGTGAAGCTTCCCCCGTAGTGGGATGTGGTGAATGCGTGATAAACAAATGAGATAAATAAATCCATGTCGCTTGTAACGTTGTAGAATAATGCCATGCCGCTATTTGGTATTTTTTGAAACGCCGCCCATATGCAGATGATGAATGCACTTTTTCGTAGTGACCCAAACCAAAGTATTACAATAAAGTAGAAGAGAGGAAGAGGACCGTCTAGTAGACTGATATTGTCGAGATTAATCTGTTGGTATTCCGCGGCGGCAAATAGAATCCTTCGTTATAGAAATCTGACTTGTCCTCTTCCTCTTCTTCCTGTATTGAGTCGTAGTACTTGGCTGTTATTGCGCTTTCACTCTGCTTCTCTGAGAATGTGGGTATGCTCGCAGTGGGCGGCGAGGGAGGCATCGACTCATCTTCCGAGGACTCGGAGTCGTGCTCGAGCTCGGGTGGTGATGCTGAATGTGATTGTGACCGTGTAAGACCCAGGTGTGCATAGTCCTCGTCGTCCTCCTCGAAATCGTCCTCTTCGACTTCCAATGTGTGTAGCTTGGGTGAAGGTGGTACCATGATGTTGGATGGTATCCGGGAGAGGGGAGCGGCGTCGAACATTTCGATATCCTCATCATCGTCCATATCACTGTCATCTGAGTCTGAAGAGTCGGCTTCCCAGTCCTCTTCCTCAGCAACGGCGTCGGCCCATTGTATGTGGCGCTCTTCTGTCTTGGGTGCGGCACCTCGGACGGACTGGTTGAACCAGTTCTCTTGTTCCCGCTCGGCATCGGCAAGGTCGAGCATCAGGGAGTCGAGGAGGTTAGCATGGCCGACGAGTAGACGGAGGTTGTGGTCGGGACGGGCAGCCTCGGAGGAGAGCTTAGCCCGTGCCTTGTGGGCCAGGAAGTAAGTTTGTGTGATGGTCATCTTCTGCTTCTGTTGTTGTTGTAGATATGATGTGGGTGAGTGGAAGGGTGACGGTGAGAAGGCTGTGGAAACCATTTTGAATGTTTGTATTGTTGATATCCGCACAGACGTATTGTTATAATGTTGTGTGTGTGTGGTGTGTGTGTACACTGGTGTTATTATGTCGTGTTTTGTTGTGATATTTGTGTGAGTCAGGCACCGATGTAGGCAGCAAAGACAGAGAGAGGAGCTTGTTTCCTTTTGTATTAAGTTTCTGTGATGGTTCAACTGGTGCAGGGATCTCGGGCCCGTCCAGGTTGTGCGGTGTGCGGGATGTTCTCGGATACTTTGGTACTTGTGTACTTGGGTACTTCGGTACTGGATCAGGCACGACGGATCCGACTTCTGGGTGGGCGTTTTGTTGGCGTTGCTGGCTGGGATCTCGACTGGGGACCCCGGCAGGCTCCTGGGATGGTACAAAGGTACGGGGGTACGGGGGTACAGCTGTACGAGGGATCGGGGCTGTACTTGTAAATTGCTGCTGTTTCGCTCGCTGCGATACGCACTATTGCCGTATCGGGTAATAAGGTTGTCTCTGATATGTTGATCTGGGCTCTGCCACGAAAGCTGAGGCTATTGCACTGTGACGATTGCTTGTTTTGTTGTCTGGGAAATACTATACTGTATTTGCTCGTTGGCAACAAGTTATGGACAAGTCCGAGATTGTTTTGTGTGAGCTGGCTGTGTAAGGGATAAATAAGACTGAGCTGGATTCCGGGGGGGAATGGGAGTTATGATTCTTTTGTAATGGGGTCAATGGATACTGGATGATGGATTAAAAATGTGTCTGCTGACTATTCCACGACTGCGAGTCAAGTGGGATGGGATTATGTTATGGACTTTATCGGAAGCCCGCGCTGTTGGTACCGTTGGTGCCGTTGGAGCTCGGTTTTAACGGACGGGCTGTCGGGGTCGCTCAACTTCAATTCGTAATCGGGCTCGCTCGCGTTATGCTGGCAATTCTGTAGCAACTAACTCACTGACTTGTGGACGATCTACTGCCCTAACGCCTACTAGTGCATGGGTATGTACATACTTCTGTAGAGTACGTACTACATGATATGGTCCCTACAGAGTCCCTACATACTTACAGCAACTGATCGCAACCGGCGGGAATTAAATGGGCCTTATGGGCCTCGCTGCAGGCTGTATAATAAATGCGCCCGAAGATGCGAGCTTGGTGCGAAGACTCTCACCGCCGTCATGGCTCCCCGGCCGCTGGTAGAACACCGCCAACTGGTCCAACTGGGTAACATGCTTAAGTCATAAGGCGGTCGCAACTCCGCGCCCAGAAAGTGGAGGGTCATCGGAGCTAGGTAATAACCGTCGGTTGTTGTCATACTGAACAATAAGAATGTCGGATTTTTCCTGCTGACCGTCACAGTCACGGTGGCTTCGTCAATCCCGCTACTGCACATACATACATACACATATTTTGATGACTACCCTAATGTACCTAGCTCGAGTGAGTATAGAGTAGGCGTACTTGGGGACAACCTACGCATCCTGACCAACGGCGTTGCGTCTTTCCATTCTTTATAATGCCGGCCGAGTGGCTTAGCGACTTGCCTACCTCTAGGCTACGGCTCTGCTACGGCAGTAAATACCTACCCTAAGTAGTAACCTCACGCTACTCCAACACCATTTATTTCTTATTTATTTTTTTCTTCTCTCTCGGGCCATGTCAACAGTTTGCGAATGCCAACTTCGCTATAGTCCAAATTGGTGCATTATCTACGTGGTGCCAAGCAAACCACTATTTGGCTCAATCCCCGACCGGAGACATTGATATCAAAAGTCTCTATCGACTATCGTTCGACTTGTTTCTACAGTATCTACTTCACACCCGAAGGATTGGATTGGTTTGCATCATCGATGCATCGAATTGACAAGTCCCATATTGGTCTCATGTTTAATTATTATGCCGCTCTGGGCTTGGTTGTGACTCTTCTCGGTGGTGCTGATGAATCATAACTGGGATTGCTCAGCACAGCAAAAAAAGTCGAGGATTAATAATTCGCCCCACTCCGCCAAGGTCCCCGGCCTCAGTCAAAGTTATCTCCTACAAGGCGCAACTTAGCTCCGAGTCGATAGACTAAGTGATTCTACGACATTCGTGTCGATCGTCAATTGACAATGTCAGTTTTCGGAACTGGATGACTCTCCCGCCCTTAACTTGACAGCAACAATGCCAATAGGTATTAGTATATTCGGCCTGAGCGAGGCCTGGCTGGTAAGCCACACTAAAAAGTCATACAGGTCTCTCCAAAATGAAACAATACCGAATTGGGATTGGTGGAGCGAGTGATTATCGAATTTTGTGTCGTGCTGGCGATTGTGTTGAAAGCACAAATCATCCAACAGATAAACCCTATTATTTATGCAAATTATCCCAAGTCACAGTACTACTAGCCTGCATTATATCGACGGCATGTATCCAGATTCGGTGAAAGGCTTCCACTTCGGGTCCGTTAATGAACAGAGCGTGTGACTCGGTAGCCTGGACTAGGTATTCAGTTGGAGCGAAAGTCCGCGAACCCCGTCCGTCACTCCGTCCCGCGCCTTATTGGAACGAGAAATGTTAGTATACACGTATACCTACAACAACGCCCAGGCTACGGCTATGCTATGCGGCAGGCAGCGAAATTACCACGGTTATGCTGTGGTCAATCAATCCTCTCCAATGCATTGCATCCAACTGTCAATGCCACCTTGCTTGCGTCTTATTCTTTGAATATGAAATTGAAATTAAGTAATGTGAGCGCAACCGCCTACCGGATCCAGAGAAAGCAAGCGAGCACGAGGCCTAGGCCTGCATAGCTGGCTGTACTTTTGGCGAAACACGCCATTGTCCCCTCGTGAATGAATACGCAGTGCAATAGCCTATACGGCCAACCTACTAGTTGAGACAAAGCCGAGCCCTGGCCAGATACTCAGCTGGATAGGGAATTGTCGAGATCAACCCAAGTCAGACGTTGCATATTGGCGACATAGTAACCACTAATCCATTGACTCAGTTGCAACAAACAACCAGGCTTAATTGTTCTGCTTGGCTTCTCGTTCTCGGCAATCGGGTTCATTCGTGTTCGCCGGTCCATGGGTTAGCGTGAAGCCCGCTGATTCGACTGTCTTAAGCGAAAGCGAGGAGGAATAGGCAAAGCTCAAAAAAAACCACAGGCCTAGCTTCGTAAGAAAACGGCCAATTGTCTCTCGAGGTACCTCATTCGCCTGTTTAGGCAGACGAGGTACTTAGTCAAACGTAGGGCTGAGACAGGCGGGTTTTATCTGTCCTCATTTCATAGCAACGAACCCCGTAAACAATCCTGGGAACTTTTCTCTCCTTCAGCACGGACTTATCTACATCAGGCAAGAATCGGAATCCCGTCCTGAGTTGGGACCTCTGAGATCTCTGGTACCTGCTCAGCCACAAGTCCTGGCGTGCTTCGCTCTGATTGCTCTCTGGTGATTCTCCATGATTCATGCGGTGGTTATACAGCACAGTAGTATTAATCAGGGCAACATGTCGCGACACCGTGTTTCACGATCCCCAGCTCAGGGCCCGTGTTCCATCGTCAGCCAAGTGTCACTCTAGTCTACATACAACCCTCAGGGCCCTTTGCGCGTCGGTCATCTCCTTTAGCAGAAATGCTGCGGGACGCCTCATCTGCCTATAACCGCCTTATCGACTAATAACCGACGGTAGTTGGAGGCGATCTGGCGGTGACGGCCATCTGCCCATAAGCCGGTAACGTAGCAACGTAATAGCAGCACCGCCTCACACGTCGAATCGCATCCAATCGCCCTTCTTACGCAGACAGGGAACGAGATTATGATGGAGCAACCTCCCCATAGTGGCCTTACCCGAGGCCTTACCACCGTTCATCGTCGAGATGGAGCCGCATACCTCACCATGATTCAATTGATCGCCCAATTAATTGTATGCAGTCGCGCTATGCGCAGTTACGTAGCTTTTTGCTACATAGTAGGTTACCACTGAATCAGTTCACACGCAAGATGATGCCCTGCTTCCCGGAGAAAGCATGCACTGGAACCAGATGCGCGTCAATCTGTCTTGATCGTCTTGTTTTCGGGGTTCGCTCTCGTGGGAGCAAAGTGGCCTTGCATGATAATTATCGGCCTCTTCGCGCCCGAGTTTGCTCCGATATCTGGTTGAAAGGTCACAGCGAGATACGGAGCCGTCGTAACCGCTCCGCAGTTTCTCCGTCATGATGACTTTTTGGTAACAAAAGATGACCGGAGATGTTCGGACGATATCGGCTACCCCTGTTCATCGCATTTCTAGTGTTTTTATGGTAGGTATTAGACTACGTAAGGTCCCTTAAAATTCGAAATAGCGACGATTTGATGCTTTGTCAGTAGAGTCCCCTGCAATCAATTCTTTTTACCAGCTGCTTCGTATCGCTTCCCGTCCAGGGGTTGCTGGGGTAGGTTGCAATGACGGAGAAGCTGACGGCTTTCCAGAAGTTTTCGCTGCATGGACCATACGTTTTGTATCTGCATGTCTTGCTGACCATGCATATTTTCAGCTCACGCACAATGCAACCCTTATGTAAAAATCTAGTGGCTACTCGCTGAAAGGAAGATTGAGCGAAGCCACCTGGCAATTTCGAATGTGTTTTGTTCATGCGGCAAGCTTGATTAGTGATGCGCGTGACATTTGAGTATTCGAAACCCCGATGCGATCAATGCTTTGTCGCAAAGACTTGCAGCACAAGCTGAGGCCTCATTCTTGGCATATCTATCATACATAACTTTATGCTATATGCTATTCATATCCTATCGAAGGATTTGGGGATTTGCAGTGTGGTAATAGGGGTATGGAAACGAGTATAGGTTTCTAACTCGCGTTTGTGCAATCACGTTGTAGAATTATGATCTCCTGTCATCAACTTCAAACCTTGAAGCTCACATCACCCTTCCCCCTTATCAGTAAGAACCATATATGTGCTATTGATAGATAGGGTACCGCTTAGCAACCCTGGAGCACTTGTGTTCAGGAGGAAGTAGGCTATTGGAATGAACTTGTACAGTTGTTGATTTCAGTTACGAATTAGAGATAGTCCAATTCCAACTACCTACGCTAAACGTTAGATTCAGCTCTCAAAGGACTTCTCTAGTGACCCCTAATGCATAATTGTCACGCATGGTATTTGACCTTATCCCTTTAGTTGACCGGCCAATGCAGCCCAGCCTTGATTTTCAGCTGCTATGAAATATCCACACGGGTGATACCTTGACAATATGCAGATAAGTCCCCGATAATCTCCGCCGGGGATCTCAGCTCTAGATATCAGATATCAGCCTCAATTCACCCATTGTATAGGGATTTACATGGCACTAATACTCCCGGGGGAGAATAAAGTTTGGGCCAGCTGAGACACTTAGTTTATGGTACTTTGATATAGCCGTTTGGGCGAGACCGTTGGGTCGCCGTCCTAATTACATATAAGTGTTGTTGTACTTAATCAATCTGGTACATATATAACCGGCGCCACATGTAGATTTCAATTCGCCGTTTCAATCTCAGGAAGTAATTATAGCTTAGGGATATACAGACGTGCAAGGTAATGATGAACACTATAATCATAAATACATAGTTATAATGTTACCGTTCGCTCAAGATTCATCATCTTCTCAATGGCCTTGACTAGGGCCTCAACTTAATTCCAAGTAGCGTGCTTAGTTTCCAATCATGTGTACCTGGTGTACATGACAGCTGTACGTGGATCAAATGCAGGAACAGATCGTGAAGTCCTAGACCCGTAAGGCCTGTCAATCTCATGCCACGTTGATCACTCCCAAGCAGTCGGATACACGTCCTAGAGGATTCAGCCTAGGTGTGGGGAGGTGCTACTTTGTTTGGCACTGGAAGATTGGTGATGTGGCACGGAGTTGGAAGGAACTTTTCGTCTTGCTCGGCAACGGACCAGTCAGAACGGCTCCTGGGCGAGACCCTTGACTAGGACAGGGCGGTCGACCTCGTGGTTTGGGTGATATTATCTCACGCACCCGGCTCGGATTTCTGGGGCATTCCCCCCACTCTTAATGAAACATGGCTGGGTACGTAGTAGATGGGGAAAGGTATGAGCCGTTATGATAGTTGTCGCGGTGATGTTCTCTCGTGAGACTTCATCTGACCCGCCTATCACAATATCCCCTTTCTCACACTATGTCATCGCCGCCCATACAATCATCCGGGTAATGCGATGATCGTTGGAGATTCATCACAGACACGAGAAGACACTCATTGTTTCCCGTATCCTGCCCGTATTGAGTAGTGTGTACTGTACGCGACCCGTGAAGCTAGATGGAACTTTCTTTTGTCCTAGCCCAGCATTGCTATTCTCCCTGTCAGCAGAACCGCCTAATCTCGTCTACGAAGTATGATGATTCCATCTCATATTATTTCCATACCAAGGTATATGCCAGACGACCCGTTCCTAGGCTGAAGGAATTGGGCTGATCCTATTGTGGGTTCTTAGGGCTGATGCATGATCGTTCATCATGAGATGGGTCCCTCAGGTACGTACTTGACGCGACAAACGTGTGGCTACCTCCTTTCACTTTATCACCCCTGCACCCTTTTCCCTTTCATCAGCCCCAAAATTCCAGTGTCAGCTGTGGCGTGGCTGGGCTCCCTTGGCCAGGGTCTGTTCCGACCCCGTGGGTCGGGTTTTGCCAAGAAAACCCCAGACTGTTTTTGGGTTTCAGTACCAGTTCCTCGGTCATACCCGTCGTGAGACATTGGGACCGATGTTGTGGCTGATTTAGGATGTCTGAGTCCGGAGACATTATCGTCCAGCGTCAAGGTCATCCTAATATGTCTTGACCTGTAGCCACAATAACCAATTCTCTACTAGAGTAGGCTTCGGAACACTGTCTTCACGTCTTGCTTCGTATAAGTGTTCCCAGGAGTTACGATGGACGCGTAGATTATGGGTCTCATATCTTGCGGGAGCTAGCGGCGTGGAAAGCAATAACACAGGCCTCGACTTGTTTAGAATTCTAGGAAGGAATACAACTAATATCACCACTATAGTTGCTGTGCCTGGCGTTCCTTAGTGTAGCGGCACGGATTCTCCAGCACTTGAACATGGCGGAAATCCGTCCCCGGATAGAAGGCGTAGTATACTCTAAGGCTGCATGGATGAAGGCATCAGAATGTTATGTTTCTGGGATTGTGATTAATGCAACATGGTATTATTAAGCAGTCGATTTCATGCCTACCTCCAATCGGGCGGGTATCATATGCTAAAGACTAGTGCCCGGCCATGATATGATTATGTGGAATCAAATATCTACTACTCCGTATACTGTACCAATGTTATTAATCAAGGGGATTCGGTTACCTCCAGGATGCCGATGATGCGCTTGTAATTACCGTTAGGGCTAAGTGATGCTCTCAAGAGTACGTAGTCCGCCTACTTAGTGCATGGTATACAGCGTATACGAATTAAATGGATCACAAATCACAGAGTAACTGCTCCTGGACTAGTCGATGAGGTGAGTATGCTGATAAACAATCTCGGATACTTCTCATGACCAGTTCCGAAAACGGTATTTTGGCTTACCTCATACCCTATCATAGACAGGCTGGGCGTAATTTCCTTTCTTCTTCCTTTCTCTTCTTTTTTCCCACCCGGAAAGGCGGGACTTGTCTTGACCCAAACTATTGGGACAATGGCGTGATGTGACCCTGTTCGCTTATATGTATACGCCGATCACTTCCAATATACGCTAGTTGAGAACCCGATAGTCGGGACTGACATGTCTCGCGCCCCGTGACGCCTTTTGCGAACTACATGTTAGTTAGGTTACCGACGGCTTGGGCACGCCTCCTACCCGTTTGGCACCTAACCATGGCCTTGGGCTTGTGGCTGCCGGATATCGTTGCTTTTGATCCGAGCCATTGCTGCCCAAGGTATAGTTGGCTCCGCTATGTATCAATATGTCCGTTTGTATCCAATATAGCTGCTGTCTTTACTCCGTGATAATAACCAGGTTTCGTTCAATATCACTCTAGTTGTCTCTCTCCGCATCGAGAGTTAGTCTCTGTCGGAAAAGAGCTGATATGAACTAGAAATCGTGACGTGCACTTAGCATACCCAGAGAAAGCCCCCGACTATCATGCCCTCGCGCTATAAACTACAGGTAATGCCTCGTAGGCTGGGTGCCAATGTGACCACTGGTGAGTGATTGGTGAACATGTGAGTTATCGTATACAATATAATAGCCACTAATCTAGTTAGCTGTTCTTCCTATTAATGAAACCCTAGACTGCTATAGCGACTAGTGACATGAACAATGAATTAGAGTTTCGAAGTCGACTGATTCTGAAACACACGGGAGCGGCGCCCAGAGCCTAGAACTTTCGGGTTATATCCGAGACTCAGGCCACCGGGCTAGAAGAGGCTATGAATGTCCCGGGAGCCTGGAACCACTTGGACGCCTTGTGGCTTGAGGGCGGGCATGCGGTTTTCAGACCCGGTCTCATGGTTGTGCTTTGACCAGATAGCGCCAGCAGATATCACATTCCTAGTCTAATCCGGGGAATCCGGGGAATGAAGTCACGCGAAGCTGTCACACTATTGGTTGTGAAGGATTGTATTAAGTGTATATCGAATAGAGCGCGGTACGCCTGATAACATTCAGGATACTGGTTTTGCCCCTAGGCAGTCAAGAATTTTCCGGCACAAGATTAGTATTGCTGTTATTGTAACCGTAGCTTGGTCTTCTTCCTCTTGCCACCAACCTCTCTATGCTCCTCAATATTCAGAAGGGCCTCCCGCTTCTTCTCGCTGACTACCTTCATGTGGTCGCGGATGAACCGCGTCTCCAAGTTCACGCCCTCTTCCTTCCACTCTTCCATCTGCTTCCCGCCGACCCTTTCTTCTATATTATGGATGCGCTCAACATCTCGTTGCCCCACGAACGAAACACAGTCACCTTTACGACCAGCTCGCGCTGTGCGACCAACTCTGTGAATATAATCGACCGCTTCTTGTGGGATATCGTAATTGACAACTAAGGATACTTCAGGTATGTCCAAACCACGACTCGCTACATCTGTGGCCACAAGTATGCGAGCCGCCTTGGCTCTGAATCGCTCTAGGTTCGATGTCCTTTCCCGTTGAGGAAGCTTTGAGTGAAGAGAAGTAACACGATGATCCAATAGTCGTAGTAAATGGTGAAGATCTGAAGTGAACGTATTAGCGTTATGTTTACCCTGTAGAAAGCCGGGTGGATGAGAATAGGTGAAGTTGAAGGATCACATACATTGAGCCGTTGAAGCCCGGTTGCAGAAAATGATGAGCGACTTGTCCACATTTGCATCGGTAAGTAGGAACGCGTGGAGATAGTATTCCTTGTGAGTGACATTGACTTGCAAGTACATCTGCCGTAATGTATCTGGAACTGCAAGTTCTTCTACGTCCACTTCGCACACATAGGCCCCTTTCTTGCCGGGTTTGGCTGGCATATCCTTTAGAGCCCTAACCTCAGGGGTTATGGTGGCTGTGTAGAGGAGTGTTTCTATTGAGTATGATTAAAAAAGATTCTGCCTATAATTCTCGACAAAAACAACGGGTACTCGAGCCCTGTGTTGTGACCAGAACATCGAGTAAGAGAAGGGAATATCAGCGTTACTTACGCCTTTGAGATGAAGGAGGCAGTACTCCGAGGACGACCTCTAGATCCGGCAGCATACTCCCAGGCCCATTTGCGGCAAGTATTCGATCTGCTTCATCGAGTACAACGAATTTCGTTCGCTTCAGACCAGCAATCGTGTCTTCACCAGACGATTTAATGTGATCAGCTAAGCGGCCAGGTGTCGCTATTACGATGTGTGGACGCTGGGCAAGTTCTATTGCTTGCTGACGCATGTCCGCTCCTCCAGTGACGAGCAGTGTCTTGAGAGATCTGACTGCGCCTATGGCTTTAACTTGTTGTTGAATTTGTAGAGCAAGTTCTCTCGTGGCAGTGAGAACCACCGCGTATATTGAGCTTGGGTCTTGTGACCATAGCTGAAGAATAGGGGCCATGAAAGCCACTGCCATTGTGTTAGACGGAGTTATGATTACGGTTACTTAGGGTCATATCTGGACGAACCTGTTTTACCAGAACCCGTCCTGGATGAGCCAATTACGTTACGGCCTTCAAGGATAGCAGGTATAGTGAGCTGTTGAATACGGGTAGGGCGGTGTATAGCCATATTTTTGAGGCTCTGGGTCAGCCATAGCTTCAAGTTCAAGTCTTGGAAAGACGAAGACGCATGTCCATTTCCAACAATTTGAGTCTCGGCGACAGTCACGGGTGGCGGAACGGCTTGTGAAGGCTGAGCCGCAGCATTTCTTGGCTTTACTCTTGAAGGCACGTTTACCGAAAATGAAACAACATCATCCCTCGATGCAGAGTCACTAGACAGCTTCCGCCGTTTGCGAGAAGCAACATCGTCAAGCAAGTCAGACTCGGAATCAGACTCAGAGCTGTGTTGGCTCACGACGGCATGTTCCGAGTCACTTTCGGAAGCCGCAGATGATGACATTGCAGGATTCGTTATATATGAAGCGAGCTAGGCTCAGTCAGATGATTGTGACGGAATGCGGGTTGTGGATGCCACCTCAGATACGCTCCATTCGTGGCCGTGAAGCAATGGACTTCTTTTGAAAAAGACAATTTTTTGATAACGATAACGATGCGCTTCTGCAGGGTTGTTACGACGTGTGGGGTAGTGACCGTAGAGTTTAGACCAATGATGGACGAAACTTTGGCTCCACTTTGTTCTGTAAGCGCGCGTCTCGTCTTCTCGAATAAATGCTCTTCAACAGAGCGACGTTTGAGGTTTGATCCACAAGATCTGCTCGTGTCAAACATCTGTTAGCTGCACTTGTTTACGCATTGCAGCATGCATAGGGAATTGGAATTATGTCCAATATAATTAATTGTATTGTTAAGATTAGCTGATGGCGTAGTAGTAGCCAGTCGCTGTCCGCCGAGGCAACAGGTATTAATCTCACAGCCAAGTCTTTGCTTCTTCCGCTTCTTCCCATTGATACAGTGATACTGCAACAAGCAAAGTTTTGTAAGATTCTCATCCCTGCGATGTCAACAGGTATGTATTTGCGCATAGATTCTAAACATTGCTTACCTGCGAACCGCGAGGTGACACACGACTCTTTTTGGTTACATATGGAGGTACACTGAGAATCCCTCGGACCCCAAAGCTGAGGTCAACCTCCATCCTCCAACTTTACGCTCTTACATTAATCATTACAACATGGTTTCTTGGGGGCGATTTGTTTCATACTGCATGTCAGCATTCGAGAGTCGCCCTGCTCTCGACGGGAGGTGGTGTGGTGGCATATTTTCTCGCCTCTCGTTCCCTAAAAAGTGAAAAGGGCACGCGACATGGAGCCGTTTCATTTGCCAAGCAGATGCATTGCATCGCCGCTAGCAGCAAAGCAATGCGTGGCATATATCAAAGAACGACGCCTCAGCTTGCCTGGGATCATATACCAACGAACCATCTCTGCGCAAAAAAAGGAGAAATCATGTACCTTGTTATTCTTGGTATTAGCCTGTAGTTCCTGGTGGCTATCGCGGATGTCGAAAGCCGCCGACACCGACCTGTGGTAAGGTTTATGTATGCTGTCTTTGTTAAATACTTTATTTGGTGTTTATCTCGGATAGCTCTAATCCACTGGTGGCAGTTAGTTAGTCCCACAAGTGGTCTATTAGCTCTTCGGGTCCGGGCACGTATGGAGATGGTTTGCAAGGGGCTGATTCGGCCACGGCGGGACATTGTCTTGTGACGAGTCTTGGATCGACCCCGTCAATCCGAATCAATGGGCGAATCTGGTATCTCTTCTGGCCCCAACAGGTGTGAACCGTTTCCCTAGCGCGATAGAATCGCCGCCGTGACGCCTGATATTGTTTATTCCATGTAGTGTATGTACGGCGATCCTTGTGGGACTGGGGACGTGAAGCCGGCCAGGACTGGGCCTATCAGGATAGCCGTTTAATGGTTGACGTTGCCCTGCCTAAGATTACTGGCTTTTGCTGCTGCAGCGCTCAGTGCAATCTACAATCTACAGTAATGTTGGGCGCTTGGAGCCGTTTATGCTTTATCTCTGTTTTGGTATTGTACGTAATGACTATACGGGGTGCGTCGCGGTCAGCTTATTAGAGTATTGGTTAGCCGCCGGGGACTGTCTCATCTTGTCATCCGAAACAGAGGGCCAGATTCCACATGCACACACAGATGATGACCGATGACCGTCTTGTAAAACTGGGTATGTTGGGTATGTTGTCGGTGCGGCCGAAGCGTCTCTGCACCTCTTCTCTGCACAGCTGTGGGATCGGTGCTAGCTGGTCCCAGGGTAGAAGACGCCACCTGCTCATTAGCTACACTACGACACGCCCGCATATCCATCCAACAGGTACGGTATATGTCCCGAAACGCAACGCAACGCTACCTGCTGTATAGTAGACGGTACCTGATGAAGCTACCGAGGTAAGCTAAGCTGCCGACTACATCACCTACCTCTACCTTAAACACCATAAGTGTTCAGACCATGTGCAAGTGAGACATCCGGTCTCTCGTAGACCGACCATATGTCGATAAGTCAATTAGGTAGACACAGACAAGTCCGATCCCTTAACTTGCCTTAGGTACATGTAGTTAGAGAACGGGTAGACTACTGTACTACTGTACCTCCCCTCCTCCACCTGTGCTCTCCATACCTAGGTAGCTTGTTGTTAGTGTAGATAGGTACATTCCTAGGCTGCCCCAGCCTGCATAACGAGCCGTAACCTACGCTCATCGGTCCATCTTGGGGGCAAGGGGCCCCTGTCGCCGCCCCCCCCAAAAGAAGCGTGAGCGACATACCTACCGCCCCTAAGGAGCCCAGGAGGGGAACCTCGTCACCATCGAGAACAATCACACGAATATCGATGTTCATTCTTATTTCTTCTCATATCTATTACTACAACAGCAACCACCAGCTTTCTTCTTTTGTGTATCTCCCCGAAGCAGCCCGTTCGGTGTCTGTAATCTTTCAGCTTTCATCACATAGCTAGCTAGCTAGTGGGACCCAGCACAAGTCACCTGAGCCCGAAACATCCCATCCATCCCCTCTTCTACAGCTTGTGTAGATCGAAACTCGTCGCCCATCGTCGTGTGCTGCCCGTGTTGCGCAACAACTCTTGACACTTGACATCACAGAAACCGGCTCGGCCCGTTTTTGGACTTTACGTTTGACTTTGCATTTGACCCGCCTTACCGCGCCGTGGGCGGTAGTACTTGCATATCCGCTCGTGAAAAGAAGGCTGCGCTTCCTGTGGCTGCAGAGAACGTGCGTACAGCTAAGCTGTGCAGCAGCCAGCAAGCAAGCAACGGCCTTAACGAATTCATAATGCCTGAGCACAACACTACAGCCCAGGCTCCCGAGTCTGTGGCGCACAATGTAATCGGCCTTCTTTCCTTTTTCTATTCGTCCCAGCCACCAACCACCTCTTTCCTCTCTCTCCTCCCTCCTTTGTCTTGAGAGCCACCCCCCTGTCTCCCATAGAAGAAGGCAGGAAGCACACGGCCCAGAAAGAAGAAGGATCCTCCGCATTGTCGCGCAATGCTAACCTCGTACTCTATCCAAGGCCTCGAACGCTTCTGTCACACCGCTTGGAGGCACTCCACAATCGTCAACTCCCATACCCATGATGTCGTCTTCTCCTGCGCCGCTGCGACCTGCGCTCGGCGGCCGCCCTGGTGGTGCACGAACTCCAAGACTGGGCTTAGCTATCCCCCCATCGCCCAATGTTAAGCCAGTTGGCACAGCTTTAGGTGGTGGCCCGACCCGACCTCAGCTCACTGTTCATGTCGCAACTCCCATGGGCAGCACTGTTGCTCCATATGAGCAGACTCGAACATCTGTCCAGCCGGGACAGTCAGCAAGTGGTGGCAGCGAGAGCAGTGCGGCTCATTCAAGATCTGGCAGCTTTGGACCACTTGATGGGAGAGCGAGCAATCCTACATCTGCGGGCTCTCAGTTCTCAGCACTCTCTTTTGCGTCACAATATGGCATTGGCTCACGGCCACAGGGTACTCCCGACCCAATATCTGCGGTCGGATCTATCTACTCAGAGAGAAGCGAAGGAGGCGTCGGAATGGAGCGTGACGGAAGCATGCACGGGCTGGAGACCAGCTTCGACAAACTGGCACTAGACAAAGCTAGGAACGCCGATGTTGATGAGCTGGATGATGATGAATGTTGGAGGATTGCTAGCACGGAGGGCCGTATCATCGAGCTCGGTGGTCTTGGCGAAGGCGCTGGAGGCGCAGTCACGCGATGTCAGCTCAAAGGAGGGAAGACAATATTTGCGTTGAAAGTCAGTTCTCTTCACCCCACATTGCCTCTTTTGAATCCTAATGCTGACGTGCATCAAGGTGATCACTACCAACCCTAATCCGGATGTGAAGAAGCAAATCATGCGTGAGATCAACTTCAACAAGGAGTGTGCATCGGAGCACATCTGCCGTTATTACGGAGCTTTTGTCGACCCTGCAACTGCTACAATCTCTATTGCTATGGAGTTTTGCGAAGGTGGATCTCTCGACAGCATCTATAAAGAGGTCAAGAAGCTCGGCGGACGGACAGGAGAGAAAGTTCTCGGCAAGATTGCGGAGGGTGTATTAGGTGGTCTCACCTATTTACACGGAAAGAAAATTATACACCGCGACATTAAGCCCTCAAATATTCTACTATGTCGCAGCGGTGAGGTGAAGCTTTGCGACTTCGGTGTATCCGGTGATTTTGGAACCAAGGGTGAGGCCAATACCTTTATTGGCACCAGTTACTACATGGCCCCAGAGCGGATCACAGGTCAAAGCTATACTATCACATCTGACGTCTGGTCCACTGGAGTCACACTTCTCGAAGTGGCACAGCACCGATTCCCGTTCCCCGCCGACGGAACAGAAATGCAACCTAAAGCTGGCCTTATAGATCTTTTGACGTATATCGTGCGGCAGCCAATACCAAAACTGAAGGACGAGCCGGACGCAAACATCTTCTGGACTGATAGCTTCAAATACTTCATAGAGTGCTGGTGAGTCACATCTAACCTACTTCCAATCCGAAAGGGAAATAGAACAGGAAAAAAGCTAACAAACATGACAGTCTTGAGAAGGAACCACTTCGCCGGGCCTCTCCATGGCGGATGCTTGAGCATCCCTGGATGGTTGAAATGCGCAGCAAACGAGTCAACATGCAGAAGTATCTGTCACAAGTATGGGGATGGGATGAAACTGAACCAAAATCATGAATCACCCCCAAACAGATATCTGGACTATACCAGACGCTTATGCGACAAGAAGTCTTGGATTATGGATCATATGACTTTCAGAAGAATGATAGCCCACCGGTTTGACGTAATCTCACTAAGCAGGCATTGATTACTTTGGCACAATATAGATATACCCTCACATCAATAACCCACGGTATAAGAGTGGGTCCAGCACAGCGAAAACAGCACAGGTTGAATAGGAAAATCAACTAGGGAGATTGGGGACAGGACTTCTCAAATCATTACGGAGTCAGATACCACTCATATATGCATCAAACCTCGAATATCCACATCACAGCGTTGGAAACCAACGAGCTTCAAGCGGCGTACCAGCGATTGAATTTTAAGGGGAAAGGGTCGCATGGAGATGAGTCCATGGAGACTGAGAGAAGTACTGGGGATGCTTTCCGGAACGTACTGGGAGATTCCAGGCGGATGAAAGGGAAGGGGTGTTGACGATTTTATCTGTAAAATGATCAATTGAATATGAGAAATAATTCTAGATACCAGATAGTTATGCATCAGTTTTTACCAACCTTCCCTGTTTTTGACTCTCTCGCTTTTTATGTTGGGCGGATAACCCAGATACTTGAGAAGGTTATCACGTGAAACGAACTTGGCCAGATGGACTAGGTAGTTCAGCATGCCGCTGGGCGGTATCTTGGGTATCGTATTGTGTGTCTATCGTGGGTATCATAACTATCGTCCCGTCTATGCGAATCGAGACCTCGTTTCATCAGACCGTATCCTTTATAACCTGTATTTCCATTCTAATCATTTTTTCCCAACCCTTCTTCCTCTGCTTTTCATGTACAAGCTACGTACTATCTGACGCCACCGCGGAAGCGGCAGCAGCAGCCTCAGCCTTTTTGCGCTCTTTCTCCCTCTGCGCGGCGCGCAGCTTGGCCATCGTCGAGGAGAAATCCCCAGTCGCGGTGTTTGGCGCAGGGAGTGGCGTAGTGGTAGGTATAGAGTGAGGCTGAGATGGTGTTTTTTCGGGAGCGGATGATGATGATGGTGGTGGTATCGTGGTGGATTTGCGATCTTCGGAAACCTCGTCTGTTGTTCGGGATTTGGTATGGCTGCTCTTCTTCTTCTTCTGCTCTGCTTTCCGCGCCGCCTTGTCGGCCTTGCGCTCCCGTAGTCTACGCTCGATATCGGCTATCCGCTCGTCGTATTCGTCCGTCGCCTGCGGTGGTGGTGGTGATGGTGGCGGCGGCGCCGAGTGCGTATCTTTTTCATCCGCCCCATTCGCATCAGCAGGATCAGGCTGCGGCGATGGTCGTTTCTCAGCTTCCCTTCCATCTTCCTCCACGACCGCACGTGCGCGCTCCCTGGCCTCAGCCTCCTCCCTCATGCGCCGTCGTTTCTCAAGATGTTCCCTTCCCTTCTCCATGAGGACCCTCTTCTCCATCTCCGTCATCATATTTTTCTCCTCCCCGTTAGCCTTGCGTTTGACGCCGCGCTCCCTAGCCTCCAAATCATCAATCATAGCCCTGCGCTTCGCGTCGAGTGCCGCGCGCGCCTTCTGTGCCTGCACGGCAGCGGCGCGGGCGGAGTCGTACGCGGCGCGGGCCTCGGGCAGCGACAGCACGTCGCGCGCGCGCTCGAACAGCTGCCATATCTCCGGATCGAAGTTCTTGGCCTTGTCCGGGTGGTGCTTCAGCGACGCTTTGCGCCACGCGCGGTGCACCTCGGGCTGCGCGGCTTCGGGCGCCACGGATAAGAGCTCGTATAGGTCCTTGCCCGATGTCGCGTACTCGCGTGCGTATTGCAGGAGTTCGGACTTCTTGTCCTCCATCTTCTATTTGCCTATCCTTGTTACCTGTGGAGTCGAGAGCGTGTGCGTGGGATGTGCGTGTGCGTGGGATGTGCGTGTGCGCGTGAGCGACAGGTCGCGAGGGGGCGTAGAGGACCTTGATATGGTGAAGGATCGTTGTTTGTAAAGAATTCCGTCGAGGCCTCGTAGATGGCAAAAGCATCCGACTTAGTCATTCACCTCATTAGAGTCCTAAGGGCATTGTCACTGCTAGTATTTCTAGAAGATGTGTCATGTGTAATATGAAAGTTTGAGAATGCCTAAGTAAACAACTGAAGTGAAGACAGGGACGTCTTCGTCGCCCTGCGGTAGCCAGCTGGTGTCGGCCCGACGGCTGTCGAAATATGTCAGTTACGAGAAGTCACATTTTGTAAACTGGCAATGGTTGAGGGGCGAGGGGTATGTGCTTTGGAAACTTTCAAATGAACTGTCTCCAATAACTTCTGTCCTTATCATCCCCATAATACACGCTGTCTACCTGAGTAGTTATACATGCTTCCACTATCTGCTATATCTGACCAGCCCGTATAGGCAACCCTGGCTTATTCTATTGAAAAGACCCATTCCGATAGTATGCATAATCCTATCCGTCCATAGTTTACATGTGTGAAGAGCACCCAGACCAGAACCAGAACACCATGATATATGCGCCAAGAACACCGCGGGATGAAGCATCAATGCAGTGAGAGTAAAACAAACCAGCCCGACCCGGGGTATCTCAATATCCGATCGCGGACGTAGGGCAGCCGAATGAAAGATACCAGGCCCTTACGCTTGTAGAACGCCACGAAATGCCCTGTTCAAGCACGCGCCATTCCCATGCTTCATACAAAAAGTAGTGACATTACGCCTTGATATCTGCGACAGCTTGCGCAACCTCTTTGGTGGCAATCTTCTCAAACCGGACTCGAGCTTGGTCGTCAAGCTCCAGTTCCGAGACTTCTTTGTAAAGCCTGTGGCTTAGATCACGATTGATGCTGGCGTATTGATCTGCTGTGAGATGTCCGGATTTCCAATGCGGCTTAAGCGCGTTCTTAACGATGCCGCTAATGCTCTCTTTCATCTCAAACGGCAGATTGGCGCGCGTCGGCGAGGCATCAGGCGAGTGTACAAGATTACTGCTAACGTCTGCAGACCTGTGTCGCCGTGGCCTTGGTTGTCGTATCTCGAGAGTGATGCTTGTACTGTTACTTTGTTGATGCTGCTGCTGCTGGCGTGAGCGCGACTCTGAATCACTATGCTCTCCATCTCTAGAAGCGATATAATTCGCCGGCGGGTAGATGGGTTCTATCCGTGAGCTAAGCGAAAGCGGTGACCCAGGTCGATCGTTGATTCCACGGGGTGGCGGTGTCATGGAGAGCGCTCGTGGGCTACTGTAGCCTGATGGCGAAGGTGAAGCTGCAGGGGAATGCGGTTCTGTATTGGACTTGGCCGTAGCAAAAAGTGCACGGATATTCTCATCATCCGACGATGTGCTCATCTCGACTTCCTTCAACAAGGAAGAGAGAAACGAAGGACCCTCCGGATTGTGGATGGGTGAATGTGCTCTACCATTTGATAATGGCCCAACTGGCGCAGATTCCACATGCTGCGCCGGGGTTTGATTAGACGAAGATGCTTCGGATTGAGTGGGGACTCGCCTCGTTCTTGGACGTTTGAGCTTCCGCTCCGGCGGTGGAGGTTCAATAGGAGATGCCGTCACAGAACGAGATTTACGTTTTCGATGATTTGTTGGACTGGATGGGATCGGAGCCTCGGCTTCCATGGCCTTCTCCAGTGCCCCCCACGCTTGCCTCTCCTCGCGAGTTTCCCGAGGAGGCGGTAGTTGTGGTGGGGGCTGCCTTGCCACTTGCTGGGGGAGGCCGATAGGAAGATTCTCAGCGAAGACGTCGTGGGCGCCAAGACGACTTGCTATGTTGAGACGTTGCTGCCATCTCTGATATTCTCGTCGCTCTCTCTCGCTGCGCTGTTGTGATCGGCGGTAATCATGCAATGCCTCATCATCTTCATGGTTGTCGAGATCAATATTCAGGGCATCCCACACGCGCCCCGTTATCTGACCCCATGCCCCTTGCCATTCATCCGAGCGAGCTCGTTGTCTGGCCCGTCGCATGGTCGCTTGTGTACGGGGCAAGTAATCAGAACGATGGTCAGAAAGGCCGGCGAGGCCAGCGGCCACCATGTCTGGATCATCTAACTCGGCCGCCAGTAGTTCAGCAGCCGTCTCTGAGCATTCAAGGCAAAACCAGTGGCCGCGAGGAACAGTATCCAAGCCAACACAGTATGTATGGTATGGTGCATCGCAGCTGTCGCAAAGGAGGAGGACGTCTTCGTGGTCGGCATTGTTACAGATCGGGCACGGCCGCACGTCCTCCTCTTCTGGGTTCTCGTCGAGCCATGCCTGCGGGTCAAACTCGGCGACTTGCTTCTTGTCCTCGACCTTGTATGTAGAGTGCAGGGTACCTAAACATTTGAAATTAGCTTCGTTCTACCAAATGCAAGCAAGCAAAGCGACGTACCTCCAACTTTATCGTAGACATGCACCAAATGAAAAGCTTGACGACATATAGGACAGCTATTGGCTTTCCCAGTCCATTCCCTTAAACAAGAATCGTGGAGGACGTGCCCACAAACTTGGATGACAGCAATTTTATTATCATCATGAGACCTGGGCGATTTAGCGGTAAAGACAACGGTGCTATTGCTACCATTGCTGTCGTCGGTGTGACTCGGGGATGGTGACACCACTCCATCACAAGCAGTGGTGGGGGTAGGTCTAGGAGACGAAGCTTGCAAAGCGCGAGGATTATGCTGGGGGGTTTCAGGGGGTGGTGTTTGTGGAGGTGGCGATGGGTGTGCCACGTCCAGATTGTCTAGACAGACAATACATTGATCAGCCATCGGGGCAGAATTTCATGAGTCTGTGAATCTGGAATTTCGACATATAAAAGACCCTGTAAAGTCTTTTATAAATGATTGCTAGCAGTAGGCAGCAAGGCGCAATAGAGCAAGCAATCAATGGTTGTACCAGATAAGGAGGATAGGCGATCTTCGGTTGCGGGAACGGCGACGGATGGTGTGCAGTGGACCAATAGTACGCCGAGGGGCAGTTACGTGGTGGCTCGCTGTGCAAGTTCCTCTGTGCAGACGAATGAATGCGTGGATGATGCGTATGCGTATGCGTTTTCAAACGTACAGCTATTATAGTCTGACTGAATGAAAAAGAAAAAAAAAAGACTACTAGCTAGTAGCCTTTTGAATGAACAATGATTAAGAAAAGGCTACTAGAAGTGGCCAAACTTATTTGCATATGCAGTGCAGATGGCTGACTGTTCTATGAGTCGGAGTATTGTGAGAGAAAGGGTAGGTAGGTAAGTAGTTGTTTTGGATTCGGTGGTTATTTTTTAATTTTGGATTGGGTCTGAGCGTCAGTTGACGAGAGACGAGTGGAGGTTGGTGATGGGTGATGGGTAGAATGGTATGGTACGGGACCTGATCAAAGAAAGACCAGCCAGGTGCAGTTGGCAGTTGGGGGGGGAAATATATGGGAAACTGTAATTGGGATAAGAACGACTCATACGACCCTGGTCCAGTAACCAGTAACCGCTCAGGGACAAACGAAGTCTGGTCCGCCCTGCGACTTTGGGACAGCGGGGAACAGGAAATAGCTAGCAGGTAAGGTGACAAGGACAGACACAGCGGAAAGGAAGGATAGAAAGAGGCTTGACGATTGTTCGCCCCCTCCTAGAAAGCAGTAGCTCGACTAATGCGTGCACGGGACCAAGCAGGAACCAAGCAAGCCACCGACAACAAACTGGAGACAGGGAACTATGAGTCCACGGGGTGCGAATTGCAGTTGTGCTACAATTCGATACTAAAGCAGAACATTGGGAGTCTGAAGCAGGTATGCTTAATGTACGTGTAGAGGCAAATGTAGGGGCAGGTATCGTTGTATGGATGGTCTTGTATAATCTCCGTTTTGTGGTTAATGGTTAACAAGTACGAGGTAAGCGGCAGGGGAGTCCGGATGGATGGACCGTGACAGCTCCGTCGTACTGTACGCAATCGAGGCTATAATACCTAATTAACGTAGGTACAAGGTGAGTAAAGATTGCGGGTACGAGTTGTAGGTAGATATGTGAGAGATAATGAATATGTAGGTACCACAGGCAAGTCGATACCTAAGTACGAGCACTGTGTGCGCAGAAAACCAAAGTGCTACAGTAAGTACACGAATATCTGGGTTGTGGATTCCGAATGAGTAGAAGATGCAGGTGATGATTGATGAGAAGGAAAGTTGGGTCTACTTACTTTGAAAGTCAGGTTAGGCAGAGACGACGGCCCGTTCTGTCTGTCATCAGTTCTTGCAGCCAGCAGGGTTGGACGTGTAGCGTAGCTACCTACCTCCTGCTATTACGTATCCGGTATGGCTCTAGCCACGGGAGTGTTCCACCCCGCCTCCTAGCTGCACAGACCCTGTATGGCAAGATAATTCGATAATTTACTATGACGAAGATAATATTTTGCAGCCATGAGTCGGAAGTGAAAAGCGAAGTTCATTACCTACATGTATGTAGAAATGTATATGTGTAGACATCAAGAACGCCTATCCCATGAGTTGATAGTAGGTTGATACGTCTTACCAGGCACACGTGGGTTGTATAATCACCGCCTCGCGGCACCGCTTGCCGAGTAAGTAGCTATATTTGGCCATTGACTTATTACTAAGTAACAACATGTCTTACCTCATTGGAATGTTATGTGGCTGCATGTGAGGACCGTAGCACGCTTGATAACGATACAGGTTGGGAACTATCGTGATCAGGTGAAGAAGTCACTCAATGTCGAACGCAAGGGAGCGGATGTGGTCAAGCTACCTACCTACTTGGTTTAGCTTGCACCAGCAGGAGCAGGTTCGAGTGTTACCCAAGCAAACTTGAAGGGTGCTATGCTGACGTGTGGATTGTACTCCTCGATGCTTTTTGAAAATCACGTTTCGAAGAGAAACACTTACGCCTCCAACCGTCGACGGATCGTTGTTATGCTAATAACTATACCTAAAGTACCTACTTTATGTTGCCTCCATAAATCAACAACCTAGGCACCGTTCGGCTTGATACCTGTAAGGATGCGTAACACTACCCCACCCGACTATAGAAGTATTGATTTATTACTTCGAATTATCGAATGTTATTATTTCTAACCTTGGAAGATAGAAAAAGCCGTATCTAGTATATTTATCTGCAGTATATGAATGTCTCCCTTCCTGTATGATAGTGCACTGGGCCTTTACAGATCTACCAGGTTCTTGAGAGTGCGGGTCTAAAATGAGGGATATGATTGGTTGTTTCCAAGTGCGGCATTACTGAGGAAATATATACTACCTAAACCCAAGGACCTTAGGTCTAAGGTAGAGAGACGATGTTCTCCCGCCTATTGCCGGGGATGGTGAGATTTCAAGTCCCGGTATCAGAGTTCCAATAACTAGGTACCTAAGGCTAATGTGCTCAAACACCGCAGCATAAGTGAGCACTTCAATTCATGTATGTAAGTACATATATAGAAGTAAAGAATAAGTTCCAGATACATATATCCAACTACCAGGTAAATCCACCTCGGTTCCCTTAATTTGTACAGCAGGACTTAGGTCATCGTCGAGTGTAGCTCGGGGTGTTCGCTGCCGGGTATGTAGTGTCGCACATTTGATAGGTGACGCGCTATCCATAACATGATATAGCTGGGCCAGCTTCTCTCCGCAGCTTCATACCTTAGATATTCTATCAAATGGAATTTGGAGTAGGTTATTGCTTCTCAATAATCATCATCTTGATTGGTATCTTGTAAGATCATAAATCGCATAGAACTCCTCGGCATGTCGGGTCAACATAAAACGCGATACAATACCTGCTAGGTAGGTGTATAGACTTGACAACCCCTAAAAATGACCTCTCCGCTGCTTCCGCAGTATTAGAATAAAACGTTGTATGGAAATACAAATAGTACGAAAACCATTAGTTGTCATCAATAGTCGATTAAAAGCTCGATTATTGGTTTGCATCATGTGACTATCCAATGCATTCGCCTAGTGTAGGCGGGCAGGATAGTACAGATAATGCATTAATCGTTATTTTCCGATTAAGGAGATTCTCGGGACGAGCTAATCTGATCGATTAACACCACCTATCGGTGCTAATTATCATATACAGACTACAGCACAGCTACCTAGATGCGGAGGTAGCACAGCATCCGCCGGAGCTCCCTATTGGTCCTCCAGGAGGGTTTTGGCTGGGTTGTTGGTCTCAAACGTTGGAAAGCGACCAGAAGGCGGTGCGGGTGCGCCAGAGTCTCGAGATCATCCCTACGCCACCCCCCCGGAACCCTGCGCTGCTTCAGTAATCCATCCGGCACGCCTTACTACTTTAGTCATTACCACCCGAGGCTCACCAGTATCTGGCATGCGCTTTAACCTAACATCGGATCTTTTCTTGCTATTACAGATGGCTCGCCGAGGCATGAACGGGGCATGGGCGGCGATAATTCCTTACATGGCTAAATGCCATATTGATTTCCATGACGGAGTGCCGAACGGTAGATACCTACATATATATGTATCGGTCAAGGTAAGATCTCGTCAGTTATATAGCGGAAGGAAGGCCTTACTTAATAAGCTTGACGATCTTCAGCAAAGCTTGTCATGAGCTGCAGAAGAAATAAAATAACTTTTCAACTTCGTTTCACATATTCTCGCTTGTCTGCGTCATTACTTTTCATGAGTGTGGAGCAACACCAGTCCTTTCTGTCACAACCTACAGATCTCATCACTTTTGACGACGCTTGTCATTCGTCGTGATGCCGTTCAAAAAGCACAATCGCCAGTACGACGTAGTTGTCTATGGTGCAACAGGCACGCTCCCTCCAAGCGAACAGTCGATTATGATGGTAAAGCACCGACTAATTAATGTTAGGCTACACCGGGTTGTTGACCGCCGAATTCATCGCTAGCCACTTCCCCACAGACACAAAATGGGCAGTAGCTGGTCGGTCTGCACAGAAGCTGGAAGAAGTTGTGAAGACGTGTCAAAGCCTGAATCCTGATCGCAAGCCTCCTCAGGTAGAAGTCTGTGGACTCAATGATGCAGATCTAGCTGCATTGGCTAAGAAAACCTTCACATTCATTGCAACTGTAGGCCCCTATGCCAAATATGGCGAGTATGCTTTCAAGGCATGCGCCGAGGCTGGTACTCACTACGTTGATTGCACCGGCGAGGCCGTTTGGCACGCAGCAATGCTTAATAAATACGAAAAGGCCGCCAAGGCTAGCGGTGCATGTAGTAAGTCCTATCCTAGCTGTTTTTAAAAATACGAGACCTCTCATTCTGGCCATCTATACATACCGTTCATGCATTGAAGAAACATTCATGCTTTTGGAGTTCTGATAATATCTATAATGGGATGCTGACCCCGACTGTTACAGTGTTTCCTCAATCTGCAGTTGAATCTGCGCCCTCGGATCTAGTTACATTTGCGTTGGCATCTCGGATCAAGTCAGAGCTTTCAGCACAAGTTGGGGATGTCGTGGTCTCTCTGCATGAGATTCGGTATGTCTGATCCCGACCTGTACGAGCTTTACCTTAACAACAATATATAGTTCCGCACCTTCAGGAGGCACATTAGCCACGGTCCTCAGCCTGTTTGAGACTTTTAGCTTCAAGGAGGTGGCAGCATCTCATGAACCATATGCCATGTCACCTTTACACAACCCAAAGATTATGCCTAAGGAATCGATACAATCAAAACTTACAGGAGGTCATTACATACCTAATCTTGGTCTCCAGACTTCCAGCATAACCGCAGGGACTGACACTGCTGTCGTTCACCGCACATGGGGCTTATTCCAACAAGATCCAGCATTACGGCCACACGCTTATGGACCCAACTTCACCTACCGAGAGTTCGCGAAGACGAGAAACATAGTGACTGCTATAATCTCACACTATAGCTTACTAATTGGGGGCGCACTTCTTGCTTTCTGCCCTCCGTTCCGGAGTATTGTGCGAAGATTCATCTACCAACCAGGCGAGGGTCCAAGTCGAGAAGATGCAGCCAGAGACTATATGGAATTCCGAGGAGTCGCAACGCCAGACATACGGCCAGCCTCAGGGAAACAAGCCATTTGCCGCGCCTGGTATCATGGAGGCATGTACCTGTGTAAGTACCTCCCAACCAAGTATTTGTCAGTAGGCTCAAACTCACATGGTCATAGTTACGGCAGCATGCTTGTCACACGCGGCTCAGACGCTGCTTGAAGATGATACAGGACTGACTGGGGGTATCTATACTCCCGCTTGCCTCGGCCAAGGATACATAGACCGCCTAGACGAGGCCGGCTTCAAGATAGAGACAAAGATCATCGATAACTAAGCAAAGCCATGTGTTATACATTTATTGTCTGAACAAATCACTTAACAAATGAAGTCGGTCTCAGGTACTTGCACCCCTCCTCGATGTCTTAAGAGTTTCCAGGGACCCCCTGTCTGATCCCTTGGCGTGAACTGGGTTACATAGTAGTCCGATTGACCGAATACGATCCCGACAATTCCTCGAGTGAAATTGTAAATTACTCACTTATAAGATTCGTAAGTTGTCAAAGGTAAACTAACTCAAATCCAAAAAGTAGGTGTCTAGTGAAGTATTGTATGTATACCTACCTACCTACCTAGGTAGGTAGGTATCTAAGAATAAGAACAGAACGCAAGATGTGGCTGAAGGTTTTGATTCAGCTAGCGCCACAGCCGCTCAGAACCTTGTTCTGTAGTGGCTGAGGTAAGTGCCATTTTGGGAAGAACTCAACGTCATTACCGCAATAAACCTTGTAACTTATAATTCGTAGCAGTGTAACCTTAGCTCAAAGGTAGATTGGTTCTTACTGTCAATTGACTTAGTCTAGCTGCTAATGTTATTTGGCGCTTGATTTTCCATTGAACAACCACAACCCGCCGTCGAATTGCGATTCACTGCTTTCCTGACGCCATTGCTCGTCGCATTGGATCGTCACCGCAATCAAACGTGCCGTAGAACGGCGTGCCGGATAGTGGCGCACCCCGTCCCGCTTCACTTGGCCGTCTAAAGAACTCGGTAACATAGCCTTTTTTTTCGCGGCTTTTCGTCGCCATGGCTTCCTCGCCGAAAGCGTCAGTGAGCTCTGGAAGTTCGGCCTCAGAGCGGACACCTCTCATCCGGCAAGACACCAGTCGCCCTCGAACAGCCCGTAACGTCACATTCAATGCGAACCCCGTCTCGAGAACCATAGACCCCGAACCGGCGTCTAGGAGCTCCTCGCCAGGTTCTACGTCGGCCCTCAGCCATGCACGAGCTACGGGTTCCGCAATCTCAGGGACCTCTCCAAGTGGCCCGCCGCCGATGCTTTCAGCCCTCAACAACCGATTGCGCCGACGAAACAGCCATGGGTCTGTCTTCACTGCGCTTCCCCCCACGATTCTGCCAAAGATGGGCCCGCAGCGGAGCTCTAAGACTGCTCAGAAGCTAAAGCTACTCCCAAACCCCGAGCTCGACGAGGCAGATCAAGATGAGGAGAGTGGCAGAGATGTGTACTCACAATACACGCGCATCAAAGACCCTACGGCCAGACGTGATGCCGCTAGGTTAGGTAAGGCCGATCGCGATAGGCTCCCACGGGTGACGGCGTATTGTACGGCCAACAAATACCAGATGGAGGGCTTGATGCGATTCCTCAAAGGCCGGGGCAAGTTAAAGGGCGCGAATCCTAAACTGATTGATGAGTGCATCTATACGCCGTATAACTACGCGGGAGGGAACACCACTAGCAGGGCCGAAGCGTTTGAAGAGCCCAGACCCAGAGATCGGCCTGTATACACACACGAAAGACGGCATTCTACCGGCGAGCTAGAGGTGGAAGAGCACTCCAGCGCATACCAGCGGGAGTCTCTGATAGATTTTCAAAATGATCAACAACCACAACATGGCCACGAACAGGAACACTCCTTCAACGCTGGCCGTGACGCCAACAACAACTTAGCCTACCCCGACGAAAGCGCGTTAGATAATACATCCTCACATACGGCAGATGCCGACTTTGATACCCAAGTACATACACCCGAGGTCTTCCTCTTTGATTACGGCGTTGTAGTAATATGGGGAATGTCGCTCGCGCACGAGCAACGCTTTCTGAAAGATATTACCAAGTTTGAACTCGAGAAGCTCGATCCAGATGACGTGGAGACGGAATGTTTTAACTTTTACTACACGCGTGATTATCAGGCCCGCATATACAATGATTTCATCACACTGCGGGATAAAGGGAACTACATGACCAAACTGGCGATATCACATGCGCTTGCGCAAAGTGTCAAGGTACGCACAAACGTTTCTAGGTGTCGCGCTGCGTCCACTTACTAACGGTTCACACGAAACGCAGACCTCGCTCTTCGAGGAGTTAATAGCATCGACAATAGACGCGTGCAAGGATATCCCAACCCAGATAGCGCTGGCAGGCAAAATAGCTCTATCGCAGACGCAAATTAACATGCAGATAGGCGAACTATTCATATTGCGCATCAATATTCATCTGAACGGCAGTGTTCTAGACACCCCCGAGTTCTTCTGGGTCGAGCCACACCTTGAGCCCGTCTACCAGGCCGTCCGCAGCTATCTGGAGATGGATCAGCGCGTCGGCTTACTGACGGAACGTCTCGACGTCATCGCCGATCTGCTCGCCGTGCTCAAGGACCAGCTAAGTCACGGGCATGGCGAGATGCTTGAATGGATTGGTGAGTTGTCTCCTCCTTCCTCCTTTCCTACTCCTAGGACAGCGAATCGGACAGCAAATATCCATTATGAGATAAACCAGCCGCTGACCAAGTACCAATAGTCATTGTTCTTATCGCGGCCGAGATCCTCGTCGCTGCTATTAACATCGTCGTCGACCTCTACGCAGGTGTTGATTAGGACGTCAACACCAAATCGCTCGTAAAAGGGGAGCACGACGGCGCCTCACTGTCTTGCCTGTACATTTCTACCTTTATGCATACAGCGTTTCATCACGGTGTTGGGTTTGGTTGGTATACGGCGCTCTGGCTTATTTCCGCACGGGCAGTAATTGCTTGCTTGTTTGCTTGCTTGCTTGCGTTCGCTTTCTCATGTATCACTCAATAGCATACCTACCTACATTGGCAATCAGCGCCCATCTCTGTAATATGACGTAGACAGGCAACGAAAGCTTCACAGCACCACCAAAAGGGGAGAGTTTTAGCATACAAAAGGGAAAAAAATAAAACATCGAGTGTGTGTATTACGTTTGACGTCTTTCATGCCAGCGTATTCTTGAGACCCTAATGTCTACAAGTAACCATGTCGTTCTTGTTTAAGCTTGTCTGTCTGTCAGTCTTTCAGTGATAATGGTGCAAACGTCTTCCAATCCCTCCCCGTTGCCGGATATCCGACGAGAAAACAGTCCATTAGTCAATCCCGAGGCCGTGCCTAATGTTCCTAACGCCTTTTTATCACAACCTTCATAATATTAGGAAAAATGCAAAATAAACACCGTTTTCTAGGGCAGATGCCACAATCGTCTTGAACACTGGACTCATCTTTGAGGTTCGGTTCCACAAAGCTCTCATGTCCATCCTCCTCTCGCAAATTACGTGCGCTGCATCACTTCCGAACAAACGGTAAATCCAAGAAGCCTAACGTAACGGCTAGGCGTCTCAACTAGTCTGCGCCATCGTTCTCGTCCACCTCGGTCTCGGGGTCCGTGTCCTGGTCAGCGCCGGGCTCAGGATCCGCATCGCCCATCTCCACGTCTTGGTCGTCGTCGGCATCCTCATCATCTTGGGCCTCGTCGAATCGGCCTCGGCCACCACGGCCAGCCCGGCCCTCACGAGCGCGTGATCGCTCTCGCGCAGCGGCATTCTTAACGCCCTGCTTGAAGCTCTCCCGCGCCTCCTTCCACTGAGTCAGCTCTCGCTCGTAACGCGATTGAAACTCCTCCTTCTCCTTCTCGGGCAGGTCCTTCCAGCCCCGCGCGAGCTCCTCCTCGAGTCGAAACTCGCCGGCCGCGATTGCATCCTTATGTTGTGCCTGGAGCAGGGGTCGAGTATCGTTACAGTAGATCTCGAACGCGTTACTCGGCCGCTTGGGTGGCTTGGCCGTCCCATTGGTAGCGCGGCCTTGTTCCTTGTGTGATTCTAATTGCGAGTGTGAGAAACCATCTGAGCTGGGCGACAGATTTGTGAGGTGTTTGCTGCTGATCAACGTTGCACCCAATGTATTTCCGCCATCGTTGCTGGGTAAAAGAGATGGCTTACGATGACCCCGTTTCGTCCGAAGCGGTTTATCCTGGGGCTAGATAATTGTTCAGCACAAGGACTTTCATTTTTCCGGTAACCGTTTTGCATTGCTACGTACAGTCGGTGGGGGGCTTGGGCTGCCTTCTGAATCCTCCACGTTGGTACTTGTACGCTTCGAGATCTGGTCTAAGATGAGAGCTCGCTCAAGGCGCAACTTCTGAATTTGACGCTTGAGTCTAGATAGTCGTAGCCTATACGCATCGTTCTCGTCCTCGATTTCTTTGGATCGCTCTTTTAGCTGTATACATTTCCGTCGGTAGGCTTCCTCGACCGTCGGGGGTAGCGAAGGAGGATGTGCTATAAGGTGAAATAAGGTGTTAGCTTCAATATTTGAATTATTAAACCAAGATTGGTGCGGGAGATGACTTTGGTGTTAGCTTTGGTGAACATAACCCAAATTCACACGATCGCTACGGGTTGGAATAGTTGAGCTTCTGGACCTCATGAAGATGTCGTCATTTCTATCCAGCGCGCCTTGTGAGCGATAATATCGCAGCCATAGGATTTTTGTAATCCGAGACGGTCGACGCGCATCACATACATGGCTAGCAGGCTTCTTCGACGCGCCGGACCCGAAGTTATAGATTGCCGACTAAACTATACTTGATGGAAGTCGCGTAATCCACGTAAGCTCGGCAACGCATGCGTGCAATTACATTCGCGTGTTAGACCTTTCATATCAAGTATTGCCGCGCTAGTAGATTGCTTCCATGGCGTATAAGGCGTCGTGCAATCTTCCATTACAGCAAAATACGGTGGTTGGGCGTAGTGACGTATCAAGTAGAGGCGACAATTCGGCTGGCTCTGTAGATTTGAAGTAGTCAACTTACAATTTTGTGGCGCCATCTCGGCTTACGGAGGCGGTCACAGGCGCAGAAGACGTGGGTATCAAATGGAAAGATAACCTCGCGAATTCGATATGTGGTTGAGGATGTTGGCGGTAGCAGTGGCTATGTCCACTGGCGATGAGAAAGAACCGTGTCGGCGACAACAATGATGGGATGATGCTGGGGGATGGTGGTTGGCGAATGGTGGTGTTGGGGTTGGTTAAGATTGCAACCCAAGGGAGGAGAAGGAGATGAGACGCAGTGGTGCGCAACAAAAGCGCGAGATCCGTGAGAACAAGGCTGGATTGATTTATTAAGTACTAGTCTACCTACGGTGGGTGTAGTCGAAGCTTTGCAATAAACCTAGATGTTTGATGTTAGTTCCAGGGTCGAGCAGTACTTACCTAGGATGTAGGTAGATAGCGCATGGCATGGTAGTCTTATCGATACAGGATAATGTCCCCTCTACGGCCCCCTCCTCGAGTGCGATACCTACGTCGGCCCCTTTCTATTTGCACTGCAGGGGGGAGCAAGAGCTCGCCCAAGTACAACAGCCCCACTGAATTTTTCCAACACAAGAGGGACAAACCTATTTCCATATCGCTGCCCGCTCCATAACAATCTGCCAGGCATAGGGCAGCCAGAACTACAGCGCAATACGACGAGCTCAACACTACAAACAAGCAGGTCGGTCCCGGAAAGAGGAGCTCCGTCACCATGTCTCTCAATATCCCCAATGCCCCTAATGCCGGGTTGTTTAAGCAAGGCTACAACAAGTATGTTTACAACCCCACCATCTAGAACCGCACCTGAGAGAAACAGACTCCTGACCGCCGCCCAGCTACGACTCAGAAGATGGCGCCGTTTTACGGAATATCGATGCTTGCAGGGCCATCTCCTCCACCGTCCAGACCTCCCTAGGCCCCTATGGCCGTAACAAGATCGTCATCAACCACTTACAGAAGATGATCCTGACCTCCGACGCCGCCACCATTCTGAAGGAGCTCGACGTTGTTCACCCCGCCGCTAAGCTCCTTGTCATGGCGAGTCAGCAGCAAGAGGCAGAGATGGGTGATGCCACCAACCTAGTTATCGTCCTTGCCGGCGAGCTTCTCAAGAAAGCCGAGGACCTACTACGCATGGGCCTCAAAACCGCTGATATCGTTACCGGCTACGAACGCGCTCAGACTTTTGCGCTAGAAGCTCTAGAGGATATGGCAGTAGACAAAGTCGGAGATATCCAGAATCAGGAAGAACTAAGCAAGGCGATCCGGACGGTTGTGGCAAGCAAGCAGAATGGAAACGAGGAAGTACTGGCCAACCTCGTTGCTGAGGCTGTTTTAGCTGTCATGCCCAAAAACCCCGTCAACTTCAACGTAGACAACGTTCGAGTCGTCAAGATTATGGGTGGGAGTCTGGAGCAGAGTCGGGTAGTAAAGGGTATGGTTTTCCCCAAGGAGCCTGATGGATCTATCAAAAAGGCGAAGAAGGCCAAAGTCGGTGTCTATTCTTGCCCCATCGACATTAGCCAGACTGAGACGAAAGGAACCGTCTTACTACACAATGCTAAAGAGATGATGGAATTCTCGAAGGGTGAGGAGGAGCAACTTGAGACGGCCATCAAGGAGTTACACGACGCTGGGATAAGAGTCGTCGTTGCTGGCTCGACTGTAGGAGAGCTTGCTTTGCACTACCTTAACCGTTACGATATCCTCGTCATCAAGATTCTTAGCAAATTCGAGCTGCGGAGAATCTGCCGCGTAGTTGGCGCTACTCCTCTAGCAAGACTTGGTGCACCGATGCCAGACGAGATGGGATCAGTCGATATCGTTGAGACACTCGAGATCGGTGGTGATCGTGTTACTGTTTTCAGACAAGAAAACGAGGTGACAAGGACAGCTACCCTGGTCCTGAGAGGCGCCACTCAAAACTTCCTAGACGATGTGGAACGCGCAGTCGACGACGGCGTAAACGTTGTTAAAGCCATAACCCGCGACTCGCGGTTAGTGCCTGGTGCTGGCGCAACAGAACTCCAGCTAGTTGGGCGTATTCAAGCGTTTGGCGACAAGACTTCTGGTCTGCCACAATACTCTATTCGAAAATACGGTGAAGCATTTGAAGTCATCCCGCGAACATTAGCAGAAAGTGCAGGCCTTGACGCTACAGAAGTACTTAGCAGACTATACACAGCGCATCATAAAAAGGATGACTGGACTACCGGCGTTGATATTGAAGTGAGTTCTATTCTTCCTCATGTACGACTTCTCAACTAACATCCATTAGAACGACGACGGCACTGGCACGCTTGATGCTAAGGAGGAGGGCATATTAGATCTTATGATCAGCAAATCGTGGGCAATCAAGCTAGCAACTGAGGCAGCTCGGACTGTCCTCTCGGTAGACCAGATTATAGTCGCAAGACAAGCAGGCGGTCCTAAGCCCCCAGGGCCCAACCCCAACTGGGACGAGGATTAGAGAAAAGTTATGTTCATTGAGGGACTCCATCTGTCCTTTGAGCATGGGCCTACTGTTTTAGAACGTCCAATAAATACCAAATATACGATAATCATCAACTCGTCACCTCTATTGCAAACTTTACACTGCTAGCCTAATCGTAACCAGAAGGGCCGATGGTCAGTCATCCCTTTGATAAATTTATTCAATAGGCCAATGCGTGTTAAATGAAGCTCGTTGCGAACGCTCAGGACAGCAGCCCGCCTCCCAATTGTACATTGTTGCCATCTCTCCTAAGCTACGAGCACGTAGGCCCTTATTAGGCCTTCCTACCGATATCGTAAAGGCCTATTATTTGCCCAAAACTCATGACGACAACTTAGTAACGTAATAGCAATCATATTCCACATTTCGATTTTTTAGTTAGCAGCGATATCTTCTCGTTCACAGATCAGAGAAAGTATTCCCTTAAACATGAATTAACGACTTCTTCGGACGATGAATCAAGTATCCCTAAGCCTCTTTTTACTATCGCGGTACCTCCTTGTTGAATTCTCTATTGTAATCTATCGGATGGATTTAAGGCACATTTTCCTTCTGCAAGTCTTTAAGCGGGTTATGAGCCGCATCCGGGTCCGTTCAGGTACCACCTCAGAAGCTCTGTTGCCGCTAGTTGCGCTGCCTTTTTGATATGCTGTAGGAATGTGGCACAGGTTATATTCGTTTCTGGTATTCGGGTGGCTTTTTATAATGTTTCTATACGAGAGCCTTGAGTATACAGGATCAAAGTGTGAAACCTAACACTACAAGGCTGTAACACGTATGTGGATTGCAGCGTTATTTGGAAGCTCTGAATCCGACATTTAGATGTCTTGTATGTGGCATGATTCGTCATGTCACTCACAATATGCAGAATGATCAAGTCTCCTACTCGCCTATTATTATTAGTTTGAGGAGTGGCGATACAACAAGTTCTCGCCTGCGTTGAGATGTCTCACATGAGGGTTGAGAGTTGAGCTATCCTAGAGAAGCTATAATGGGTAGGACAGACAATCTCTACGACAACACTTAGGCTAACATATGCGGAAGCATTGTTTCACACAATTGTGGCGAGGGGTCGTAGTGAGGCGTGCTAGTCTGCCAACTTGCAATCCTACCTCACAGATCGCTGCGATCGTATCTGTAGTATCGATGCTACTAAATATATGCGCGTACATACAGCCTAGTTTTGAAGATTCGCCAGGTGACTGCGCCTTGGAGATAGCAAACCACTCCTAGTCTTTCATTCGCATTCCGAATGAAATATGATCACCATTCATATACCTAAAGTACTACTATCATGCATACATGCCTTCAGCACTTGAAATGTTTACATCGCAGTGATAAGCACGGATAAGATTTCCACCTTTCTTGGTAGGATGTGGCAGGTGTCACTAGATTCAGCAAAGCCACACAGTCACAGACTGCGAGAACCCCCCACTAACCCTACTTAATAGCATCAAGTGATTAACGCCGTATCTTGAGATTTCCAGGAGGAAAGAAGCTGCGCGAACGAGGCACTCATGCAGTCTGGACGCAAGCCATGCGCCGCAGGGATATGTGCGTGCGGGATGCCCCTCACTACAGAATCGAGAGAGCGAGAGCGGGTTCACCCCTTGAAGGATGAGAAGGGCCGTACATGAAGCGTGGTCGCGGTGATAGGCAGACAAATAGATAGTTATATCTAGGTACCCGTTGCTGCAAGTTCCTCAGTCCAAGAGCATCCTTCGCGGCACGTACATGATAGTATATCGACGTCTGTGGATGTACATACGTACGTACTGTGGTATAGGTATGTGATCTGGGTCGTCGATTTGGGGTAAGTGCATGGGTAGGTAGGCTCTCGACGCAACATGTGCTGTGCCGTTCTCTTACCTAGGTGGGACGGGATGTGACATGCAGGCAAAATAACATTTCGGGACGTACTGTAGGTATTTGCTCGTATTGAACACCCATACATAGTACAAGGCTCTATGTTCGTTCATCCGCTTACGATGCCGGAGCGTATCAACTACAATGATGTGATGCGTGCGAACCTGTCTGGTCTGCCTTCATGATTGGTTTGATAGGCGACCACCACACCCCCGGCAGACATCATTTCATCTGCGCTTTCTGTAAGGTGCGGTGGAAATGTCACTCAGTGCTTCCTAGAGGATTTTCTCCAAGCTGCACACTGAATCCCGCAAACTGTCGAATGCGACTGCAACACATTTCCTCGAACCCTTTCTATGAGTTTCTATTGGCCGTATTGGACATTTCTCCCAACGCCACCGTCGGATCAGCGCCATTCGTAATCCGGGAAGACAATTCAAGGTGTGGCAGGCAGTCAGCTGGCGCTATTGTCCCTAGGTATTATGACGGATATTAGTTGCGGTGGTGTGGTGGTAAAGGGTTTGATATGCCTTGCTCATCGACCAAGGCATTTATGCGTCGACGACACCTCATTGGATCTCGGCCAATTTGTCCTTTGTTACGGCATGCCATGTAACGACTGGCTGACTTGGCATCTAGTTCAGCTGAGAGCGGGAGCCCGGAATATGCAGCGGAGATGCAGCCTATCCCCTCATAAAGCCAATGGCCATTCACATCGTCTGCTGCACTTCTAGCTCGGCGTAATGCAATCATGAAAATTAATCCGATTATATCCAATGAACGAGTCCTTGTACCTATCTTGACACGTCCATTACCTAAGATAAGATGCATATTTGCTTGTTTTATGGTCAACTAAAAACCCGCAATAGGTACTCGTTCTACCAGGCATTATCTTAAGAGGCATATTATGGTTTGCCACGTGCTCGTCCGAAGGATTTTAAAATGCAAGTGTTCTCAAAAACGTGCTATAGAAGAGTAAGTTAAAGACGTGGGTAAGCGTGATTGAAAGGGGCATTGAGAGATCGACAGCCTATTGCAAGTGCCGAGTGAGAGCCGTCCGTCTGGAGGCTAGTCTAGCTGAATCTCTTAAAGCACCTGCTTGAATGGGATTGAATCCTTCTGTCTTTATGGTCTTGGTATGGTTAGAGCTCGTGATGCTCGCTGCATACATAGTACGTGTGCAGCGTACTAAGCCAGTATATCGAGAAACAGGGACGATTGATATTGAATTGTCTGCATATATCACCTCGATGACATATCGCACGTGATTCTCATTTCCCTCTAGCTTCCGGCAATACCGTTAGATGAACGAGGAGAGACGCGATGATACTCTGGAGTGATCAGGGTTGATAATACAATGCCTATACTAGCTCAGGTAACTATAGGCGCGCCCAGTTAAGGTAACTGTAGGCGTAGAGAACCCGGAATCTAGATGGGGGTTCCAGCTCGGGAAGCATCGCCTGATTCAGATAAGAAGCAGGATGGATGAGTGAGGTCTTGACCTGAGGGACTTTGCCTATACCTATAGTAGCTATTTCAGCGGACCCGAACGCAAGAACGAACGATATATCTGGTATAACGACGACAATTATCGACTACCGTTACCTGGGTCTCAGAATTCCAGTCCATACGTAAAGAAGGTACTGGCGGTGAGCGAGGTTACAGTGATATGCCGACTCGTCCGTGATTGGCGCGCGCAAGATAACCATAATGTAACGGTATATCTGCAGGCTGTTATATGTTCTTGATGCATCGCAACCTGGATAGTTCGGTATACTAAACAATAAGTAATTTACGACCAAAGGTTGGAGAGGCGTAACCCGCGACTACGGAGCCCGGGTTTACGCAGAGCGACCATGAATGAGTGCGCATACTTACATGCAACCCAAGCCATATAACAAGCTCTCGAGTTCATGCTATAGATTGACGGAAAGTTGGTGGCTTTCTATGTGTCTGGCCTTCGAAACAGCCAATCGCCATCGGGACGATCAGGGGAATAGGAAAAGGAACGGGGCTGCTGTGCCTAGATGCTTGGTATGTAGAGGGGCATGAGGGGTTGCTTTTTCTCCTTGCAGTAGGTAGGTATCATTTATTTGACTGCTGTATCTATACAACCCAGCCCCCTTGTCTGGCCTCAACGCGGATATCACATTGACCCCCGTGTCCTGCTTGTTTGGTACTCGTCATCAATAATGTACAAGCGAAATAGCTACTTGTATCTGTAAAATCGACGCTGTAGCCATACCTGTTATTGTGACCTAGGTAACCATGATTGCCAAGAGTCTACATGTGCGCCACCAGGGTCCCCCACAATCAACTCTCCGAGATAACCGTTGTTAACGTTTTTTTCATGGTGTTTTAGCGTACCATAGAATTGACGGCGCTAGCCGGCTTGTTCTGCCTGAGGTTAGACAAGAAATGCGGCATCCGTTTAGGGTAATTTGATGAGGCAGGTCGATGTCACATGGTTGATAGTGGCTGCGGAGACAAGACGTTCACCTCAACTTAGATACGCATGCCTTACGCGCGTCTTGCGGACTGAATTCCAGCCCATAGCGGGAGCTGACCAGAAGCCTAGATCATACAGTATCGCTTTGATCTATTCGGGATTATTGATAAAGCTGGGGAAACACATGTTGGTTAGTTCCGTTTGATCTAAATCTTGGTGGCGTTTTCTTACTGGAATGTCAAAAGCCACTGCTAAGACAAGACGCCACTATACGTTTAATATGTCCGCATGACTACACTATATTTTAAAGTAGGCTTCTGTTACTGAGTATTCGTGATACAGTAAGATCTGATATTGTTGTCACTTGTGATGAACACATTAGTTTGTGACGAGAACAGGGGGTTCCCAAACATTCATCAGTACCTCTATTGTACATATCATGATGATTTTTAAGTATGCTGTGCTTGCATTGTTCGGCACCGATGCGGAGTATCGTGAAGACGGCCGTGGTAGAGGATATGTTTCAGGAACTGCGACCCGTACTGTACGTACTACCGAGATTGGATGAGGAAATGTTGATCGCTCTCGCGTGGCGAGGTTCCTGCAGTAGCTCACTTGGGCGCACTGATAACCCTGGTTACGAGCCTTGCGAGCTACTCTGTTTTTGACAGGATTAAGGAACGGTCTACAACCTAGAAAAGTCAAACGATTTGTAAGTGGACTAGCGCAAGTACAGCATACGGAGATAGGCCGGTGCCCCGGACCGGGGTATCTAGGCCGGTAGACTAGAGCGTTGAGCCGGTTAGCGACGAAGGCCGTTGAGGAGACATCGACCGACTTAGACCCATAGGTTCGTCCTGTGTTATTGAATCCCTTCCCCCCAATAAGCAGCGTGAGTTCATTGTTAGGTCCGTGGGCGAGGTTACATAGCGGAAAACAGAATTTTAATCCCCCAACTATAAACGAGCGGACTGTGGGACGGTCTTGACTATTTTCGAGTAGTATTTGTCTGTGCTTGCCGTTCTACTGAGGATTGTAAAGAATCCCTTGCGCTCATGCTCTCTTGGTGGGCTCGGCCGCTTCAATTTCAATAAGAAACAGGAAGGATTTTCGGACGTTGAAGGCGGAGCGGAAAGCTCAAGATCGTGGGGGCTTCAGTGGGGTGAAAAATTCGGTCGTCCGGTACGTGATATGAGTTACAGTAGAACTATGATCAGCTAAAGAACGCCGCGCTTGTCTAAAGTAATTTTGAACTAGACACTATGTGTGTCTCCGCTCATAGTGCCTAGTGCTACGACTTGGAGACTTTGTACCGGCTCGTTACTATATCCCCACGCTAGGGCCTCAACTACGCTTTTGGAGAATCCTGCATAAGTAACGGTGATGACTTCCGGGACATTTTCGAAGAACGTGGGCTTTACATCGTATATGAGACTGGGGTTGTGGCTAGCCAGGGCGAAAGTCTGGATCATGAGGCTTGAATATGCTAGGTAGAACCTGATTATTAAGTATACATACGCAGGGGCCATGGCATGGTGCGTTTCCGAGTGGTTGAGAGGGGGACTTTTCTGCCATGTGGTGTCGTCGCATGCCAAGATCTCGGCGATACCTAGGTGGGCAGGTGTTTCGTGTAAGGAAACATGTTTCAGTCAGGTTCTGGTCGGAAGCATTATATGATCGCGATAGCTATTTTCGTCTACTAGCATTTGCCGGAGCCTGCAGGCTGTAACTCATACCGAGTATTAGAAACGCTACCAAACCATCCTATAATTGTATGAATTCTTTGGGATGAGGCTGGTAGAATGAGTGACTAACCAGCTGACGTCTACTCCATATACAAGTTATCGCGAAGCGGCAACTTCCTGGGCGGGGTCTATTGTCAACTGCACGTTGAGAGCACGCAATATAGCACAATCAATTGTGATGATTTGGAGAGGCCATTCACGCAACTGGATTGGTAATTGACGACATTGATACCGGAAATAATGGATCAGTAGCTATAGTTTAGTATTAACTCAAAGATTAGGTAGAAGACTCACAGAATACAGTTTTTTATTATAACATCGAGCCGATATTGGAACTCTGCATACTTACAATTGAGCTGCTATATGTCCATGATGGGCCTGACTTGTAGTTTTCAGAGTCTCGAAGTGAACCGAAAGCCGATTAAAAGCGTCGCTGTGATCGGCGCAGGCATCAGCGGGGTAGTATCAGCTGCCCACCTCATTAACGAGGGTTTCGAGGTAGCAGTTTTTGAAAGAACGGGCACGATAGGTGGCGTCTGGTGTTACGATGAGCGAGTTGATCGGGACCCGCCGTTTCCGAACACTGCTCCTCCGGCACAAGATTGGACAGACGTCGAGACGGAAGGCCTGACGGCTGCGGAAGTCCTGATTTTACACGGGCCTCCAGGTCCCTGTTACGCAGGCTTGAAAAATAACGTCCCGACGTCGCTCATGAAGAGCAGTCTTCTTCCTTGGCCGGAGGGAACGGAGGAGTTCATCGACCAACAACGCATTGTTCATTACTTGCAAGATATAGCCAGGCTGCACTACGTTACAGAGCATGTACAATTTCATACGCGAGTGGCGAGCGTGACGAAACCGGCGGGTGATACGCGGTGGACGGTTGAAACAAGTACACTCCGAGTGGAAGAAAACACGTTCTCGATCTTGAAAAAAAGCGAAAGCTTCGACGCCGTTGTGGTAGCTAGTGGCCACTATCACGTTCCTTTCGTCCCAGATGTTCCGGGATTAGCAGCTTGGAAAGACCGCTTTCCAGACCGTGTTATGCACTCCAAGAATTATCGCACACCGGAGCCTTTCAGGGGCAAAACCGTTCTACTCGTAGGTGCGGGTGCTTCATCCTTGGATATTGCTCGAGAGGTTGATACCCTGGGCGGCAAAGTATACCAAAGTAGACGCGAGTCGAAGTATGATCTCACAGCAAGTCGCCTCCCTGAGGCGGTCAAGAGGGTTGCGATGGTTGCCAAGTTCATCGTAAATGATGAAATCGACCTGTCGCAACCGGTACGCAACGGGGCGAATACTGGTGCGATACCGGGGAAGATTGTGTTGGAGGATGAAACAATACTGGAGAACATAGATTATGTGGTGATTGCAACAGGATACATTACGTCATATCCATTTTTGGGGGAGCTGGAACAGCCGACAGTGGCATTCGAAGATGCAGACGAGACGACAGTCATCACGGCTGACGGACATACGACACACAACTTACACAAAGACATCTTTTATATTCCCGATCCCACCTTAGTCTTCATCGGTGTCTCGCAGTTAATTTCGACTTTTTCGCTGTTTGACTTCCAGGCTAGAGTCATGGCGAAAGTGCTCGCCGGCCACGTCCGCTTACCAGCTGAATCCATCATGAAAGCAGAGCAGCGGGAACGCAAGGCTCGTTTTCAGCCCGGAGACAGGTTCCACGCCCTTCTGCTAGGAGAACAGGCCTACATTGCCGAAGTACTGGCGTGGGTGAATGCCGATCTGACGAAAGCTGGTTTGGCCCCCATGGAAGGTATGGATGCTAAGTGGCTGATGGCGTATGACATTTTTAGGGCCAATGGACGCCGTTGACAAAACCACTTTGGACCTGGGGTGGCGAAGTGAGTCCTGTTGTGAATGATAGTTGAGAGGATTGTTCAGCGTGAGAGATATTAATAGACCGAGACATCGAGACACCGAGACGCGGCGAGGTCTAACGCTGCAGAGCGGGTTTGGCAGGTCGGTATTTAGAAGTGTCGATCAGATTTCAGTGGTAGAGGCGGGTGGACTAGTGATGCGTCTCCCGCATTGTAGTTTGGTAGGATTTTTGATCCTGCGGACATATTAGGTAGTCAACTACTCAATTCTGAATCAATAGAGAATTGAACGGGCTTGGCATATACATTTTTCTGCAGCGGAGTCCATGCCCATCACATTCGCTGGAATACCGGCGTCGTCAAGAGATTGGTTGACGGAGGGGCATTACTTACTGTGGATTCATTGGTGGGTGACATCAGATGCATGGTCCTTCGTTTTTCTTTTTCCATTCCTCTCCATTACTCTCAGGTATAAAAAAAGACTCAAGAAAGTTCCACTATGGAGGCTATGTGAATATACCATACATACAGAGCTTAGCTGCCTACTTAACTGTCATAGAAAAGTACTGAGCAATTTGAAGATGTACTAAAGGCCGCTGACAAGAATGCATAGGTAAGATTATAGTGCCAGCGTTGAATGAGATGGAGATCTCGATAAGTCAGCCGGCTCCTCAGTTTGCGTAACAAAGAGGCTAACAGAATTGGAGTCAACAGGTATTCGTGTGCTATAATAGAATAAACGCTTAAGCTTTCAAAAAGGGTGTCAGCTTCTTAGCTCGATAGACTTTTCGCCTTGGTTCTTTGTTTCAAGATTCGATCACAATTTCCCAATTTCCCCTCATCCGTAGCCCTGGGTTGTCCCGGGCCTATGGTTTTTCTCCGGTTGGTTGAATTAACACTATCTAGCCTCGTGCAACCAGACTGGCAGTAAAACTTTTTAAAGTTGCTCTCCCTAGCTCAAACATATTACGATACTCAGTCATTGGGTATGTGTCCCCACTTCCCTGCGGCTTTTCGCATCATATATATGCAGTATACTGTATATTAGGGAGATTGGTATAATAGTGTGTATAGTAGAACCTGCTCGGTACCCAGCGATGAAAAATTTCGGTATGGCATTGCCTGTATTGTATAGTCATGGGCGTAACATGTCCTCGCTTAGCTCGTTGTAGATACTACTTACTGTACTAAAGCGCTGGTTACGTTTTTCTTGACAAAAGTGAGGGAGAAATTGGCTTCATTCAGACTCTCTACCCACTACGTACATTGCATATATCCCTGCCAACCACGCCATGGTCCCTCAGAAACGGGTCCGTGCGAGGTAGCCGGGTGCATGGTTAGGGGTTGCTAACCTCTAGCCCTATCCGTCAGACATACATATAGCCAGCCGCGACCTCTTTACTTAGGTATGCTTGTAGTATATTTAATTAATAGATCGCTTATGCCATGTGATTACTCACAGGAGAGCCCTCGAATCAGTGAAGAGGTGATTGGAATGTTAGTTTGACCACCACAATGAAAAGGGTCCTAAGAAGTGTATAGTTGAAGTTATATAGTATCCAGGATTCGGCCTGTTGTATCCCAAGCCTAGACTAGACCAATAATTACCAATTTTACTAGCGTATCGATCTCGACAACGTACATTTATCTACTTCCGGCGTACTGTATCTACCCAATTTACCCGAGTAGCGTATAAGTAAGTGTCTGTTCTACATAAGTAAAACGTTGCGCACGATCCTACCTAAGAAGGGTGTAATTTGGTAGTGGGCACGATCTTTTTGGCAGAGAGGGGATGGGTCTTACACTAAATGGGCTTAACACTTATCATTGAATCTGGTAACTTTTTAAGCTTCTGTCTATTACCGGTTAGGTATACATACCACCGGTAATGTAGCGTCTACCTTATGTAGGTAGTGTACAACTGCAGTGGGTAAGCTAAGATACATGTACTGTATCTAGCAAGATTAAACTACCCACATCGGGTACCTGATCTGGTATTTGTGGGAGACGTTGAACCTTAAGCGAATGCCTTTATTCAAAGGAATCGTCGACAGCTCACTCGCTTATATATGTCTTTGTCTACTTATCTATTATTCCGGCTCTTTGAGTCAGCAACAGCACCAACACCAACACCACATTCGTCTCTGTGTATGGTACTATGTAGAAGGGAGAAGGGAGAAGGGAGCGAAGTATTAGCCTACCTTATTATAACTGGATCTTGCTCCACGTCGAGAGACCATTCACACCCTGACGGATCCTACCCAAGGCAGGCCAGGACGACAGGGCGGTGCATGTCCACTTTCTCGCCGCTGACTGGGGGGTCGGACGAACAAAGACCAGGGCAGCGTGCGCCAACGCCAGCGCCAGCAGCAGCCGAAGAACCGTAGAGAAGACGGCCTCTCCCTTTTCTGGGGTTCTCGACCCGAAAACCCATCCCGATTGAAACGGTCTCTTTTCCCTTTCTTGACCAGATACAACGCCGACAAAAATCCAACCTGTTCATCGTTTGTACGCGCGCATAGAGCTTGTGCTTCGAGCAAGCCCACCCGCTCACTCATGCGATTCATCACCAAGCGCTATCCTGTGTGATACCTTAACTATCCCAAAGCGTTACCCGAGGCGCCGTCACATCATCGCCATTCCGCGGCCACTGCCGACCCGACTAACACCTACATACATACATACATACATACACATACAAGAGTATAGCAGCATCCTTCGCTTCGAAGCCACGCCATCCTCCAACTACTAATTGTATTGTGTTGCGACATTCTTGTTTCCAGGACATGCGCTATCGTCCTTCGCTGGCCATTCTGTTACAGCATTGAGAATCCCACCCTTTGAAACAGCCTTCCAGGGGGACGCCCGACGAGGTGTGACATAGTCCCTACCGCGCATCCTTATACCTACCAGCCGGGACGACCCCACGCCTTCTGGGTGCCTCATTTATTCCTCTTTTCCCTTCTTTACTATACTAGCAATACACCTCATACCTTGTTAACATCTATCGCCACATGTTTGGGAGTCGATCCTCGTCTAAGGAGCACCGGTTTCTTGAGGGACAGGTTTCGGCGCTGCGGGAACTCAACCTATTTAACCCCTCCGACTCACGTTCCCTCCGCTCTATTCCCAAGAAACAAGAAGACCGGAGCAGTACCAACAGCGGGCCATCTTATACAGAAAGGAGTAAGCGAGCATTGTATTCTCATCGCATCGGACTTTTATTGCCACTGGGCACTCTCGTCTTGTTTTATCTGTAGCTGCGCACTACTAACTACCTTCGCTCCTTCAGGCCATTTCCTCGAGGCACCTTATCGCCAGTCTCCTCATCGCGCGCCGTCTCATCGGTCTTCTGCCTCTCGGGGCTCGGCAACTTCGAGGGACACTGTACGCCAGAATCCCACAATGTCGGGCATGATGAACGCAGATAGGAGTCGCAACAGGCGAGAAAGAACCTTCGTTGGAAGCGAATGCGCTGTCTGTGAGGAGCCGTTGGAGCATACACTGCGTGGGGAGCGAATACTCCAATTTTCATGCTCGCATGTGTCTCACGAAGCTTGCTTCTATGAGTTCATCAAAGAGTTCGATTCTCAATATTGCCCGTCATGCAATGCGCCTTTACACTTAGACACTAGTCGTGGGGGCAATGTATTGGATATTGGTAAGTGATATGATACTCTGGTCACAGAGTGGTACACGGGGAATTAACAATCATAAAGAGAAAATCACGAGCATGGTGCGCTCCACATCTATAAGCGACAACAGATCAATGACTACTCCGACGCCTGCGACCTGGGAGAGTCAGCCTGGACGGCCACCGAGTGGGGAGTCGAATCCGCGGTCTTTGCAAAGTAATGGTCGCGAGAGCGTGGCACGAAGCCATATCCGAGAAGGGCAAGATAGATATGCCGCCAGTCGAGGTCACGGCCGTAGCGATAGTGAAGCTACAGGAGTCGCGTCTTCTGGTGGCTATCCAGAAACCACACAGAGCGGACCACCTCCTCGCCGTCATGACTACGATTTACAGGCCATGGAGACGACGCCAGGCAGCCCGAGAGCCATAACACGTAATCCGATCCCAGCACCTTCTGTCGTTGTACGATCAGAATTCCCAACCATAAATCGCTCGCGGCAACAGCAGACCCTTACATGTCTTGTGACGGTGGAGGTCGCGGACAATAAATGGAGACCAGATCCCGAGGATCTTGGAGTAGTAAATCCGGCACCGCAGATGCGGGTCGAGGAAGTATTCAATCCACCAAGGCCTCCATCCCCGGCTCGACCTACTCAACCACGTTTCTACCCTTACGAGGCACCTGGGGTTCTGGAGGAGATGACCGAAACTCTACGAAACAAGGTCGACCATTGGCACGGTCTAGAATTTAACCGGTTAGCTATTCACATTTCCCAGCATTGGTATAAGGGTGTGGCTAATGAGAATTAGGTTTGGCAAGCTTCGGCTCTACGGGACTCTGCGGGTCGGAAAGGACAAAATCTCATGGCAGGAACTGGAATGTTTCCTATTTGCCGAAATGCTTATATGTGTAAAGGAGAAAAAAATCCCGCCCAGCGCACAGCAGTGGGACGAGCATGGAGTCCCGCGAAAAACGACGAAATGTACTTTGAAAGGCTCTATTCTCATCAAGAAACATCTCAATGAGGTGACAGAAACAGGCATGGGTAAGATGTTTTTCACCACTTTAACTACCACAATATCTAACGGCTTATGCAGTTGATGAGAATATCCTGACACTTAGTCTTTCTGTTGCCGAGCTCCCGCAATTTCACTTGCGCTTTGATAACCGTAATCAGTTGAAGCTTTGGCAACAGGCCCTCCTTGACCTGAATGCAGTAGAAGGATCACCTGTCAGAAGCCCGGAGTTTGAACGTGACCGAGCTGAAGCATCAGAGACGGATGATGAAGATTGGGCCCGAGGCACTCGTCCTCAACGGGTTTCGTCACTCGCTTCGTCGTCATGGGGTGGTCCCAAGTCTGTCACTACAGCCCCAACCGAATATACGACCTTCGCCAGGAACACGTTATCCACCTTCCACGTACCGATTGATGTAGTTGTTGTGGTGCCAATCTCATCCTCTATGCAAGGTGTGAAAATCAATCTCGTGCGAGATGCATTGAAATTTATGGTAAACGCACTCGGCGAACGTGACCGGATGGGCTTGGTCACTTTCGGGTCAGGTGGAGGTGGTGTCCCTATTGTTGGAATGACGACGAAAGCATGGCAAGGCTGGAATAATGTCCTCAGTTCGATCAAGCCAGTCGGACAGAAGAGCCACCGCGCAGATGTTGTGGAAGGGGCTAATGTTGCGATGGATCTGCTAATGCAGCGTAAATACAACAACCCGATCGCGACTATCATGCTTATCAGCGATGCATCAACATCCGATGCTGACAGCGTTGACTTCGTTGTCTCGCGTGCTGAAGCCGCTAAGTAAGACAACATCTCTGCTGTTCCCGAGGCCTATCGCTAACTAGAGACAGGATTACTATACACTCGTTCGGACTAGGGATGACACACAAACCGGACACAATGATTGAGTTATCTACTCGAACCAAGGCATCGTACACCTATGTGAAAGACTGGATGATGCTACGAGAGTGCCTGGCTGGCTGCCTTGGTTCCATACAGTCGCTGTCACACCAGAATGTGAAACTCAAGCTCAAGCTGCCAGAAGGCTCTCCAGCAAGATTTCACAAAATTAGCGGTGCGCTGCAGATTACCAAACGTGCCACAGGTCGGGATGCAGAGGCTTCGCTAGGTGACTTGCGATTCGGCGACAAGCGGGACATTCTCGTGCAACTAGTCATCGTACCTGACACATCATCCCAAGAACAGCTTCCTCAAGACCCTTGGGAAACTATTGTGTCTGGGCTGGAGGCGCTGGGTGGGCCAATGGAGCATGACGACCAAAGGGCAATTTCGGTAGAGGAAGTGCCTTTAATCCAAGCGGACCTAGTCTGGGGCGATATCTTGCGCGACGGCACAATGATGCACCTGCCTAGGCCTTCTTTGCTGGCCATCACAATTCTCCCTGCTCTTGGTAATTCGAAGAAGGCTTCCTGGGCTAATAACCCTCCAATTCCTCCACATCCGCACATAGTTCAGCGGCGCATGGAATTATTGACATCAGACATGCTCACTCGAGCTCTGACGCTCGTTACTAGGGGTCAACATGAGCGTGCTTATACACTACTGAATGAAACACGGTCGATTCTCAAGGGGCTTGGGAAAGGAGGATTACCACCTGTTCCTGCTGGCCCTGTCCCACCATTACCGGGCAGGCAATCCAACCCTTCCACACCGCACCCTGGCCTGGAACCATCACCGACGGGTACACCTGATCGAAAACATACACCTTCACCGACTGCTTCGGCGCACTCGTCGGGAGGAGCCGCCGGATATGCACCACCACTTCCACGCAGCCGGTCTAATGATGGGTTAGCTTTGACTAACTCGGTCGCAGTAGACCCCATCACTGTTTCGGCTTTAGACGCCGAGCTTGAGGCCAGTCTAGAATGGATCAACCACCCTGCCGTCTTCAGCCGTGACAGCCGTAAGGCCGTTCTTCAAGCTATAGGCGTCATCAGCAGCCAGCGTGCCTTCACATTCCGCACGCCTATCGAGGGCTTATGGGCTTCGAGGGTCAGCGGCGTGAAGCGTCTGACAGAAAGAAGTCGTGAGTGGAGGGAAGAGGGGGGAGCCGGCGGCGAGGGAATCATTGAAGAATCATGATTGCTCATCGCGATGTTTTCCTCGACACTATTATGCGCATTCATAACGGACTCTTGCGGCGTTTCAACTGGACTAACGATATTATACGGACTTTTTTGGGACGAAACCCAATCGAACCAAACTTTCTTGACAACTATTTATACCGCCTATTAACCATCTGGGTTTATATCGACCGGCTCTGTTTACATCTGGGCCTCTTTTTTCTTTTCTTCCTATATTTTGATTTTTCTCTTCTTTCCCCTTCGGTTCTTTATTTAGCCTAGGCGGGTTGCTTCTATATCGCACCGCGGGGTCTTATTTTATATATGTTACAAGATACCACTTTCTGTTCTGTTTCATTCCTGCAATGCACAGGGGGTGCGCAGTCTTCTTGCCATCATAGGATAGCACAGCGTAGCGGTTGGGTTACTGGAAAAGCCTATATATTCATTTCTTGATTGATGGAGGGGATGGTTCACTTCCACAGCTTTTGGTTCTGTTTTCTTTTGTACGGCTGAAAACGGGATTGTAAAGATGGAGGTGGCGTGGAAGAAGTCAAGCTGGGGTGTTAAGGACCATTGAAATTATATGTGATGAGGGATGGAAAGCTGAAGCTTTATGTGATGGGACCCATTCACCACACCCTCGATCATGATTTACATAATATGTATGAGTGTACGACTGAAAACGGCATTTCAAAATGCACATTGCTTTATATTCTACCTACTGTCTTGTCATATTTGAAGATCTAGAACTTGTGCGTTATGTAAGAAGCCATAGGGATCCATTGACGATTCGAATATTCTTCCTTGCTGCCAAGCTCTGATTACGTATTTTAATCCTTTAACTTGGCGTTTGTGCAGATATACCTCGCGGACAACCTAAAATTCTATCGTTATTTTCTTACCGAGACAACTAATACATTTATACACACATGTTGTGTAACTGCAGTTATGATGCTACGTTTCACAAACATTTGCTACCATCTGTGTTAGTTCATACGTTTATTTTACTGGTGGTGACTGAAGTACTACAGTCAGTTGATTCCAAGACACAACAATCAAACTAAGTGGGGATACGGCTTGTCCATACATGTGCAGGTCCGATATTGTAACTCAAATACGCCAAGCCACTTTACGAATGAGACCTTACTGCCTGGGACGATCCTGTCTTGTGAGAATCTCACAAGGATGTTATAGGTAAACTAGGTTTAAATAAATTAATATCTCAATCCAATAAATCTTTTCGTGCCCGAGCGACTCATGCCATACATAAGCTATCAGCATGTAGAGTTGACCAACCAAAGTAGATCGCTTGCTTTCCAATATCCACCCGGCTTGTTTTTTCCTGGGATTTCCTTGGGGGGAGTTTGTCTTACTTGCAAGACCATATTGACCAGGCAAGCAAGCAATGGAGCACAAAACGACGACCGAAGACGTCGTCGACGTCTCCAAGACGCCGAGCAACGGAGTCGCGGACGGCTCCGACGCGGCTCCCGACCGCGAAGGAACCGTCTCCGATGGCTCGGGAGAGACCCAAGAAGGCGTCAAGCGGATCGAGGCCATTTCGATGGTCTGGTCGAAATGGGGCCTGATCGCGGCCTACTTCGGCATCTTTCTCATGGCCTTCACGACCTCTCTCGAGGGTCAGGTCACGTACTCTGTCGTGGCCTTTGCGACGAGTTCGTTTAGCAGCCACTCGCTCATCGCGACTGTCTATGTCATTCAAGGCGTCGTTAATGGTAAGGCTTGATTTTTCAATATCCAAAATGAGAAAGAAGTCAAACGTCAACTTCAGCTCAGTAGTCCGAAGGACAGTAGTCAGTGATTTAACCAGTACTGATTTGTTCGTGCAGCTGTCATCAAGCCTCCCATGGCCAAAATTGCAGATGTGTTCGGCCGGCTCGAGGCCTTTATCATCTGTATCTTCTTATACGTTCTGGGGTATATTCAGATGGCCGCGTCCGGCAATGTTCAGACGTTCGCCGCGGCACAGATCTTCTACTCGGCCGGGTCTACGGGACTCCAGATCCTGCAACAGGTCTTCATTGCCGATACGAGCAATCTGGAGAACCGAGCCCTCCTTTCCAGCATCCCCGATGTCCCGTTTCTCGCGACTGTTTGGATCGGCCCGATCATCGGCGCTGCCTGTAAGTTATAATTATTGTCATCTCCTTGTTTCTCTTTTTGCCTTGAGATGCAAGGGATCCCTCGAGAGGCAGTGTCATGCCATAAGGTGGTCCCAGGGTTCCGAAGTGTTTCTTAAGTGTCCTTGAGATAATGATAACTGACCTGGCATGCAGTCATCGCCACCTCGACATGGCGCTGGGCATATGGCATTTGGGCCATTATCCTGCCCGTGGTCTTCCTGCCCCTCGCGCTGACGTTGTTCCTGAACGGCCGCCGCGCAAAGAGGCTGGCGCCACCGCCCGAGAAGCACATGTCCGAGGGCGGGCTCTTCACTTCCGTGAAAAAGGCGGTCGCGAACATATGGTACAGCCTCGACATTGGCGGCATCATACTGCTGAGCGCGTCCTTCTCTCTCATCCTCATCCCTTTAACGCTGACCAAGACGACACCCGGCGGCTGGCAAAGCCCTACCATCATCGCCCTCATCGTAGTTGGTGGTGTCTTGCTCATCGCGTTCCCGTTCTGGGAGAGCTCGAAGAAACTCGCGCCGCACCCTCTGATCCCCCTGGAATTGCTCAAGTCGCGCACTTTCTGCGCCGGTTGCGCTATTGGGTTTTTCTATTTCCGTAAGCAGACTGATTTCCCTTGGTTCCTTTCTGAATGTTGAAGAAGAGAAGACAAATGAGAAGCGTCCCACTAACAAGAAGTCATTCAGTGGTCTTCTATCTCTCGGTCCAGCCCTACTTCTACTCGTATCTACTCGTCGTGCAGCACCAATCGGTCCCAGCCGCGGGCCACATCACGCAGACGTTCTCTTTCACGTCGACCGTAACGTCGATAGTCGTGTCGCTGCTGATAAAATACACGCGACACTATAAGTACTTCGTCACGTCGGGCTCATTGATCTACTTGCTGGGCGTCGGCCTTATGATCCGGTACCGCACAGAGGACACGACTACAGGTTCTTTGGTCGGAACTCAGATAGCCGTCGGTATAGGCGGTGGAATGTTAAACGGTACGTGCATCTTTATTAGACAGTGAACTTTTTTATAAAGACTATATGCCAATCGTATCACACAGTGCCCGCGCAACTTGGTGTGCAAGCATCAGCAAGCCACCAACAAGTCGCCGCCGCGACCGCCGTATTCCTCACGGTCGTCGAGATAGGCGGCGCCGTCGGGGCCGCGATATCCGGAGCCGTCTGGACACAGAACATACCCTCTAAGCTGTCCGAGTACCTCCCCGCCGACGTGTCGTCCCAGGCGCACACCATCTTCGGCGACGTCACGGTGGCGAGCAACTACACCCTGTACCCGGCTGGCTCGCCGGCGCGCATGGCGATTAATAGAAGCTATCAGGAAACCATGCATACCCTGCTCATCATCGCCATCTCGCTCTGCGCGCCGCTAGTGATTATCTCGTTGCTGATGCGGAATTATAAGCTGGATGCTGTTAAGCAGGGCGTCAAGGGCAAGGTCATTGGTGGGAATGTGGGCGCGAACGAGAAAGAATTGGTTGAGGAATCACAGGGTAAGGGTCTCAGAACGTGGTTCAAGAGGAAGCATACTAGCCCTTCAAATTAAGCATAGCTAGAATCGTGTAGATTTGCATGTTGATTTATAATTGGGAGGTCTATTACCATTTATCTTCCCACATAAACAAAAAGCAACCCTCTACTATCACATAAGTTTGACAGCGATTACTACATTGTTCCATCGGGTATTTGAACTGATAATCTGCTAATATGCCTCTACCGCTTAACAAAGAACCCCCGTTTCTTATTTAATGTGACGCGAGCGCGTCCTCTCCGTAAAAGATCCTCCTTCACTCTGCGCGATTCCTTGTTCGCTTTCGGGGCGAGGCGCGGATCCCCTTGCTCGGCCAACACCCTGTACCGCGTCGAACCCACAACCTCGTCCCGCGGCCCCTTACCCTCAGCGCCGAGGACTTGCATAGCCGTCTCGAAGTTGATCTTCTGCGGCCGCTTGACCATCTTCTTCAACGCCGTCTCGTCGTCCTCATTGTCGCTGGAGTCCGTCAGAAACTCAGCCGGCAGCATATCGGGTAGTTTCTGCGTCCGTCTTTGACGTTTTGCTACGGTCTTCTGCTCTTCTTCTTCTTCCTCGTCATCCTCGTTGTCCTCGGATGAGTCTTCTTTCTTTCCCGATGTACTGGGTTTTGTCCGTTTCCGCTTCTCTGCTTGTTGTTTGAGGAGGTTATCTCGCGCTTGCCGCTTTCTCTTTGTTGAAGCGGCGTATCTGTAGGTTTTGTTAGGGCTTTTGCTAGGAACGAGATGACAAGCGAAGGGAAAACGTACTGCTCTGCAGCTTCTATCGCAGCTCTGGCCGATTTCAATGTTTCTTTTGCAGCCGCTACCGTCGATACCGCTTCGGGGGCCTCATCGTCACTTTCTTCCTGCTCTTCCTTATCTTCATCGTCGTCGTCGTTGGCTGCTGGGACATGTTTCTTTTTCTCCGCAGCTGCCGCGACGAACTTATCTACGTCGTCATCGTCCCCGAACACCACGCGCGTAGATTTTGCAGCCTTTGGCCGCGGTGTTTCCTCGGTCCCAGACTCGGGATCTTTTTGCGACGTTGACTTGCTATTAGATTTGTTCCCAGAGCTGGCCCGTGTAGATCTGGCGGCCTTCGGTAATGGTGTCGCTTCCGGACCAGACTCTGATAGCCGTGATTCAGCCGCCAGCTTCTGAGTGGCCTCCTCCTCGAGCTGCTTCGATGCGCTCAGGGGTTCAAAAGTCTGATTGCCCTCATCGCTAGGAGAGGTGTCTTGGGAGTCGGGAACGGGGCTCGATCGAGGGCGTGGCGTCTTGAGAGCGGAGCTGGGTATCAGGACCTCAATTGCCGATTTCGCGTCGACAGGCTCTTCTCTTATCCGTACCTCGAGCTTCTTGCTCTGGGGTGTGGCTACATCGGTGCCCTCTTCGGCAGTGTTGGTCGGGGATTTCCGCTTGCTTCGTAGAGCGATGGGTTCTTCGAATAACGTCTCGCCTTTGACTGGAGTACTTGTTGGTGTTTCTCTGGGAGTGGCAGCCTGTGCCCTTGCGGCTCTTCTTGTGAGGGGAGCCATGATGCGCTAAATATATAGCAATTAAAAAGCAAAATTGACAACGTTCAGTTATAGATAGTACGTTCGTTGTCTTGTGCTCGATGGATGAACGTAAGTGGGCTGTTTCCCCCAACTTTTTTTGCTGTGTGATAAGATAAGAGCTTCGGCGTACGGTTTAATGCAAATTAGTACATGAATACCTTGCTGCATTGCGTACCTATGCAGCACCTTACTCTCTCTATTTTATTAGAATTCACAATAAAATAATTGAAATCATACTTGACAGCTGTCTGATCAGTTTGTATCTCTAATCAAGGACTTGCGATTGTAATTGTTGTAATCTAACGTGGCAAGATACCTATACCCATTGTACGACTTAGGGACCATAGTCTATGCACATAGGGGAAATGTAAGTTCCTACACCTCCCACATCACCTAAAGCAATAGGTTGTCTATAGATCAAGAGAATTAAATTGGTAATTTATATATTCTCTTGTAATAATATAGATGAGCGAGGACTACATCGAGAGTTAAGGCGTTGATTCATTCTTCGAAGGCAGCCCTCGTCTCCATCTCACAACTCATCCGAGGTTCTTACATTCACAATTAGAATCTACCTATATTTCATGCGAAATCAAATCGTATTACCCTAATCTCGAGGGTAGTTCACTATGTCGTTTTCAAGATTTACGTGCGTGCAATGCACAAGGCGGCTGGGTCGTCTAGCTCAGCAGTCCTCTAAGTCTTCAGACAATCAACTCCTTCGACGGGCTACACCACAACTCTCACTCGAATACACAATCCCCTTGGCAGCACACTACCTGTACAGCACATCATCCGGTCGACGTGTAGGCCGCGCCGTACAAACCCCCAACACCTTCGCCAGGGTACGCTTCACCCGCGCCCATGTCCCGCCGCGGGAATTCTGGGACGCGCGAGCCAGGGCGCCGCTAGTCACAGACTTGACCGCAGACGAGTGCCTCCGGACAGCACAGGCGTACGCAGACGCGGCCTTGAAGAATGCCCCGGGATGGCGTGAACGGCTCATCACCACACCTGATCGGCCTTCCGACAGTAGCGGCAGGGACAAAACCCTCTCGGCGTACACACTGCACTATGTAGCAGTGATTATCGCCCTGTCCGCACGAGGGGATGCCTCGCATATAGCCACACACATCCTCCACACTCTGACGGGGCTAGACTACGTGCCGAGCATCCTCACGCTCGTGCACATAGGGTTGTCGAGAAAGCTGCTCGACTGGCCGCAGTTCGAGCCCGCCGTCCAGGGGCTCGAGCGCACACTGCGGCGCATCGACGACGGCAGCAAGATCGACCTCGCGGCCGATGCTTGCACTCTGCGCGCCCTCATCTACGCCGCCGAGGACACCCGCGAGGGAGACAATGAGGCGCTCCGATGGTTTCGCCGGGCGTACGAGATCGGCGGCAAAGCTTCCACGGCATCACCAACAGCCAGCCAGACGGACTCAGATCGACAGCAGAAAGATGAAGTAGGCACCAGCAAGGACTCCGGCAGGGTTCAAGGCGCGCATTTCGACCCCCACTGGCAGTGGAAAGCGAGCTTTGCTCACGGCGTCGCCGCAATCTCCATAAGGCGCGGCGAGCTGGAGAAGGCCAGGGCCGTATATGCGATGGTGTCGTCCGAGCTCGACAACCCGACGATATACCTCGAGATGGCAAATGTGCTGCAGAAGATGGGCAAGGCGGACAGTGAGGAGTATGTCGAGGCCCTCGAGAAGGCGGCCAGCAGTGGGAACAAAAAGGCGGCGCAGAAGATGGGGACGAGGGAGTGGGCTAGGGCCGCAGAAGAGGGTTTAAGCAAATGGGAGAAGAGAAAGAGGCAAGTCCTCGCCGAGGAATGGATGGGCATTGCTGGCGTCATGAGTCCGACAGAAGCGTAGGACATAAACCTAGGTATCGGACTGGGGGTTGCAAGAACGGGCTCCATGAATATGTCTAGCTGTTATGAAGCTAAGTTCAGCCTCGGTGATTTTGAAGCCGATTGAAACTTGCATAAACATATATGTACAACTACCCATCAATGAGCTCTTACCTTACACAGTCTCATATTTTTAACAAACATCAACACCAGAACATTGTCGAGGTCATTGTCGACTGCATTTTAGCCCATGGATCTAAATCAGACATCTATTCAATATTCCTTCATTATTGTTAACAGCCGATTCGCTCACGCAAACACACATAAGAATTTAATTACACCAGGGCCTTGAAGTCTGCACACTGCATGGCGAACTATTAGAGCATTTCGAATTTCTAAACAGACTACTTGAAGACGACAGTAAATGGGTAAGAAGATCGTAGTATCGAATGGGGTTCCTGGACCCACTGGTTGTATGTTAAATAACTAGCTGGGTAATGATGCGTTGCTACTCGTCACAGAGATAGAATGCTTGCATCGGAACGCTCTGAGAATACACACATATGTGGTGGCATAGTCGCCAAGTCTATGTTCACTGCTTGCCAAAACCATGCATTCCTTATATTCCGAAATTTCCTCCAACTCCATCACGCTTGCAATGTTGTCCGAACCCGACTTATGTGATACCCGTATCACCATGTTGTAACGCCTGCAATGCATACAAGTGGGTTTCAAGTGTAATTCACTAGGCCAGAATAGCATGAGGCAATATGCTCGACCCCAGCTAAAGCCGAGATGCTCAATCATCTCGGAAAAATGGGTTGCCCGCTATCGGTGCAGTGGACGGGCCTGCATCCCTCATAAGAACATCGTGGCTGCCAGGATCTTCCTGTGAGGCGGACTGAGTTAAGGCCAGGGCAGACCGTCGAAACTCAGCTGACAAAGGACGGTTTTGGGGTTCAGCCAGTCGCTGGGGCAACGAGGTTGGCCTTTCATAATAGGCATCATCGGGTGGTGAGAATGACCACACCTAAGATTGTTAGTCACAATAGGCAAAGCTGGCGAAATACCACATACCTCCATCATAACTCGGGCTCCACTGGTGGTTACAGCAACACACTTTTCATCCTCGAAGACAACTCTCCACACAGATTCAGCTGTGATGAGCTCCCGTACTAGATGTCCTGTCTTGACATCCCACACCTTTACTCTTCCATCACTACCGCCGCTAACAACTCGAGTATCATCGAATTGAAGGCTTGTGACACTGTTATCATGTGCGGCAAGTCGGTGAATAGGGCACATTTTCTCAAGTGACCAAACTCTGACCGATCCGTCGGATCCTCCAGTGACGAGAGTGTTTCCGCGCAGTTGAAGCTGACCTACCAAGGAGGTATGTCCTTGTAAAACAGCAATAGGTTCGCTATTTAATGTCAATAAAATTGCACTACTTAATATGGATGGTTGATAAATGGTAGCAGACTTACCCAGTATGAGCATCCCATACCCTGACGCTGGTATCGAGACTTCCGGTTACCACTCTCTGGCCGTCAAACGCAATAGCATAAATCTGACTGAAGTGACCTGTGAGAGTGTGTAGGCATCGGCCTTCGGAGATACTCCAAATCTTGGCTGTGGCGTCGTAGCTTCCCGAGACAACAATGTCTCCCTTGATCTCAAGACACCTCACACTAGCTTGGTGACCAACTAAAACGTTCCTGCAGATACCTTGTCTGATATCCCAAACTCTCAAGGTAGTATCTCGAGAGCCGGAAATTGCGGTGTTCTCATCAGACATCTTGAGACAACGAACAGTGGAGGTGTGACCGCGTAATGTATGTAGGCACGCACTAGGAACCTGTTAGTCCAAGTAATTGTAATCAAGCCGCGTCAATCTCACCCATTGGTCATGTCCCAAACCCGCACATCTCGATCACATCCACCGCTCACAAGAATATCTTCCCACGGTACCATGGCCCACACGCCCATAACATGGCCTTGCAGCGTCCGAAGCGCGGTTCCTCTCCGATCGAATATATGAATTCTCGCATTATCTAATGCCACAACTATGTATTTCGGTGTCAGATGTAAGCTAGTGACAACCCGCCCATCCTGTGTAATGGTGCGAGTCGACTTGCGCCCGCCAGTCCTCCATGCCGATTCGACTAGATATCTTTGCTTAAAGTGAGATTTGTATGACCGCAACTTCGGACGCTGGACGACTGCTGCACTTGCGGGCCCCTCAATACTTCTGGAGTTGTTGTGGAATGAAGATGACCCAGGCAGAGCGCCTGGGAAACTCTGATTTGCATACTCGATATCAGACAGTGGAAGGGCCCCAGGTCGACTTGTTGCGTACGTTGGTATGCCATAGGAAACGTCGGAGAGACGGCGGCCGTAGTCATGCTTAACACAGAGGTTCTTCCAGGTCACATCATCGCTAAGCAAATCCCTCCAACGTCGGGACACCTGAGAGGCTCGCGCTAGAACTTGAGGGTCGTCAATAAATGACAGGATCCTTAAGCATAATTCATCCGGTAAGCTCGTGAAAGGATCTTTCTTGAGCAACGGGCTCACAAATTGGTGTACGAAGCTCAGTTGTTGAGTTGTGCACATGTTCAGCAGGTCTGCGAGTATGCGATTCCGACGCGGGCCAGAAGATGCCCTAAAATGGTGACGAACGTGAGCAAGGAAGAAGTCTTCGTCGTCAGCAGCGTCGCTCCAGTCTAGTTGAGCATTTGTCGGACCAGGAGAAGCAGCTGGTGTAGGAGGCGGAGGCGGAGAACCGGTGGGCTGTTGCTGGTCAAACTCAGGCGCCGGTGTGCTCATGCTTGGGGTGGGTGGTCCTCTAGGCCTCGGTTGGACCATCTTGTCCATCCTCTGATTCACAATGACGGGACCGGCGCCGGGCATGTTTAAAGTCAAGTCCTCGCCGTAGTTCATAGCACTTCCCCTCCGTTCCGAGAAGGTAATCCCGGGACAATAGCCGTCCATATTGATCTCCGCAATTCTATATGTTTGTTACGATCATTCGATATAACTCGGTGCTCGGCTAAGAGGCCGTATCGCTAAATGGTGGAGTATTATTCAACACAGAATGATAAGTTAAAAGCTGCGATCTCGACGATGTCAGATATGACCCATACAGATATAGTGTCTGACATTTAGGAGACGAAGACTTGAAAAGGCTCTGCAAAGGAGGCTGGTACAACGGAACGTATCTGCATACCAAATTATGGCTGTCTGTGCTGAGCACAAGAGCGATTTTGTGTAGCCTGGAAATGGAACAAGGCGGGAAGGGCTGATCAGGGATCTTCGAGTCTGTCTTTGAAATAGGCGCTGTGATTGCACACTGCCAGTCGCAGCACAAGATGGGGAGATACAAATGACCACACAGCAAGCAGCTGTGGTAAAAGGTGATCAATCACAAAAATGGTACTCGGACATGGACAGCATTGGCATTGTTTGTCTTCGGTGGCTTCAGGCGCGCAGTATGTACGATGTACGGGCGATTCGAGAATAATGGACCGGTCGGTCTGGGGGAGGAGAGCCGATCGACTTGATGGTGGCCTGTCGGGAGAGGATTAGACGCCGACGCCAACAGGATCTCCACTCCCGAGGAACGTCTACTCAGTATACACTACACTACCGGGGGATACGGTGACACGAGCACGACAAGGAGACTGCCGAGTTGGGTGATGGGGCGCGCTGATTCCAAACGCCAGGGGGAACTACCTACGTGTCCGCCGATGTAGGGTAAGGAGAAGAGGAGGAGGAGGAATAGGAAGGATGGGATGGGATGGGCAGCAGGCAAGTGAGCCAGAGTGCCAGACAAGGCTTTTCCGCTGCACGTTTCGAAGAGACGATGAGGGATGATGGATGGGGTCGAGGCGACACGGGGTTGAGTGAGATGACCAGTATACTTAGCGCATTACATACTGGGGACCGAACCACCCGCCAGCAGTGTGCTAGTGTTGAAGGTACCTGCACGTACACTGGACACTGCCTTTGCTAATTTAGAAGGGGCAGGGGAAGAGATGGAAGGGCATACTTACCGTGCATCTATAGTCACGCGAACGGTCAAGTCTTCTGCATAGTACTCCACTTCTCACTGACGTGAAGTAGGGGATCTAGGTATTGCGGAAGAGAGACGACAGTATAGGCGCTGATGATGTTGTACTGTGCTGGCACATGTCCTGGATCTTAGAAAGGCTAACTAACGATTTTCAGTATAGTACCTATGAGTTCAGATTTAGGTATTTTGCGATATTATGCCGTATGGACTTAAGTATTGGATTTTGCTCGTAAAGCGGACCGCCACATCATCAAAACCCAACGCCGTTCGACTGGTTATTAATACCTAGTACTCACATTACAACAGACGGCAATATCCACCCGTAGCCGACAACTAAGTATGCAGTGGAATCTTCAACGCTTAGCGGCAACGCCGGTTTTGGGTGGGCTTGGCAACGCATACTTTTCCCAGCCTCAAGCTGCAGCTGACATTGTCCACATGAAACAGTCTCACTTGCTTCCAACTTCGTAGCAATGGGTGCGTGAGATGCTACCAACCCCTTCGGATAGAGATAAGGTCAGGTTGTAATCAAACATCTTTCCTCACCAAAGGATGTTTTGGAATACAACACCATACGAAGTGCTTATTGTTCGTGCCTATTGTTTTCTTAAGGGAGCCAAATAAATCAAAGTGGTTGTACATGGGACGAGTACAAGCTATAAACAAACATGTTTGTTGTACATGTCCAACCTTCATGCCCCACCCGAAAAAAGATAATAGCTGTTCAGCAAAAGTTGATGTCCTCGGTGAGGCTCGAACTCACGACCTTTGGATAGCCCAGTCTTTGACTGAATCATACGAATATGAGACCAACGCTCTAGCCAACTGAGCCACGAAGACTTTTTTGATCAACTGTTGATGAAAGAAAGTTGCGTCAATTAAGTCTGTGTACCTACACATCAGACCGTCTGTGTGTGTTTCCAAGCCACCACAAGCCCCTATTTCGTGTAACTCGTTCTATTCTATGTGGACGAGCTCGACATCGGGTTATGTAAGGGGACAGTCAATGTGAAAGTCTTCTCCTTGTAACGTGACGAATTCGCCGAAACTTTCGAAGTGGCTCAGCGCAGTGTTAACCTCGGGATGACCTATCTCAACAAGGTATCAGCCAAGGATGAGATCAGTTTCCATCCTGCCTTACCTCTGAAACGAGGCTTCTAAAGAAGCACCAGCTATCTTCTTTAGACGCTACTTCTAGTTAGTAGAGAGCCAGCTTTCTCAGCTCAAGATGGTCTTACTATAGAGGCCATTTTGAAGCCTTCCGCTTCAATATCTGTGCTTGTCTTAAGTTTCAGGTCAAGCTTATGGATAAATATCCATATCAATACTGTATACCTTAGCGTCATTCGGCAGGAGAACATAGCACCACTCGCGCAGGCTCAGAAAGCATTCTTCAGCGTTACTCGAACCAGAGGGACTAAGACTACACTCCGAGACCCTTTGGCCCGGAATTGCAATATCGTGCGTGTATATGATCATAAGAGCGGCAAGAATTGTACAGGCCCCAGATGCTTAGCTACCCGTGTATACCTAGTTAAATAAAGCAGGATATATGAAAGCGAAGCTTTCACATTTATAAGTCTTAGATCGCCGCCTAGATGAAAAAGAAAATTATACCTTATGCTCCCTTAGAAGTCATATAAGATTATTGCAATTGAAACATTGCATTAAGCCCTCAAATAGAACGGCTTTTTGTATTGAGAGTAAATACCGATAAATACCACACGCCTCTTGATACGGCCTAATAGTCGAAATCTTGCCAGGAAAAGAGTGGGGGGGGGGGGGGGGGCAGTAGAGTGTCGGTATACATCTCTAAGCAGTATAGAAAGCTTTGCCAAAATTCTAGCGTTTGAGCAGATAGTAGAAGAGAAGTTTAAATATAACGAATCAATGGAACTTAAGATGTTGCCAAAACCTCGAGCAGGGATATTTGTTACATGAAACCAGCAAAGTAAAACAAAGAGGAAGGCTTTCAGGCAGTCAAGAAATATTTGAAATAATTATGTGAAATATTGAGATTTGATTCGTATTTTCTCTGTGGCTCTACCTCCTATATATCCTACAGACAATAAAAGGTTGGCGATAGTTTCGCCTACCTATAATTTTAGAATCAATCCGAGGTACTCACCTTTTAGTGCCCTGGGTTCGTAGCCTATAATTTCGAACTGCGTTACGCTTGAACTCCCTTCCTGCCACAAGGGCTAGTATCTAGGGCTTGAAAAGGGTTTTCAATATTGCAATAATCTTCTTGGGCATCAAGGGGGCCGTACACGTCTGCATTCCTCCTTCGCCCTTTGCGGCGAACCTAGGTCTATACATACGCGAATAGCTTCGCATTTTCTTGCCCAGATAATTCAGATCCGTTTCGCAGCAACTAGCAAACACGGGTAGCTGAATTAGTTCAAACCCCGAACTGCAGATTAAACACCGACTTGCAGATTGGTTACACGACATTGCCGACCAAGCACTAGTAGACGGGTAGTTGCATTCCCCTACTTGGGGGCTAGTCCGTGTAACACTTCCGGCTTCCAAGGCTGACTCGTTGGACGGTACACCTTTCATGAGTGATATAGTGGACGTCCCTTCAGTACTCGTGAAAGATAACACCCATATGTGCGCGAGAATACCTTATATTTGGAGGCGGAGTTGAGATTGGACGCATATCTCAATCGTGGCACGAGAAGTTCAAAACACCCCCTGAACCGGAACTGTTACAAAATGCTTGCCGTTACATTCTATCACGGCCAACTTTGAGCATTAGTATTGGTATGTTGATATGTGATATAACACTCCTTTCAAAAAGATAGATTTTCTTTACGAAGCCCCATTGATAGAGCAATTTGGAAATCAAAAGAGATGTTAATTAATCATGGGGTAGCTATAAAAGTCAGATTATGGGAGAATTACAGTGACTGAAGAAGTTATTTACACAATGTGTCTGACGAGGGACTCTACGACAACAGATATAGAGCACACAGGCACGAACTTGTCAGGTGCGTTATCGTAGGCAGCATGCTGCGAGTCCACGCAGCAGTTCGACGCCAACTACGCCTTCCAGATAGGATAGGTTAAAAAAGGCTGGCTAGAAGAGCAAGGCGCTTTTCTGTAGTAGTAAGTTCGACCATAAATATATCTGGGATGCAAGCCGTCGTTGAAAACTTTCATGATTCGACCTAGCATGTGAGACTCGCCCCTGGAGACAGAATTCAATTCTCTAGATGATGGATACTACTTGTGAAAAGGAAGTTGGACTTGGATGTTCTTGATTTGGAAGGATTAAGAGCGATAAAGAATATCCACCCTAAGATAGTAACGATATCACGGAGGATAGGGCTACCGCAAGCTGGCACGGGATATTATGTTGAAAGAGTGAGAACTGCAGTCTACAGCCGGAATGCATGAAACATATCAATGTAAACAAAGGTAGCGTTGATACGGCCTCGCCGTATACTAAGCCTAGCAGATATTGCAGGATAATACGGGAATAATTAGTACGATGAGCATATGCTTTGCCTATATATTGGCTCATGGAGGACTATGTCTGAAGACCGTGGGAAAAGGCCCTCTAGAGTAAGAGGGAACAAATATGGCTCAAATTGTGCTTCAAGTTTAAAGGCATGACTACCAAATTCTGATAACAACTACTCACATTTACGTACCCTGAGAAGTGGTAGTTCTCGCATAATGGTCTATCATTTAAAATGAGACTGGTCCTTCCAACTGAGAGGAAACAAAATGAACCGAAAATATACATGGATTGTAACATCTAGCGTGGTATCATTGAATAGACAGAATTACCAGGACAGAATAATCCCAAGACGTGGTAACTAATGCGAAGCAATGCAAATCCATATGCCTTGTTATCTTTACACATCATCGTTTCCCTCTTTTTTAGGTAAAACTTACCAAACCCCAGACCGACCCGATAACGAATAGGCCGTGCTTCTTTCCCATGCCCCCAACGCCTTGCAATGCTCAATGCTGACCCAGAAGCAAACTAATGCCTCTTAAGGGCCTGAAACCATGGAATGCCCTCCCATTCAAGCGGCAGCTGCTGAAAAATTTCCTAAATATAATGCCTAGCCGGCACACCGTTTGTCGTCCTGGGCCTAGGCCTGGATCTGGGCCGTTCCTCCCGCCTGCTGCCTCTGGTCCTGTGTTTGGTACACTCCGTGTCTTTGACGCGGATCCGGAACTCGACGATGTCTTCGTCTCCTAGTATGCGATCGTCCTCGCCAAGGCCGCTGGTCTCGGCGAAGAACTTGCGTGCCTGGTCTATCGGATTTGAGGGGACTACCCACATGCTCTCGCGCATGCGCTTATGTCGCTCGCGATCCTCCTCGATGCGCTGTTCTATCTGCCGCCTTGTCGGCTTTATGCTGGCGCCATTGCGTTGTGTGGATTGGGTGCCGCTGACGTCTGGATCAGTGGCAGAGGCGGGGGCGGCGGATTTGTCGTTGCCGTCTAGCGGGGAAGAGAGGCTGAAGTCGTTGGCGGAGGTGTCACGTTCCTTGAGGCAGCCTTCGATCTCTATCACTGTCTGCTCTAGTAGAATGAACTTAGTCTGTAGACCCTGGAGAACCTGTAAAAAAGGTAAAGAGTTAGCTTCTATTCTGCTAGGTCTGACGATATACCGATGTGTTCACTGCTGAGGCTGAAACCATACCTTGCGGACCACTTTCACATTCGCTGCGCCGGATCCGTTTTCTGGGCACACGGCATCGACGACCCTGATTATGTCTCGTTGCATCATGCGTACGTAGTCGTTGTGTCTTTCCTTTGAAGCCATCTCCAACAGGTGCTCGATGAAGTACATGATGTTTGCTCGCGTGTTCATGTTGGTCTGTCCGATGGAAGACGGGATTAGCACCATGACTGAGCTTGTGCCACATTATCCTGGCGACGGGACTCACCTTCTCAAGCTGTTCCAATATGCACGAATGCAAGTCCTCGTCCATATCCTTGAATTTGAGCGCATACTGAGCTGCCTTTTGCGCCGAAGCCGTACTAGCATTCAGGTGTTCTAGCTGCGAGCTGAAGCGCATGCGTACCTCGAACGGGTCGGCCATCGTGTCGTCATATAGGTTCGTCAAGTTGGAAATGCGCAGCCTTGTCCGACAGGCTTCATCTAGTATGGACAGGCCATAAAACTGGGGACGGAGGTTGACTTCTTGTCAGTAACTTCTCAGCGCGGGGAGCTCCCGACGCGTTTCGCTAGGGGAAGACGGCAAAGCCGTGCGACAGTGGTGGAGACGATAACAAGGGCGGGAGAGCCAATGCCGCCAAGGGTTCTAGAGAATTTTAGCACTAATGCAGGCCATATATCCACTTTTGGGCACCAAACTAGGGATCTAGTCCTGATGGAGCTAGCTGCGATAGCGACGGTCCCGGTTTAGCCAAAAGGGAAGCCCCATAGAACATTTCGATGTGTCGGTGCGATCTCGGCCCTAACGTTCCCTAACGGAAAAGAGCAGCTCAAGCTTGGATTTTTTATTATCTGAGGAAATAAGATCGGGAAAGACAGGAAACGAAAACTGATTCAATGGGAAAGCTAACCGTGTTTACGTATGTGGTTACGAAACTATCAAAATGGATTGGCCAGTTTGTTTCCCATCCCTAGTGTGCCGCAGCGCCTCGTATTGGATGCCTCCTGGTTTTGCATTCTCGTTCATATAAAATTGTGATTGCTCCTTTTTGCTACCTGATCCAGAGCTTTTCGTTCCTATCTTGTTTTCGTCACGAAAGTCTGTGTTTTCTTTTCCCTTTTTTATTTTTGGTATAAATATCTAGTCTCTTGGGAACATTGTACTCGCGTTTTGGCTTATACAAAAGGAAAGAAGCAAAATAAACCCTAGATCAAAATACACCACAACACTCATCATTCAAAATGTTGGCTATAACACAGCATGCGCATGATGCGCCAGAGCTCTCAATGGCCGTTCTTGGCTGTGGTAAGGACCGATCTATGACTACAAGCCTGACCCACGCTTAATTGACTTGTACAGGTACGATGGGTATTGCCATCCTCTCAGGTATTCTGTCGTCTCTACAAGAGATGAGCGGTCCACGACCCCTACAGACCTGCGGAAACTCAACGCCGCGTGACGAGGTGCCCTCTCGTCTCCCCTCGCGCTTTATCGCTTGTGTGCGGCGTCCCGAGTCGGCGAAGCGCGTGAAACAGGCGTTGTGGGAACACAGCGCCAGCGTGAAGGTCGTGCAGAAAGATAACGTGGCTGCCGTCATGAAGGCCGAGGTGGTGCTGCTGGCCTGCAAGCCTGCCGCCGTCGAGGAGCTGCTGAACGAGCCTGGCATGGGCAAAGCTCTGCACGGCAAACTCTTGATCAGTATCTGCGCCGGTGTAACGGTGCAGCAGCTCGAGATAATCCTGCACGGCGCCGTCCCCGTCAAAGACCCTGAGATCGATGGCCGCTGCCGAATCGTTCGTGCTTGCCCTAATACGACTAGCATTGTGCGCGAGGGCATGACCGTGATCGCGAACAGCGAGCCTCCACTACCTCCTCAGACCTCCAGCCTGGTCACGTGGATATTCAAGCGCATCGGTGATGTCGTCTATCTGCCTGCCTCTAAGATGAACGCGTCGACGGCTCTATGTGCCTCTGGCCCTGCGTATTTTGCGCTTGTGCTTGAGGGTGCTATAGATGGCGCAGTTGCAATGGGTCTGCCGAGAGCTGAGGCACAAAGAATGGCTGCCCAAACTAGTAAGTAATTTCAAGAAGTTGTTTCCTATAATCATGACAATTGCTGACTCTAAATGTTCTAGTGAGAGGTACTGCGGGCTTGATCCTCAGTGGCGAGCATCCTGCACTGGTTCGCGACAACGTCTGTACCCCTGGTGGCTGTTCCATCGGCGGTCTCCTGGTGCTCGAAGAGGCAGCAGTCCGAGGAACTGTATCCCGCGCCGTGAGGGAAGCTGCCTGCGTAGCGAGTCAACTGGGACAGGGGATCGAAGGCGTGAACGGCACGAGACGCTTGAGTTAAGATAAGTGTAGAGGACCGAAGACCTCAGCAGATAGACACGTAATTCGCATGTAGATGGAGTTGGTGGTTGGCTTCTTCATACCCATGTTGTAGTTGATTTCAATATACTATGGACACCATTTATCTCCTCTTAGTCCAGGACATGTGCCGCCAATGCCTCAAAAATGCACCATGCATGCGCCCCCGGCCAGCCCGTTGAGAATCCGCCACGAAGCTGGTATCAAGCCCTGGAAATCAAACCGAACGCAAGAACTCCTTTTCTCGTTTGTCCTACACTCAATCCTACATTGCCTGCCTGAGTTTTCCCCTTCATACAGACCTTCAAGCGTCGCTGATGCGGACTTTCTTACTCGATGGTGCTTCTTCGTCTGCCTGTTTGTCTAATTTCCGCTTTCCATTAGTAGGACTCTTCGGCTCTAGTCGCTCCAGAATCCTAGCGTATTCCCATTCGACATTGTTAACAGTCTCATTTAGCTTGATGATACGCTCCGTTATCTCGAGTTCACCGAGGATGAGAACGTTACGGCGGTAAAGACGTTGTTTGAGCAGTAGCCGCCAGAGCGTGTAGACCTTCTGATCAGCCTTCGGTGCCGGAGGCTTCATCGATTCGGCATCAGCCTGTGGTCGGACAGAAGTTGGGAGTGTTGACATGAGGTGCATCTCCACGAGGCGCCAGAACTGCCGCGGCGCAATCTTGGCCTTAAGGCGCATGTCCTCCAACTTCGCCATATCCACAATTGCATCTGCGGATGACTCTGATGAAATTTGCGTATTGTGGCGGAGGAGGCCACCCTTCTCTGGAATTGATACATTGCTATTAATTCTTAGTGCTGCGAATTCTGGAACATTTTTTCGCAAGTACTTTAGGTCGCAAATGTCTCGAAGGAAGTCGAAATCCTCATTGGGGTCTTCGACTGTAATTTCCTTCGTGGCTGAATCCGCTATATACAGTTCAAATATGGTGTCATAAAGCAAAGCACCGACGCCTTTTCCTTGATAAGGCGGCAGAATGATGAATTGCGATATTCTCGCGCGGCGGGCAAAATTGGCGAAGTCTCCTTGAGGAAGCTCCCAAGAGTCGTCAACCTTTGGTTGTATTGGTGTGTTGTTCTCACGCGCAGTAGATAAGGACGGTGGCTGATACATCCAGAAATCATACACCGTCGAGAAGCCCTGGAAGATGTATTCCGGTTTCTCTGTAGCGCCTGGTACCACCTGCTTCTTGTATACGAGGAAGACGGACCATCTTGCAAGAGAATATTCGGGGTCATCTTTGCCATCGGCGTCAAGGCCTATGTACGACCCGCCTTCTATGAAAAGCAGAGCCATGACCTGGCTACGCCGAATTATTTGCTTGACAGCTGGGTCTGCTAGATTCCCTCGCCATATCTCATAGGTTTCTCCACCCTTCTCGGCCGTCTTGACGAGTGTACCAGGAGGGGTCCAGGTATCTGGCACATCCCTTAAAGCCCTTTCGTATTCGGATCGCGTTTGAAATGCGACTGCAACGTGTTAGGGTTAATGAGCGCGACAAATTGGGGTTCAGCTGACGAACCTCCGGGTAAGAACTCTTTCATAACATCTCGAACATTCACCGCCTCCACCTCACCGACTGCGTTAAACTTCTTGCTGGAGGAGACGGAGAGATGCGGTCGTAGATTGCGGGCATCGTATTGGAGGTTGACTTTTAAGTTCTTGTACCCAAAAATACGTTCGTCTTCGCCGAAGATGGGGTAAGTGAATTTGGGACCGAAGGATGTGATCTTCTCGATCGCGGAATCTGAGGGTCTCACGAGTGAGATCGTGAGCGCTTCATTGGCGTTTGCCGTCCCTAGAAAAGCAGAGTTAGGGAAGTCACTGGGGGCAATGAAGAGGGTTTACATACACTCGTCTTCCATTATGCCGACGGGTTTAAATAGGAAGCCGCGTTATCAAGCAGCTGGTTAGCAAAAGTTCAATTTGCAATAAGAAAAGGAACGCGCCGAAGGGCTTGAATATTGATGTCGTCTACTAGCTGTAATCGATATTGATGACGCGAAAACGCAGGTGTTCTCGAACGTGGGCAGTACGGTAGAAGATACCTAGGATTAATTAACGCGACATCGATCTACTTTACTGGTAGCGCGTCAGGCAGGTACCCTTTGCAGAAATTAGCGTGCCTTCTCGCTGGAAGAGCTTCCGAAAAGTGGATACTGTGTGATCTTGGTTGATAATAGTGGGCTAAGATAGCAGCCCAGTTAGCGGGCAAGGTTGGGAGTGACGTGGTACTGCGAAGCACATTACAGGGGGCGGGTGTGCAAAAGCAACTTCGAAGTCGAGAATCAGTCGCAAAAAAAAAACATCTGATTTTATTACCTAGGTATTCTTTTATACTTTACCCGGCCTCAACCGTTCCGTCCCAGCTCACTATTGAACTGTTTCCCGCCAATCTGCTAGAATTTCCCTTGCTCCAATGTTTATCTCTCCATTTCGGTATATATAGATGAGTTGGTGATCGGGCGTACCTTATCTTCTGTTCAAGGACGCATCGCAACCATGGCGGGGACCGGGTTGTTCCTCCTCCTCCCATTGACAGTAGGTTTACAATGCCATTGCGTCAAATTCATGCTATCTTTGTACGGAACTGACATATGTGCGACGACAGGTGGTGATGACGTTGGCGTAGGTAACCCCGACGATCACGAAACGCATTCCCGCACCCAGTAACTGATGGCAACAGCTCATTTCTAGCCGGCGCGTTACCACTTTCCATGACCCTCTCACAGTCACAGCTGCGATTGATAGCTAGCATAGGCATAGGAATACTAGTCGGAACATCATTGATTGTCATAATACCGGAAGGCATCGAAGCAGTAGCTGAAGCGTCCATTGCGGCGCACAATCCAACACCGAGGAGTTTACATACGCCTAGAGATAGAGCAACGGTCTTGTGGGCAGGGCGATCTCTTGATGCACATAATGAGCCAATTTGGAGCACAGCTTCCGAACAGAAATCGTCGTTAGACGCTTTGGCAATACTGCCGGGCGACGATAACTCAGATACAGCCGTTCGAACTCGGAACCCAGCCGATGAACCAGAAACCCCAGAGGATGCGCCTTCGTCTTCTATAGAAACACCGCCGACCGAAAACGAGTTGCCTACATTCTACATTGGGCTGTCCATGGTCCTTGGATTCATTCTCATGTTTCTTATAGATAGATTACCTCGCCACGCCTCAGAAAACTTCCAACCTCCTCCACCAAGGCATATCAGCCTTAGCAACTTGGGTAGATCCTCGCCATCAACAGATGAGGAGGAATCAGAAGGATTCTTGGGTTCGCTTACACCAACCCCTAAACAGTCTAGAAGTCTCGCGACGACGACAGGCTTGGTGATTCATGCCGCCGCAGATGGAATAGCAATGGGCGCTTCTGTCTCTTCACCCGATAAGAAGTTGGGCCTCATTGTCTTCATTGCGATAATGGTGCATAAAGCTCCCGCAGCATTTGGCTTGACATCGGTCCTGTTAAAACAGGGGCTGTCTAAGCGCGCAGCAAGAGGCCATCTCATAGTATTCAGCCTAGCCTCTCCATTTGGGGCATGGTTAACGTTTATACTTGTGAGCTTCCTAGGAGGTGGTGGCCAAGGAGAAGTAAGCCAATGGTGGACTGGCATGCTCCTACTATTTTCAGCAGGAACTTTTCTGTAAGTTTTGTTTTCTCTCTCTACTCTGTGCTTTTACTGATGGTGATAGATATGTTGCGATGCATGCTATGCAGGAGGGCGAGGCATCGAGCCATGAAATAGGATCTGGCGTAAACGGATATGCAGATGGGGGTGTTTCTCAGAGAAAGCATGCCCATCCCCAGATGAGGGAAACGCTCGCCACCATGATTGGAATGTTACTACCTTTACTAACACAGTTGGGCCATCATCATTGACATCGTTAGCATTGCGCTTGTTGCCCCTATTCACAAACTAGCGTCGGCGTAATTGTAGAAAGGGACGGCTTTACGATCATACGATATGCGACTACGAGGCCGGAAACTGTGTGACGAATTTGGGCAATGTACAACCTGTGATGAATATGTACACAATTCCTAGATATATGCACGTGTCACTGCCGCCCGACTTTGGGCCATGTAAATAACAGTGGAGTATTATTTGGCTCTAATAATTACCCTCAAATCACCCAAATATAATAACAATAAAGAAAATTCAACTGCAATCATACCATACTCCAGTAATCACTTACTTGATGCTTTTTACTTGGTACTAGAGGTTGAACGTTCCATCGACTTTCGGCTTGATAATGATTATATCACTCACTGTCTACTTTATTCGTCACAAGGATGATGTTCCCCCCTTTCCCTGCTTATCTACAAAGAATCACATGAACTGCGTGTGTATGAGGTGATTATCAAGAACTTATGAATGAGTGATGCTATTTATCTTTGGGGGTACAGAGCTTCTGAGGTAGGTGACTTTCAACAGCAGATCATTGATTTCTAATTCACTACGTATTGATTGGGATTAGGCGCGTGGGGTTAGTATTCTTCGTCTAGTATTTTCCCGGCATTTATCAAGACACGCCATGTCGTAAAAGCCGGTACTACTGCTAATCTCTGATTGAAATACATGTGTCATAGTTGTGTACAATCTCAGGTTCGGGTGGACAAAACCACTTAAGACAATATGGCACCTAGGATACTTGTCTTCGGCGTTGGCGGTGTGGGCGCCGTTTACACATGGGTCCTCTCGCGCGCCATCCCGGAATCTGATATTGTAGCCGTCTGCCGATCGAACTACGAGGTAGCCTCACAGAGCGGGTTTACGATCAACTCGACGATCTGGGGTTCTGATTTACATGTGCGGCCGCAAGTGGTGCGTTCCGTATGGGAGGCAGCGGCGGAATCGCAGTCACAGCCCTTCGACTACATAATTGTGACGTCTAAAGCGCTCCGCACAAGCCCCTCGACTGCTGAGATAATCCGTCCTGCTATCACACCCGGCAAAACAGCCGTCGTGCTCATGCAGAATGGCATCGGGATCGAGGAGGAGTACGCCAGTCTGTATGCCGGCGATGACGTCCCGGTCCTCAGCACCGTTGTCTACCTGCCTGCTACGCAGACGGCGCCTGCCACGGTACAGCACAAAGTAATCGAGCACTTGCACGTTGGCACGTATCCGGCGTCTGGGGTTCCGGAGACGCACAAGCGCGCCGCGCAGGCGTTTGTGGACTTGCTGAAGACAGCTGGTGCGACGGCTACCCTGCACGACGATGTGCAGGCGCAGCGCTGGGGAAAGCTTCTCGTCAACGGCTCGTGGAATCCGATTTGTGCGCTCACTAGGCTGAGAGATGTACAGTTCATGCGATCCGGTGGTGGGAAACATGGCGGGGCAAAGGAAAACGAGGAGAACGAGGTTGTCCAACTTGTTCGGGATGTTATGCTAGAGATCGCCAGTGTTGCGCAGGCATGCGGATACAAGGACGTGGACGAGAAGGTGATTGACTTCCAGCTCGGTCGTGCGACCTCCAGAGACCTCCCTGGGATACAGCCATCTATGTTGGCTGATGCTCTGGATATGAAGAGCATTGAGGTCGATGCTATAGTTGGTAATACTGTCAGGATAGCCAGGGAGAAGAAGGTCCCTATCCCCATGCTTCGCACGATCTACTTGCTTGCCCAAGGCCTGAATGCGAGTTTCTCGTTGGCTAAGTAGACAAAGTCAGATAAATATTAGACGACTTGCTTACCAAATAAAATATAGATATTCAACGCATTCGCAGGAAACTGAATAATAAGACGGGTCATAACTTTGTGTTGTCGTAGTCTTTTGTTCGGTTGAATGTTATACAAGATAGGTTACATGTATACATGGTTCTTTCTTCTAGCTCTTCAAGATATCTTCTCGGGATGAGCCAGCCCACGCCATATGCTTTACTTCGTTTATAGATTAGCACTTATTCCAGGACGACGGTAGCGCCAAGCTCCTTCATCGTAGCGACAATCTTCTCGGCCTCCTCCTTGGGCACAGACTCCTTCATAGTCTTGGGCGCACTCTCGACGAACTTCTTGCTGTCCACCAAGCTCAACCCTAGTAGATTCTTGACCTCCTTGATAATCTTGGCTTTTGCACCCGCATCAAATGCTGTCAGCTTGAGGGTGAACAAGGTCTTCTCTTGGGCGGCCGGAGCGGGCTCGTCAGCCTCTTCGACAGCAGCCGGAGCAGCAGCAGGGGCGGCGGCAGCAAAGCCACCGACGGGCAGATCGGGGATATTCAGTCGGGACTGACCACAGCATCAACGTTAGCATGGAAACTCACGCTAGCGTCCCCGGTATGTGTGTGCATCCTGACCTTTAAGCTGGAAACTAGATCGGCAGTCTCAAGAAGGGTCAATTGACTGATCTGGTCAACGATGCCGGAGATCTTGGGGTTTGTGGATACGGCTTCGGTTGAGTTGTGCCGCCTCTGTGTGGACGCTGTGTTCTGGAGGAATGGCGTTGCGACTCTGAATGAAGCACTGGATCGTAGTGATCGCGCACAGCTACGAGCTGCGTATCTGCATGGTACCGACATGGTTCGAAAGGGCGTTGGGGGATCTGAAACCAACTGCGCGTGGGCTGGCGGGTAGTATGGACTCGATGGCGTGAGGCTCGTAATGCACTTAGACTTCAAGAATTTTGTTGGATCACAGCTCTGGCTCGCTGCCCCTGTCGCTAGAGGTGGACCCGATTACCGCTGGGTCCTGCTAAAGATCGGTGGATTCCTGGTGCTACCGGGACCTCACCGCCTAAATTCTAGGGCGGCAGAAAAAGTTACGGGCGAACAAGGATTCAATGCGCCTTATCGCGATACCAAATTCTTATAGTAGGGTCGAATGCAGTAACGATTTCGCCTTGTTCAAGCACATATTTTGTGTTTTCTCAGCAGCCATGGCAACTGTCGATGTGAGCCTACACAGGGCGCAGCTCCTCGACGATGAGGCTCTTTTAAGCCAATTACCGCCAGAATTATTGGAAGTCATCCGCAACCAAACCACCGCGAACTTCCTCGATGCTATCGCCGCTGCGGCGTTGATATCCCGGATTACAAGCCCGATTTTTGTCTATTTCGAGCATGTTTTCGCCGATATCTGCGCAAGATGGCTGCTCAGATCCCGAAATACGGGACAGGAGGACCAGATTATCGCTGCTTTCGCGAGAATCCTCCCATTTGCGCCTCATCTGTCTATTTTCCTAGAACAGTATATAAGTGAAACTTCAGCTGTGGATATCTCTGAGGCACGAGCGTTCACACTCAATTCACTGAATTCACTGCAACCTGGCTACGTGTCCGAGCAAGATCTTCTCAGAGCCCTTGTCGCATTTTGGCGACTCTTGAATTTCAATCAAGGAACTTACGGACCACTTGTCTCACCTTCTCAAATACAAGCCTTCTTCAAACATGAGTTAGCTACTGTGAGATATCTTGCGGTTAAGGTATTCTGCTGCCAGATGAATGCTTCAGACCTAAAGGAAAAAGAACTTATGCAGACACATGTTAATCACGAATCGATTCCTGCTGATTTGCTTCGTTCTCATGTTGATGGAATCCCCGTTGACTTTGCCTTTCTGTCTTTATTTGAGTACAAACGAGCTACTGAAATGGACAACTTCCGCCTGGAAGTGAAAAAAGCTTACGCAGCTAGATCATCTGCCAGTAGTATTCCTGCTCAGCGATTGACAGACCAGGTGATACAATATGGACATATTATATTTCCTCGGCCAAACGGCCCACCTTCTTCACAGTCCAGTTTGGTACATACCCCTACGACCTTGGCGAACCTCGAGAGCCTCGCGAAAAATCTTCAAAATCCCGGGCCAATTCTTCTTCACGGCTTACCCGGATCCGGAAAGACGTCTGTTGTGCATGAACTTGCTCGTGAGCTTGGCACTGAGTCGAGCATGGTGACGTTGCACCTCAATGAGCAGACCGACGCTAAGATGCTTATTGGTTTATACTCGACAGACTCAAAACCCGGATCCTTTTCATGGCGTCCCGGCGTTCTAACTACCGCTGTCCGTGAAGGTCGTTGGGTCTTAATTGAGGATTTAGATAGAGCTCCCAATGAGTTGATGAGCACGCTTCTTCCGCTAGTCGAGCACGGAAAGCTGTTAATACCCAGCCGAGGGGAAACTATTGAAGCATCAAGTACCTTCAGACTATTTGCTACCGTGAGAACTACAAAAGGAACGCATGGCCAGGAGAATATACCAAGTTTTCTTGGCCAAAGATTCTGGAACCTATCAAGCATGACGATACCATCCTACGTGGAGCTGGAGCAGATTGTGCTCGGGAGTTACCCTCTCTTGCACAAGTATACTCCTATCATTATGTCTGTTTACAGACGGCTCTGCAATGTTCTCTCAACGAGCTTTGGGCGCACTACCGAGCGTCCCATTACCCCTCGGGATCTCCTTAAATGGTGCCGTCGGCTCCAAGACATTCTCATTGCCGCCGGCTGCAAAACGGGCGAGGAGCCGATTAGTGAAAGAACAAGAGACTGGATGTTCATGGAGGCCATCGATTGTTTCTGTGGCAGTCTTGCCAAGCAAGAAACCAAAATTGTTCTTCTAAGTTGCATCGCGGAGGAGATGCACCTGCCCAAACAGCTCATGGAACACTACCTTGATGCCTATGTTCCGCAGCTGGATGATAGTCCGAGCAACTTTAGAATTGGAAGAGTTATGTTAGCTAAATACCTCCAGGGCAACAGAATAGGGAAGTCGAAGAAAACCTTTGCAAACACTAATCATGCTAGGCGATTGCTCGAACAAATCGCCGTGGCTGTCAAGTTGCGAGAGCCTGTACTACTCGTTGGTGAAACTGGAATTGGAAAAACGACTGTCGTGCAGCAGTTAGCGGACACACTTGGACATAAGCTTGTTGCTGTAAATCTGTCACAACAGAGCGAAGTGGGTGATCTTATTGGTGGGTTCAAGCCTGTCAACGCCCGTAGTCTTGCCGTACCCTTGAAAGAGGAATTCGAGGATTTGTTTGCATCAACCGGTATCTCAGCTACCAAGAACCAGAAATATCTCGAGCAGATAGGCAAATGTGCCGCTAAGGGACAGTGGAACCGGGTGTTGAAGTTATGGCGAGAAGCGCCAAAGATGTTTAACAAGATATTGGGTGAGCTTCAGACAAAGTCGGAAGCCCAGAATGGAGACTCGGGTGAGCGGCCAGTCGTGAAGCGACGCAAAACGGAGTCCAAACTGCAGTCGCTACTTGATCTAAGACCACGGTGGGAGTCATTCTCAAAGAACCTAGACCAATTTGACATTCAAGTCTCCGGAGGCTCTGGCAATTTCGCATTCGCTTTTGTCGAAGGAAATATTGTCAAGGCCGCGAGAAATGGAGACTGGGTGCTGCTTGACGAGATCAATCTCGCGTCGCCTGATACTCTCGAGAGTATTGCCGACCTGCTGGCATCAGGACCGAACGATGAGCCATCTATCCTGCTGTCTGAAACGGGAGAAATTGAACGCGTAAAAGCCCATCCAAACTTTCGCATTTTCGGTGCCATGAATCCAGCAACAGATATTGGCAAGAGAGATCTGCCACTTGGACTTAGATCACGTTTTACGGAGTTATACGTTGGCAGCCCTGACAGGGACCTCAAGGACCTCTTAACTATCATCAAGGCGTACTTAAGTGGAAGGAGTGCAAAGGATGATCAAGCTGCTGATGACATAGGGAGACTATACCTTAATACCAAGAGACGGGCGGAGGAAAAGCGGCTAGTGGACGGTGCCAACGAAGTTCCCCATTTCAGTCTCCGAACACTTACCCGCGTCTTAACCTACGTCAATGATGTCTCGCCGTTTTACGGTCTCAGACGATCACTTTTCGAAGGCTTTTCCATGGGCTTCTTGACACTTCTCAACAGAGCATCGGAGGAGACACTAGTACCCCTAATTCACCATCACTTGTTGGACCGATACGGTAATGCTCGGTCACTGCTCTCACAGCCACCCAGACATCCAAGCGATGGAAAGGAATACGTCAAATTTCTGAATAGAAACAAGGACCGGCATTATTGGTTACTACAAGGTGCCGAAACACCCGTGGAACGGTCAGACTACATCATTACCCCCTATGTCGAAAGAAACCTCTTGAATCTTGTGCGGGCTACATCGACAAGGCGCTTTCCAATTCTAATTCAGGGTCCTACATCAGCAGGCAAGACCAGCATGATCGAGTATCTTGCAAATTATAGTGGCAATAAGTTCGTCCGCATCAATAATCATGAACACACAGATCTCCAAGAGTATTTAGGGACCTACGTCTCGGATGCTAGCGGCAAACTGCGATTCCAAGAGGGACTGTTGGTGCAAGCTTTGAGACAGGGGCATTGGATTGTGCTAGATGAGCTAAACCTTGCTCCAACCGACGTCTTGGAGGCGCTTAACCGTCTCTTGGACGACAATCGCGAGCTACTTATTCCCGAGACACAAGAAGTCGTACGTCCTCATGAGAACTTCATGCTCTTCGCCACACAAAACCCAGCTGGGCTGTATGGTGGAAGAAAAGCGCTATCGCGAGCCTTCCGCAACCGCTTTCTGGAGCTCCACTTCGACGACATTCCTGAAGACGAACTCGAGACGATTCTGCAAAAGCGCAGCATATACACTGCGCCATCTGACTGCAAGCGAATTGTGAACGTGTACAAGGAATTATCAAGGTTGCGGCAGACTAGCCGTTTGTTTGAAAACAAGGATAGTTTCGCGACACTAAGAGATCTTTTTAGATGGGCTCTAAGAGGTGCGGAATCGCGCGAGGAAATTGCGGCCAATGGTTTTATGCTCTTGGCGGAGAGAGTAAGGAACGAAGAAGAACGCCTAGCTGTCAAAAAGGTTATCGAAGCCATCTTTAAAGTCCAGATTGACCAAGACGAGCTCTATAACTTGCAACGATCGCCGTATCTTCGAATACAGCCTCCAGACAATAGTCAAGGCGTTGTCTGGACCCAGGCCATGCGCAGACTCTACGTTCTAGTTGCAAGTGCTCTTCGTCATAATGAACCAGTACTGTTGGTTGGAGAAACAGGCTGTGGCAAAACTACGGTTTGTCAGCTGCTTGCCGAATCTCTAGGCAAGGAACTTCACATCGTCAATGCTCACCAGAACACGGAGACAGGTGATCTCATCGGATCACAACGACCCATCCGCAATCGTGGAGCAATCATAGATACACTGATGAAGGATGTTATGCAAGCACTCCAGACGCTGCAGCAGGATGTCAATGGTGATATAGATCAACTACTATCAGCTTACCATGTTCTTGACAGCTCGTTGCTAGCCAAACTCCCAGAAGACTTACGGCATCGGATATCTGAAAACGAGGTGAAGAGTAAGGCACTGTTTGAATGGGCTGACGGTAGCCTCGTTCAGGCTATGCGGAATGGCCAGTACTTCCTGCTTGACGAAATATCACTTGCAGACGACTCAGTTTTGGAGAGGCTCAATTCCGTGCTGGAACCACAACGCACCATTCTACTTGCCGAAAAAGGTATTGACAATTCCTTTGTCAAAGCTGATCCAGGCTTCCAATTTCTGGCAACGATGAATCCCGGCGGCGACTTTGGCAAAAAGGAATTATCGCCTGCCTTGAGGAACAGGTTCACAGAGATATGGGTGCCACCCTTGTCAGGTAAAGACGACATCCTTCACATCGTCATATCGAAGCTCAAGCAGGAGTATAAGCCGTTCGCCACAGCTATCGTCGATTTTTCCAATTGGTTTGGCCAAAATTTCCGGTCTACAGCGTCCACAGCCTTCTCAATCAGAGATATCCTTGCCTGGGTAAATTTCATTAATAAAAGCAGAAATCGCGATGGGATTTTCTCTGTTGTTCAGGGAGCTGCGACCGTTTTCGTCGATACACTTGGCGCAAATCCATCAGCGTTGATTGCTATTGATCCTAAAAGTCTGGATGAACAACGTCAGAAGTGTCTTGATAAGCTAAGTGAGCTTCTCGGCTCTGATGCTAGTTCCATTTATCGCGCTCACTTGCACCTTGTTATTGAACCCACTGAGTTACGAATAGGAGAATATGCTATCGAGCGAAAGGCTAACCAGAGCTTTGAGGTTGGGTTTGCTTTGAATGCACCAACAACCAAACTGAATGCGATGAGAGTTATACGAGCATTAGAAGTGCAGAAGCCCATTCTTCTAGAAGGCAGTCCTGGCGTGGGGAAGACCACATTGGTCAGCGCTCTTGCACGGGCCTGTGGGGAGCCTTTAACGAGAATAAATCTTTCAGATCAGACCGACCTGATGGACCTCTTCGGCACGGATGTCCCGGTAGAGGGCGCTGAAGCTGGTCATTTTGCCTGGCGAGACGCACCATTTCTGCGAGCTATGCAAAATGGTGAATGGGTACTCTTGGATGAGATGAATCTTGCTTCTCAGTCAGTTCTTGAGGGTCTCAATGCCTGCCTTGATCATCGTGGAGAGGTCTATATTTCCGAGCTGGATCAAGTTTTTAAGCGACATCCCAACTTTCGTCTCTTCGCTGCTCAAAACCCGCACCATCAAGGCGGCGGAAGAAAAGGGTTACCCAGTTCTTTTGTTAACCGTTTCATTGTCGTGTATGCAGACGTGTTTAGCGATGAAGATTTGCTCCTAATCGCCAGTCACAACTTCCCTAGTGTCTCTTCCGAGACAGTTAGTCAGATGATCAAGTTCATCTCCAATCTTGAGACGCGCATTCTGGTTGAGCGAGCCTTCGGTTCTCAGGGCAGTCCATGGGAATTCAATCTTCGCGATACTCTTCGTTGGCTCCATCTCCTCAACTCCCCTGACCCCCTGCTCTCCATCGGAAAGGTTGACGACTTTCTGAATATTGCTATACGGCAACGCTTTCGAAGTGACAGAGACCGTTTAGAAGTCGACCAGCTGTATGCCGAAGCCTTTGGATCCCTCCCAAAAACCCACCAATTATATCATGACATCAGCGCTTCAGCTTTTCAGGTCGGCTTAGCCTACATGTCGCGAAACAAGCTGCTAAAACCTCTGCGCCTTCCAGGAATCGACCCTGTAACGAGGTTACAGGAGTTAGAATCTCTATTAGTGTGTGTCAAACACAATCTCCCCTGTATTCTGGTCGGTCCTTCGGGCTGTGGCAAGTCGGTTCTTCTCCAGCAAATCGCTGCCCAGGCTGGGAAATCGCTTGTCACTTTTCCGATGAACGCAGATATTGACACCATGGACCTCATCGGAGGGTTTGAACAGTCCGACCCCCTAAGAGAGGTCAACGTTGCTTTAGAACAACTAAAGTCTATATTGGAATCGTCAACCCTCAGTGCCCTGCCGCAAAGCGTTCCTGACGTGGCTGTTGATCTTATACATGCCCTTAAAAACACAAATCAGAAAGTGAATAACCGTGCTTATCTGTTAAATCTGGTTGATCGACTACACGCCCAAACCTCCCCAGGCTCAGATCTTGCAGCAGCACTTGGAGAAGCACAAGATCTTCTCCAACGGTCCACAAGCATTGCCGACCCGAGATTCGAGTGGTTGGATGGAGTTATTGTCCAAGCTCTCCAAAAAGGCGAATGGCTTGTACTCGACAATGCCAATCTTTGCAACGCCTCTGTCCTAGACCGACTGAACTCGCTATTGGAACCAGAAGGGTCTTTGATCATCAATGAACACTGCGGGCCAGATGGAGAGCCTCGAATCATAAAACCCCACCCCGAATTCCGTATTTTCTTGACTGTGGATCCTCGATATGGCGAGCTTTCTAGAGCAATGAGAAACCGTGCCGTTGAAATTTATGTTGACCTACAACCTTCGATTGCAAGAAGCTGGGCTGGGAAGATTGCTGATGTCGAAGCAAGTATAGTGAGGTATAAATCAATAGTTGGAGCTATGGTTCATGACAGTGCCAATGGAACCCGCCTGACCCAGCTGGCTATAGATAGCCTCTCTTTTGACGACTTAAGACTTGGCTCAAGAATTTCGACTCTAGCAAGTTGCCCCATTGTGACAAGCTCGCTTTGCGGAAGTCACCTCATATCTGAGCAAGTTACTAGTTTAACCTGTCCGATTATTCCATCACAGTTCACCGTTGATGTCCTGGACTCGACACGGTCCCTTTTCAAAGCATCAGCTGAGCATACTTCTCATGATGCCGTAGACTTCCTGGTGAGTATCTAATTCCGTTCCCTTCTTTTCATATTCTAACCCTCCACAGACCCTGCATCCCCTCCAGAACTCCCCTATTGTCCCTTTACTGCAGGGCTACTCTTCGGAACTACCATTCTGTTTCGCAACTTCTTACGAGTTATCATGGAATTTGGCCGAGGCCTGGAGCGCTCTTGAGCTACAGAAATCTCGAGCGATCAATGTTCAAATCTCCAATCTTAATCGATTGCAACGTTCGTACGTCGCAGATGAAGTCGCCGCTGTGCAGAAAGATTCAACTATTGGATCGGCTAAATTCCTTGTTGGTGTTCTACGAGCAATCGAGACTTATCTCAGGGGTCAATTGGAAACTCCCGCCTATTCCAAAGTGAGTTTTATTCCTATGACTGTATCTCTACATCGCTAATTATAATAGGAAAACAAGTCTTTTCTACGAGACCTGATTCACTTCTGGAAGAGGACGTTTCACTATCTCACTCAATCACCGTTCGAAGAGGCAACTTTTCAAGCCCACCTAGGCCATATGTCGTCAAATTTCAACGATCATCTACTTAAGGTTAATAAAGGCAGCGCCCATCAACTAGTTAACGATGTTGCTGAGGGGCTGAATGGCTGTTTCCTTGCTGGCTTCAAACTATCGACTGGGTTGGAAATGGAAAGCTTGTGGAAACTACTAAGGCCCATGCCAGTTCAAAGCGAACGCGTGTTTGAGCAGCTCATTCATTTGGAGAGCCTTGCGGCCCGATTCGATCAAATGAAATGGAAGTTAGTAGCTTCTCCGACTGACCTCACTAAGATAATGGACTCTTTTGTCCAAGTTTATCGTATTGTGCGTTTGGGAGAAGCCAATATAGATGGCCTTGTCCAGTCGTTGCAAGCCGAGATTGAGCAGGCAGACAGCCGTTACGCTGACGACGCCGTTCCTACTCCCCCGTTCTTGGCTACTGAGTTTGAAACCATCAAACAACTTACTACCATTGATTACATGCGCAGTCAGAATAGATGTTTGCCCACAGTCACCGACATCATCTCTTTGTCTGATACATCACTGGCCGCCCTCCTGCGTGTGAACAGCGCAACCGACACATCCCAATCATTGCAAATGATAGAAACACTTGTCCGGGACGACCAACAAACTTCGCAATGGAGTGAATCCCTGTCGGCCAAGATTCTACGGAAAATCAGCAGTATTGGCTCAGCCCCCTTAAGCCGTCTCATATCACTCGGAATTGAAGTGCCCCTGCTAGCCGAGCAGATTAGTCGGCATTCAGATCCGCTCACCGGCAACAAGTACGGGAAGCTTAACGATGTGCTATGGAAATTAATGTTGGATGTCTTGAACGTCTGTGATCCTCTTCTGGCCGAGATATTTGAAGTAGCTTGGAGGAATCCGAGCGACAGCTCTATTCTTCAGTTTATTGGGTTTTCCAAAGAAGGCTTGTCATTTCAACTTGAAAAGTTCCTGCCTCATCTGATTGCTGGCCATCTTGACGACCGTTCCAAAACAGTCAATACGCACTTTTTTGCCGCGTTCGTCTCGCTGGTCGCACACCGAGCTAGCAAATACACGGAAAATACTTATTTGGCAAACGCCTGGATTCAGTTCTCTATTGCTTTAGTCAAACTGTACATTCCTGACAAAGCCTTCGATCCACAACTCCGTCCTCTGGTTGAGCTTAGAAGTTTCGACGAGCTAACTGGAAACCTAAATAATCAACTGCAAGCTCTAGAAGAATATGGGAAATTTCAGACCGGCCAGTCGACGAGCCTACGTAGTGAGATCATCAAGGAAGGTATATTGTCTATTGGAACGCGGCCAGTGGCGGTTCAAGTCGCATACCGGCCAAAAACCACTGGCCTCGCTAAGATTCAGTTGGAGTTCAACAATATTCTGAACGTTCTTCTAGGCTCTGATCTCAATAGCGTCCTGTTTGAGCATTCGCTTGGCTCTGATACGGCAACCCAAGAACTGCAGGTGATTCATGATAATATATCAAGGATTAGTTCCAGGTTGGTGCACAACTTCCGTGCATATGAGGACATTACGATGCCAGCAGCTAATATCCTTCATTGCCTGGATATTGGTATATCTCTCGGCAAAGAGGCAAAGGCACAGCCAACAAACCAGAAGTCTTCATCAACAAAGCTTTTGAGCCTGGTACCCTTCATTGGTGGTAAGCCGGAAGCTCCAATTCCGCAACCCATCAGCTCTCTAGGACTAGAATTCTTAGAATATGTTGGAACTGTTAGAAGCGTTGAAGGTCTGCATGGTATTGTTCGCATTCAGCAATCCGTTTTCGAAGCTTTCCACGTATTCTATGGTCAATGGACACAGAAACTTGAAGAGGACAGAAAAGCAGAAGAAGTCAAGAACAGTCTGTATCGTTACCGAGGCGGGCTTGATGATGAAGAAGCAGCAGAGCAGGCAGCTTTTGACGAGCTCTTTCCGATCTTCGACGATGAGAAAGAAAAGCAAGATGTGTCTGAACCTCCCAAGATCAATAACGCTCGAGAGTTGGCTATTAAACTGGCTCGGGCACATAAAGCAATCTTTTTGACTCCCCAAAATACATCGGCGTCTCTCACAAACCTTATAACACAGGTCGCAAACAAAATCTGTCACGCTCCCGATCATAATACTGTGGACCGAGATTTGCTCTCAGTAGCTATCCTAGCACTGGAGGGAGAGGTCGACAATCTCACAAGCACTACCACGCCCACCCACTACAATTTCTACACTAATCCAAATTTTGTTGAGGCCCGAAAACTTGTCACCTTAGTCACCGAAATTCGTGCACGATTTCGCCAACTCCAACATGTCGATGAGATTGGACATCTGCAGCCACTTGCTGACGTTGTGTCGGCCTGCAATACAGTTTTCGAACTGGGTCACGCTGAGCCACTTGCCAAGTTTATACCAACCGTCGAGCATCTCCATGCATTCGTGTATGAATGGCAGTTCGGCGGGTGGGCAAGCAAGACCTATGGTGTCTTACCTCTCTACACCCGGCTGACCGATATGCTTGTCTCCTGGCGTCGTCTGGAACTATCAACGTGGAACAGACTGTTCGATATGGAAGTCATGAAGTGCAACGAGGATGCAGAGTCGTGGTGGTTTATCGCGTACCAGGCAATCATTGCTGCAGCGATGAGCCTCTCTCAAGCTACCGAAGAAATCCGAACTCACTCTTCTAATTTGATAAAAGAACTCGAGAGCTATTTCTCATTGGCACCAGTTGGCCAGTTTGCCGGTCGGCTCAGCCTTTTGAGGCAGCTTCACGCTCAACTCAAACTCCTTGTCTCGGAGTTTCCGGCATTGGCTAGCGTACGTGATGGCTTGGGTAATTTCATCGATTTCTACACTCGCTATGAAAAACCCGTTGAAGACTTGATACGTGGCGGACGAACCCCGATCGAGAAACAGATGAAAGACATCGTGCTTCTAGCAAGTTGGAAAGACACCAATATCGCTGCTTTAAGAGAGAGCGCCCGAAAGTCTCACCAGAAGCTATTTAGAATCGTCCGAAAGTTTCGTGATGTGCTCAGCCAGCCTATGAAGGTAGTCATAGACCAAGGTTTACCTGACGCCAGTCAAGAGGAAATGATCGTCTCGAATATCTCCCATGCGCATCTTTCGATCGATACGGACGCTCTCGATATATGCAACATAAATATCTCTGGCTGGCAGAATGATTACAAGCGATTAGCTAATGTTCAATGCACCGTTCAACTCATGAGAAAACTAAGTCAGATCCCAGAGTCTGTTGTTGACACGGCAGCAGTCATTGACAATTTTTTGTCGAACTTGAATGATCAAATGGTCGAGCTACGGAAGGAAACTCCTTCGCTCCTCAATGATGAAAATAAGAACCTTGTCAAGCACCTCAAGTCACGCAAGAGAAAGCTTTTCGCCGAGACTTTGAAAGCGGTCAGACAGATGGGGTTCCCATATAACCTTGGTCTTGATGCGCTTACCAAACAAGACTCACTCTCAACGGTTCTATCCTCTGCAGCTTCTCTGACAGGCATGAATATGGCTGGGCTGGATAGCATAGACTATCACTTTCACAGAATGTTAGATCTAGCGCCGCGGGTCCGAACTACAGCTCAAAACCACTCAGAAGATTTGACTGCAGCGGAGGTAATGAGAAGCGTCGGGCTACTTGAGGGCATCATGCACAATACCTTGCGCCAGAGAAGTGAGCTCCAGGTAGCAGCTAATGACCTCATATCTCTGAAAGAATCCTCGAATTTACTCACAACACTTGCAGAGGCAAAGAACGGGAGCGAGATCCAAGTAGGCAGGATTACCAGCAATTACCAAAGGTCTCCCGCCTGGCTTGTTGAAATTCTGAGTGTTGGTTTACAACTTGTTGAGATACACGCTAAATTTGGTAATCTTGATAACCGCAAGGTTCTTGATCTCCTCACTCTCTGGAGAGAGAGGATCATCACTCTTTCGACGAAATTAGAATCTCTCATACTCCTTCCTGCTGGTTTGACCACCGCGGACCATACGCGAATTGCCCAAGATATAGAATCTTCCTTCAAGGGGTTTACGGACTGTCTAAATGATGCTTGTCAAGAACGGCCAGATTTGGCTTTCCTACTTGAGCAAATTCAACACTGGGCTGTTATTTCGGAAGAACCAAGCAGAGTTCCAAATATCAGGAGTCAGAGTGTCCATGTCTTGATTCAAAATGTCAAGAAACTCTGCGACAGTATGCTCGTTGCTGTGGAACAGGTCAATAAGGCAGTGTCCACACTACTTAGCTCACCCGAGGAAACCAGTTGGTTGCTCAGACATAACGAGCAGTTAATAGCGTCGATCCGAGCACTTCATATGACCCAAATCAACAGTAGTATCTGTGAGACTCTTGCCGCCTGTAAGATCATCGACTGGAGCGACCCAACCGTCAGGGTCTTGGCGCCATCTCTGATGGCCGCCATTGCTCCCATCGTACAACAGTATGAGAGCATATGCGGCCATTTCATCCACACATTAGTCAAGGACCACCAGATGATATGTAAATTGGGCTTTACTTTGAGCAAGCACTTCACTCAACTTGCATCTCAAGGTTTCTGCACGCCACAAGAGAAGTCCGAGGAAACAGCCGGGCAAAGCGAAAACCTTGAGAGTGGTACCGGATTAGGAGAAGGTGAAGGTGCAGAAGACATCAGCAAGGACATACAGCCTGACGAGGATCTATCTGAGCTAGCTCAGGAGAAGAATGCCGACTCAAACCGGGATATGGAAGACGAAAAGGATGCCGTCGACATGGCTGATGAAGACCTAGAAGGTGACGTCAATAGTGTCAATGGTGAAGAGGAAGATGAGAATGGGTCAAACTCTGGTGATGAGGAGGCTGAAGAAGAAATGGATGAAGAACGCGGTGACGTTGATGATCTGGACCCAACAGCTGTAGACGAGAAGATGTGGGATGGTGCGAATGAAGACGAAGCAGAAAAAGATCAGAAGGGCGAGAAGCCAAAAGGGCAGAAGAAGAATGATGAAGACACTGCTGCCGGTGAGCAACCTGAGGCCCAAGACCTTGAGCCAGAGGATGGCGAACAAGGTAACGAGGACGAAAATGAAGACGCTGGTGTAGAAATGGAGGAAGATGTCCAGCAGCATGAGGAGCCCAATCAGCAGGATCAGAACGTTCAAGATCAGGAGACGCTAGCTCTCCCAGATGATATGGAGATTGATGGGAAGGACAACGAATCTCTTTCGTCGATCAGCGATGACGAATTAGACGACTTATCAGATGTAGACCACCAGGAGAAGGAAGAGAAGACAGCAAGTGATGATGAAAATGATAACGAGGCAGAGACAGAAATGGAAATGGGACCGATAGAGGACAGCAAAGATGACGAGATGGAACAAGGACTAGAGGATGACGATACCCAAGTACAGGACGATGAAGAGGCACAAGAAAATCAGGAAGAAACCCCAGAAGAAAATGAGAAGGCGGAGGAAACGTCTAAGGACGATTCCAATCCAAATAACGAGCACGTTGTTCCAAGCGATTCAAGAGGGGGTGGGCAAGATCAAGATGTTGATCAAAGTGAGGAGCACGATAATCCTCAAGACTCCGCCGCACAAAGAGAAGTTGGCCAAGCGGGCGAGGATGCACCTGATCAAGACAAAACTGAAGGCCAAAAGGGAAGCGTGTCCCAGTCCCAGGATCTTCCAATGGAAACAGAGCCTGATGACGCTGTGGAATCAACTGAATCGAACCCATTCAAGGCCCTTGGAGACGCTCTGGAAAAGTGGCATAAACAGCGACGGGAGATTAAAGCGGCTCAAGAAAACCAGACCTCACAGCCAAATGTCGAACAAGACATGAAGATCCAAGAATTTCAACATTTGGAGAATGATGAAGCTGCTACAGATACGCAAGCGATGGGTACTGCCACCGAAGAGCAAACGCGGCCAGTTGACGATGCTATGGCAATTGATGATGATGAAGACAAGCCTCCAAGTAGTCGAGTCCTGCCCGAAGACAATGATTCCCATGACGAGAATGATATCGATGAGATGGACGTGTCAAAGAACGAAGAACAACCAACCGAGCGGGACGACCACCGAGAAGAACGAGATGCTGGTGTCACTACGCATCAAGGTGCCTTCGACCGAGATGTAGCACCGCCTGCAAATGGAGCACCAATCTCAGAAGAGATCGAAGAAACCATCCAGGAAACTTCTACGCAATTATCTTCTACCCATTTGGAGCCAGAGCTGCAATTGAGAGATTACGAAGAGTCAATGCAACAATGGACAAACTTCCAGACCAAGACACATCCACTTTCGTTGTCTCTGACTTCGCAGCTCCGGCTTATCTTGACGCCTTCGCAGTCAACAAAACTTTCCGGTTCTTATAGAACTGGCAAGCGTCTCAACATCAAGCGAATTATTCCGTACATTGCTTCTAGTTATAAGAGGGACAAGATATGGATGCGGAGGGCAATCCCGACCAAACGTTCGTATCAGATCTTGCTTTGCGTTGATGACAGCAAGAGTATGGGCGAATCCAGTTCAGGCGAACTTGCACTTGAATCTCTCGTCATGGTTTCACGAGCTCTAACAATGCTCGAAGTTGGTCAAATCGGCGTCTTGGGTTTCGGTGCGAATGTATTCATGGCCCACGAATTTTCGGAACCATTCGCATCCCACGATGCCGGCGCCAAAGTTCTGCAGCGATTCAGCTTCCAACAAGATTATACCAACATCCAGTTTCTTGTCCGCCAGACGATTGAGCGTTTCAGGACGGCCCGGCAACAAGGTGCAAGCCGCGGCTCAGAGGACCTGTGGCAACTTGCCCTTATCCTCTCTGATGGCCTTACCCCCTCCTCAGAGCACGAAGACATCCAGGTCCTCCTTCGCGAAGCGATTGAGGAGCGCATCATGATCGTATTCATCATCATGGATGATACGACAAAGAAGAAGGAGCAAAGCGTGTTGAAGCTCAAGAAAGTCAAATTCTTGGGTAACGATGAGATCAAAACGGAATACTATCTCGACACGTTTCCCTTCCAGTACTATCTTGTTGTCCATAACCTTGAGGACCTTCCTGGCGCGTTAGCGGGACTCTTAAGAACGTGGTTCGCAGAGGTTAATAGCTAATACCTCAAAATATTAGTTATTTCATGTACATATTACTATTTGCCATTTCATGCATATGTGTGATGATACTACAATGTCAGCTGATAAAACTCGGTCAACTGGCAAAGCTCAATTAACTCAATATAAGATCTTGAAATATTTAGAATCGAGGTATTGCACCTAGACAGACTATATACAACATCATAGATTGTATTTCTTGAGGAATCCGCTAAAGAACGAATGGATGCCTTGGACATCATTTAGAGGGTTGATTCGAGCAATGTCTAGGTCGTCCGCAGTTAGCATCGGCTTTTGAGTGTGATGAGATTGGCCACCTACATTGATCAGGTCGTACAACGACTAGAGCCCCTTGGCTTGGTTCTATGCCATATGCCTCATATGCATGCCCGTGCGAATTCTTATAGTCTTCATCGTCGACGAATACTTTCAGGATATCTTGATAGATAGTTATTCAGCAATGTTCCCTGCAGTAAGTGCGGCATTATCTCACTTTTCAATTTCCATTTACCTGTTACAGGCGTAAAAGTTTCCGGGACTGCGTTGAGCTCGACGCTAGCACGCTTGGACGATAGGACAAGTATGATGTTGAAGGTGCTGTCTGGGTCGGATCCAGGCGGCGTAAAAGTACGAATGAGTCCTTCCAAATCCGAAGCGAGCTATTTATAGTGAGCGAGCCTGGTCATGAGGTTTCATATGTGTAGAAAGGGCCATGACGAACGTTTTGCAACCGCTTAGCAGCATCAACATCTTGTACATCACCTCCGAAGACCACGAGATGCCACCGTGAGTCGGCGGGCAAAGCCCTCGTCAACCACATAGTTTTCGCATCTCCCACTCGGACAACCTGGGCACTAGGAAGGCGCATGCCAACAATCAACTTCGCGGCCAATGAAGCTTGACTCGTAGCCGCCGCCGTGATAATCGAGTCGTCATACCGGGTTACCAAGCCCGCCGTGTATCGACCTGCTTTCACGAATAGTTCAGGAGTGATGCTGCTACGCCCATCCTTATCGGTCGTAGAGAACAGCTTCGACCAGTAGCGGTCGAAATCGATGAGATCCGCGGCCGTCTTCTGGCGCTCGAGCACGTATGTTTTAAGAAGTTCCGGTGTGGCTTGCTTTCGCAGTACGGCGCCTAGCTTCCAGCCAATGTTGTAGCCGTCCTGCAGTGATACGTTCACTGTAGCACTGGGGGTCAGTTATCGCGGAGACTATTTAACGAGGGGTTTAGGAGCTTCTAGACAGTGTCTTGGCCCTAAAGGAGATATGGTGCTCTGAAAGTAGCTAAAGTAGAAGAAAATGGTTCCGTACTCCCCTGTCCCGCCTTTGGAGAATGTGTGTGACAGGCGTCTCCGCTAAGGAAAACACGGTGGTGCGCGTGGAACTCGTCAGCGACTACGATACTTGAGATTAGTAGTCTATGGGACTTGGCGTACTAGAAGTAAACAACATTGAGAACTACTTACGACGCTGTCCGATCACATACGCAGACCACCAGGCTGTCTCGGCAAATTCCATTTGATAAGGTTGGAAAATCTGCTTGGCCTTCTCGTGTAGTTGGGCCAGTGTCACATCTTTGGCTGCCACGGCACTACTGGAGAGATTAATGTACATACGTGCGAGGGAATCCCCTTCTCGCGGGATAATAAGGAGGCTCCCGGATTTAGACTTGATGATCGATTTCGTCCGGATATCGGGAAAATTCGTCCTCGGGTATACGTCCATTACACCCCAAACTTGATATCGGCCAGTCAATAAAAGGTTTTAAGGGGCTTAGGAAATATGTAGGCCTTTCAAGACAACAAGTAGCTCGGGTAATAATTCTCTGATTCTCGAATAAAAGGATTGGGAAGACTTACCTTCATCGCTACTGTCTCCCACCATTTTAAATCCTAAGGATTTACGGACCTGACTGTGGGCTCCATCGCTACCAAGTGCATATTTGGCTTTATAAACTTGCTCCATGCCGTCCTTCACAGCAGTAACGGTAATGCAATGGGCTTCCGGATCATCCGCAAGGCTACTATCAACCACCACATCCCGAACATCACAGCCGTACTCGATGTTCGTAGCCCCTGATGCCCGCATCGCCTCGTCCGTCAGAAGGGCGTTAATGCGTGCCTGGTTAAGGATGACATGAGGCAGATGGCTTAAGCCAAATTCGGTATCGGGAGTACAATGAGTGCGTCGGATACCCTTTATCTCATCATCGTCGGACCAAAATGTAGCTTCGAGCACATGATACGCTTCCTTGAGCAGCTCTTCTGAGATTCCGAAACTCTCAAAGATCTCGACGGTGCGAACCTGGACGCCGTCAGCTTGCCCGTTGACCAGCATCCCGGGCCGCCGCTCTAGGATCCGGTAAGAGATGCCGGCTCGGGCCAGCCAAACACCGGCACAGAGGCCGGCCGATCCGCCACCCAGAATTAACACGTCAACTTCAGTGGTCGCCATCGTAGAAAATGATATTTAATGATTTGCATTGACTATCTATCCAGATGAAATCTTACTATTTATGTTGCGGAGGGTTGGAGATACCAGAATGAAGAGCCGAATGAGCGCTGCGGGGGAAGCAACTAACACCCCTGGTGTCAATTCCTGTATCCACTACTGGTACACAAAGTATAATTGTTGGATAGGCTCGTTGAGAGTCTATCGTCTACAATGTGTTCTCCTCTTGAATGTACGAGACACATCGTGGGAAGCTAAGCGTATAGGTTGTTCGCTCTTTGTCGACGCCGACGCTAAAAATCCATCCACTGAAAGCTAACACCCACGGATGGGGGGGTCGGGAAAATGGAGTTGCTAATAGTGTAGTATATACGGACATGGGACTTTAGTTCCCCCGATGTTGCGACCGTACGTTGTTGATATTTCCGTAGGTAGATCTGTACGAAGCGATAGGGGCGTTAGTCACGCCCCTACCTTAACCTTATAAGACTACGATATTGTCTCGTGAACATCCGGCTTCGCTAGCGTGATAAGGCTGGTCCGAGAAATCCGAATACTCGGGATTTGAATTACAATGAGCCGAATGCGGTCTTACGTTGAATATAGGATACGAAATCAACAGGCAATATCCGACCCCGGGAGAGGCAGTATCAATAACGGACGAGTAAAGCCAATCAGGGGACACATAATACAAGATAACTGACCCGAAAGGGGCACAAAACGCGCCGCCATTGCACTGACCCTCAACCCCTGCGCGACTTAGCTTACGGGCGCATGCCGCCTGACTCAGCCAATTTTCACTCTGTAAGGGCCGGCCCGAGTTGTTTTCGCAAATTTGACGTCATATTGACTCTCAATACATACTGTAGCAGACGACCTGATGGGTTATTATATAGAAAGAATATGAAGGCATCTCTTTCAAAAAAGGCGGTTATTAGACCTGCCCAGACCATTTTAATCAGAAGGACCAATCTGAATATTGTTAGAGCTTGACGGATAAGAAGCGGCAACCTCCATGGGAAGCATCATGAGAGTAACATGTCTTGTGCCTACGAGGTTAATAACTACGCCAGCTCCTCGGCAGGTACTAGCAAGATGCAATATTCGTGGGAAATGGAGTGGCGTTGCTGGCAGTCTACGGATGGCCAGCACCATAACCGACACGGTCCCGATAACCACAGATGGTAAATCATCAGGTATTTATCTACGAGAATCCTAATCAAATGGTATATAGGGGTGTCTAACGACTTCATAGGTCGAAAGGAACGCGTAGTAATTTTAGGTTCAGGCTGGGCTGGATATGCCTTTGCTCGGACTTTGGACCCACGAAAATACGAGCGAATCATGGTATCCCCTCGCTCGTACTTCGTCTTCACGCCGCTGCTCGCAGGCACCGCCGTGGGGACGCTCGAGTTCCGCGCTGTCATCGAGTCAGTCAGGAGGTTGAACCTTGACCACTATTACCAGGGCTGGGCGGACGACGTCGACTTCGCGCGTAAAGTGGTTCGAGTTGAGGCATACACATCAGGTGACCTCGCCTCGAGGACGACACCGCAGCTGCTCCCGCGCCAAATGACAAACGAGATAGAAAAGGGGCCCCTGTTCGACCTGCCATACGACAAGCTCGTCGTCGCCGTCGGCGCGTACGCCCAGACGTTCAGCATCGAGGGTGTGAAAGAGCACGCTAACTTCCTGCGGAATGTCGCCGATGCCCGTAGGATTCGGATGAAGATCCTGCAGCGTTTCGAGACGGCGTCCCTGCCCATCACGACGGACGAAGAGAGGCGGAAATTGCTGCATTTTGCGGTCGTGGGTGGCGGACCGACGGGCATCGAGTTTGCTGCGGAACTGCACGATCTCATTCGCGATGATCTCAACAAAACGTACCCGGACATAACCAAGTTCGTGAAAATCACCGTGTACGATGTTGCGCCTAAGGTGCTGCCGATGTTCGACCAGAAGCTGGCGCAGTACGCCATGGACACATTCCATCGTGAACGCATAGCCGTCAAGACGGAGCATCACCTCACGCGCATCCGGCCCGATGATGATTGTGCCGGCTGTCTGAAGTTGAAGTTCAAGGAGTATGGTGATGAGGAGGTCGGTGCTGGAATCGTGGTCTGGAGTACGGGACTCATGCAGAACCCGCTGATACATAAACTCGGATCGAAAGTCGAGGAACAGCTGTCAGTTACGGGGGAAAGCATATCGGGAGCCGCACTGCAACTACAAATGGACGCAAAGACGGGCGGGATCGTCACCGATTCTCATCTTCGCGTGACCACGATCCCACAAGCGCCGAGGAAACCCGGCGAGCAGAAGCAAGAGCAGAAAGTCAGCGTCCTGCCAGACGTCTACTGCATCGGCGATTGCGCGGTAGTTGCTGGCGAGCGATACCCCGCGACGGCGCAAGTGGCCAGCCAGCAAGCGACGTATCTCGCGAAGCGGATGAACAAGGGAGATTTGGAGAAAACCCCATTCACCTTCAAGAATTGGGGCGTGATGACCTATCTTGGAAGCTGGAGGGCGATACACCAGAGCAGCGCCGACGAACTTACCGGAAGGGCGGCCTGGTTCCTTTGGCGGACGGCGTATCTTACCAAGAGTATGACTGTTCGAAATAAGATCATGGTGCCTGTGTATTGGTTTATGTCGTGGCTCTTTGGACGCGATATATCACGTTTCTAATGAATTTGGATAGCAGTGTAAGGATGGTGTTCTCCAATTCAAACTGTAATTTTCCGTATAATAGATTGAGAGTATTTTATTTCTGATGTGAACTACTTGTCGAAGAATATCTAAATAAATAGAACAATCGTGATGATGATGTGAAACCTATAATATCCTCTGGGCTGGTTAAATCTGAACATCTCTTGTTTCGATATGTTTAAGCCGTACGCAATAGATTGGAATATTGTTCTTGGGAGATCAGACCTCATTTGTTTGAAGAGGAAGATTCTACATATATACAAACTATGTTACATGATACAACAAGTGGTATTTCTAATGCCACCGCGCAGAGGGGAGGTAATACATCAGCTCATCTTAACGGCGCCAATCCCACCGCACTTCGCACAAGCCTCATAGTCTCCTCAGCATTCTGCCGTGCGACCTCGGCGCCCTCAGCCTCGATATCATCCAGATACTTGCCACCCTGGAGCTGGATTAGTTCTGTGTACCGCTCACGGATACCGCTCAGCTCAGTCGTCACGGCCTGGGCGCACCAAGCCTTGAGGTCGCCTAGCTTGGCTCGCATGAGCTCGTCAGCCACGTCGGCGGCCGTCGTCGGCTCAGGGCTGCATTGCGCGATGAGCTCTAGGAGATTCGCGACGCCGGGTCGCAACTCTGGTTCGTACGTCACTTCATTCAAATTGTCCGTTACCGCGCTCATGATCCGTTGTGTGATCTCCTGGGGCGACGACGTGATGAGGATCCGGGATTTCTCGTTACGAGACGATTTGGACATCTTCTGGTAGGGGTCTCGGAGTGACATGATGCGTGGTGACGGAGCTAGGGGTCATGCGGTTAGGGCGGGCTAGATTCTCGGGGAGGTAAAGAAGAATAGGGGAGGGAGAAGACAGGTAACTTTGTTGGCCAGTGTAATGTGACATACTTGTTATAGTCTCAGGTGGGACGAATAGTTCTTGGTTATACGTATGATTGAAGTTGGTCACACATTCTCTTGCGAACTCTAGATGTTGCCTTTGGTCGTCGCCGACCGGCACGTGTGTAGCGCGGTGGACAAGAATGTCGGCGGCTTGAAGAACTGGGTAGGAGAACAGACCAAGCTTTAACCGCGAGTTTATTGCATCTTCTATGTCTTCTCCTTTGTTTTCCGCTAGAAGTTTGCTCTGTCGCCTGAATCAATACAATGTACGGACCTTAGGGGAGCGACAAGACTGAGAAATGACTGACCTTGTACTGCGTCATCCGGCTTAGGTATCCCATGGATGCCGTGCAGCTCAATATCCACATGAGCTCACTATGTTGCATTACCTTCCCATGACGAGTTTGTTAGACTTATAGATCGTACCATGGGGATTGACGAGTAAATCGGCTACGCACCGATGACTGGTAAAAGAGGATCGACTTCTTAGGATCCAACCCAATGGCTATCAACGCAGCCAGCATCTCCCGCCTACGGTATCTCAGTGTCTCGGCATCCTGCGGCACGGTGATAGCATGGAGATCGACGATAGAGAACAGCAATTTGTCTTCGTCGCCCGCCAGGTCCTGCAGACGCTTCCATTGACGCATGGCGCCTAGATAGTTCCCTAGATGCGGGATGCCCGTGGGCTGGATGCCTGAGAATATAACCGCATGGTCCAGCTGGCTGCTCTCAGCAGCACTTGAGATGCATCGCCTATGCGCTGATGATAGTAAATGTCGTGCTGCTGAGACTGGGAGACGTCTGCAGCACGTGCGTGCTATCGGCAGCATCTATAACAGACAGTAGTATATTATAGGCTTTCACAATTAGAGTGGACGCTATGCCTCATCTGTAGAACCCTGTAAGATGTCAATTCATAAGATAATTATATAATTTAGATGGCTGACTTACTCAGTTCTAATGATATTTTCTCCGATTCTTTCAAACTTATTATCTTTTATCAAAGGCGATTGCACGAAACGATGTGAAGGTTGAAGGGTGAAGATTTTAGTATGAAGTGTGGGCCAATCGTGTAATAGCTCACAGCTTACGCAGGGAAGCCCAATGTGCTGGTAGACAACCCCCTGTTGGAGATATGGGTGCCTTTGGGTAATCTATTAGTCGAAATAGTTGGACAGCAGTATACATGTGGACTCATTATACAGAATCTAATTGATTTACACTAATTGTTCTACAGCCAGGTTCATGTGGTATATACGCGCAGCGTTTCTGTTGATCCCTGCTAATATTTTCATGGTGTGTGCTTGAATCTCTCGCTCTCCAACAACTCTTTGACTTTCTCAACTGTCCCTAGAACTTTGCTCTGTCCCAGAAGCTCCATCTTCTCATCAATTGATTTCTGCATTGATGGCAGCTCTGAATCCATCTGCTTGCTAGTGTCTAAGATACTGTTAGACCATTTGCTATGAAGCCAATAAAATGTCTTTTGTGCCACAACTTACCAAGGGAACCATATTCCCACATGTTAGCCTTCATACCAATGCCATAGTAGGCGTGCTTCTGCAGAAATGCGAGCCACACCTGTACCGTCTCCGGATGCCCATCCCTAATCTGGATCAATCTCCTCCTTGTAATACGCTCGAAATTCTCCTGCGACTTCTTGAAAATGAAGTGCGATCTGGGTACCGTCCACCTTTCTGTGATCTTGGGCAGGGGCACCGGCCCGAAGGCGGGTAAGTTGAGGTAGTAGGCGGCTCGCAGGGCGAAGTCGCAGAAGAATTCGAGGTTGGGTATGCTGTATGATCGAAGCTGAAGATCGCACGAGGGTACACCGTACTCGGCTTCTCGTCGGAGCGGTTGGAGGTATAGCGCCTGAACAGACCGGGGAAGGCGGACATCACTCTCTTCGTCGGGATCAGGAAGTTCGTTCCTGCGATAGTATCAGCATGTAATCGCTGTACACTCGTTGCAAAGTATACCTACGTTAACTGAACTGGTGTGACTTTTGACTCAGCCCTAACCATATCACGAGTAAGTCCTCCATTGCGACACTATAGAACCATGTCAAGACATAATCAAGCGACTCACACCGAAGCCTGTGAACGTGTGTTCACCAAGCTAGGAAGAACATGTCGAGTCTGGCCGACCTACGACATGTTAGCTACAGTACTGGTATCGCGCCTGAATAATCGAGTGGGAGCCATACAATCGGCCGTGACAAGATTTGCCGTATTGGTCTTATGATATTTGCCCTGGACATGGTGCTGCGATTGCTGTACGCATTCGTCTGGGCTACCCAATTCGCGATCCAAGAATTGACACCGGCCGATTTGAGGACCTCCTCTAATGCCCCGAAATTTGGGCCCCATTATCGATAAGCATATTACAGGTACGTACCTCAGATGGGTCCTAGAAAGAGCAAACCGGGGGAACCGCACTGCACTAACCTTATTATGTACCTAATTAACAACCTTGGAAGCTTACAAGTAGACAGTTACCTATTCATAGGTACCTACCTATGTAAGTGCTCTTTCACATTGGACGCTTTCTTTCCGTTGTTTAAAAGCAGCAAACGCCAAAAAAGTATCTCATTTCTTATGTGAAGTATCATATTCATACTAGAATTATATCCATACACAACGGTCTAGCATCGTAGCTGGAGAATCAATTCGAATAGGAACTCGAGCACATGTGTATCTGTCAATGCACTAGTATTGAAGTTATAGGTACCTATTATGCAAGGAGCTCTCCCACCTTCACCCCACATCAACATCAACAGTGGCGCCTATGACTTGACCTCCCACTTTCAACATCTCTATCTCAACAATAATAACAACACCCAATCTCTAGATTTCGGTCACCTTGTTAGCCAAGATGGAAGTGGCAATGAAATCTTGGGGTCAGTACCGTCCTATTAAAACCATGACCTAAATCTTCGTTGCCTTGTCCGAAAGCTTCTGCTAATACTTATCCCCCCTCATAGAGCTCGACAACGACGTCAAGCTCGTCGACCCAACACGAGATGCACTCTACAACTACTCTCCACAGCGGCAAACGGAAGCCAACGAACTTCGGCCATGGAAATCGGACCCCCATCACTTCAAGCATGTACGGATCAGTGCCGTAGCACTGATAAAGATGGTCATGCACGCACGGGTGGGGGGCTCGATCGAGGTGATGGGGCTGATGCAAGGCTACACGGATGGCGATACCATCATCGTGACCGACGCCTTCGGGCTGCCCGTGGAGGGCACCGAGACGCGCGTCAACGCCCAGGACGACGCCAACGAGTACATGATCCAGTACCTGCAGCTGTCGCGGGACCAGGGCAGCCGCTTGGAGAACGCCATCGGCTGGTACCACAGCCACCCCGGCTACGGATGCTGGCTCAGCGGCATCGACGTCGGCACCGAGCAGATGCAGCAGCAGTTCAACGACCCTTTTGTCGCCGTCGTTATCGACCCCGACCGTACCATCAGCGCTGGCCGCGTCGAGATCGGTGCCTTCCGCACCTTCCCCGAGGGCCACGAGGTCGCCCCGTCGAAGTCGACAGCGGCTGGTGACGATAGCAGCGCGACGACATCGGTTCCGCTAGCAAAGGCAGAGGACTTCGGCGCCCATGCAAGCAAGTACTACGCCCTCGAAGTTTCGCATTTCAAGTCAACGCTCGACACCCACCTGCTCCAACTGCTATGGAGCAAATACTGGGTGCAGACGCTATCACAGAGTCCGTTGCTCACGAACCGAGATTACGGCAATAAGCAGATGCTGGATCTTGGCTCCAAGATTCGTCAGGCGACTCAGTCTATCCAGAGCAGTGGTCGAGGAGGTGGTCTCTTCCAAGGCACTAGGAAGGTCGACACTGAGATGGAGAAACTCGCACAGACCAGTCATTCTGTCACGATGAAGGAGAAGCAGGGACTCATGGCCAGCGAGGTCAAGGCTAAGATTTTCAATGGCTTGGGTTCTACTACAATAGCGTAGAGTGGATCTTTGCGGATAGACAGCCGTCATTAGACGAGAAAAAAGGTTAGGATACCATGGGCTCTGAGTTTCAGAGCACTTTCACGCAGCACGAAGCATAGGACGGCGTTAATGGATGGTATCGACCAATCAACGAATCAATCAGTCAGGTTGGTATTAATACAGGAGTTCTTCATGGTCTAAGAAATGATACATAATTTTTGATCAACATCAATCAAGAGTTCCAAACTATACACTTGTGGTGATATGTGCAAAGCCGCCACGTTCACGAGTCGCAGCTATCTTCTTCTCGGCTTTTGGCAACTAGACCAGCTTGCCGCACACGATCTAGTGTTTCTTCCTTGCCAAGAAGCACCATGCTTGGTATCAAGGCAGGACCAGCCGCAGACGCAGTGACTACCCATCGCAGGAACTTCCAACCCCAGGCGTGGAACGGCTTCTCTTCCGAGTAATAGCCTATCGACTTAATAAGCGGCCCGATGGTGCTCTTAATATTCTTCTCCGTCCAATCTGTTTCCGGGATGTCCTGGAGCAATCCTAGAAGTGTGGTAGTGAGTTCGGAGAGTGTCGGCTCATGCACCGGCCCAGTGCTCTCTTGAATAACGATCTTATTTAAGAGGGGCTCATACTCCTGTAGACGATGTTCGTGCTCATTATGAGGGATAGCCCAGATGAGCCACACATTTCTCTTTAGGTAGTCCGAAGGTGTCGTGTAAGATTGGCCGTCCAGTTCAAAAAGCGCCCTGAGGTAACTTGGAGAGACTACGGGTTCTGATCCTGTCGGGCGTGCAGGACCAACTAATCCTCCGATTGACAGGCCTAGATATCCGTCCGGTCCGCAGCCATCATTCTCGTCTCGAATCTTCAGATATCGCTCTATCGCACTTGATAGGTTGGGCAGAATCGAGGCAAACACGGCCTCTTTATCACCGCTTTCGCTCAGAGATTTGCGCAGGTGGGCTTTTTGGAAGAACTCATTCTTGCTATTCACTGTAACGTCGCCCTTGGTAAATCGGAGGTGAAACTAAAGTACGGCTGTTAGAGATATTCTGGCAACGACAAAACTCATGTTAGAGTGTGTGTGTTACCTTTTCTATCATGTCGTTCATGTTCATGATCTCTGATTTCTCCCCGCTATTCCGGCTTGGGGACCAGCCTAACAATAACACGTAGTTGAGCAGAGCTATCGGCAGGATGCCCTTCTCTTTCCAAGAAGACAGGTTGAAGCTTCCGAAACGTTTACTTAGCTTCTGCTTATTCTGGTCGACTAGCAGCCCGACGTGGGCGAACTGGGGATGCTCCCATCCAAAGGCGTTGTATAAAGCTACGTGCCGTGGTGTTGATATAAGCCATTCCTTCGAGACGTTTAGTGAGTTTTTGTTTATGATATTGCCTAGGTGAGAGTGCACATACAGCCCCGCGAATTACGTGTGTAATTTTCATCAGGTGGTCGTCGACGACATTAGCGAAGTGGTACGTTGGGAACCCATCCCTCTTTATTATGATGAAATCATCCAGTGGGACGGGGCTCTTGTATGTGCCGTATACGAGGTCCTGCACTGGAGGAGCTTTGCTATCAGACTTGAATCTGATACAATGCTCTTCTCCATTCGCTGCGCGTTGAGCGGACTCTTCCGTTGAGATATGTGAGCATTTCTTGTTGTAAACAGGGTCTCGCGACTCATCCAGAGCCAGTTTCTTCATGGTGTCAAGCTCTTCCGGAGTGCAAAAGCATCGATAAGCTTGGCCATTTTTTAATAATTGATTGGCATGCTCTTTATACGTTTGCAATCTCGAAGACTAATAATGTGGTCAGCATCGCGCGGTTGTTTTATGCTGACTTATGAGCCAGGAGTTGACATTACCTGCTTATAAGGCCCATAGGGTCCGCCAATGTCGGGACCTACAATATTGAGTCAGCATGAGAGGAAAAACGCAATCAATGTTCTTGATAAAGAGGTTCACACCTTCGTCCCAATTAAGTCCAGCCCATTTCAAATCCTCGTACAGCCTCTCCTCGGCATCTACCACGAGTCGCTTCTACGAAAGAGTTAAAAAAGCAATGTTTCATTCACGTTCATGTATCAGGGCATTTGTCCCATACCTGATCTGTATCTTCAAGTCTAAGTAAGAATTGACCACCCGTTGCCTTAGCAAGCAAATAGTTGTAAAGGGCCGTCCGCAACGAGCCTATATGTACATATCCGGTGGGTGATGGTGCAAATCGGGTCCTCGCTGGTGTAGATGGTAGCAGAGATGTCGGTCCACTGCGTGCTGGGCGGCCGGAGAAATTGCTTCGGCTGAAGATGCGGCAAGACTGAGGTAGCGCTTGCCGACGGAGAGTGCCCCGAAAAATGTACAGACTACTACTCATGGCTATCATACGGGCTCGTGTCTATTCATCATTTCTTCGTTGGCCTGTTCGTCGAGTTCTGGTCCATGCAGGTGTCCGGCAATGCATATCGATAAGACGACCCTGTCTCATTTATTTATAGGGTAATGCATTCATTGTATGAGGTTTTTCGACACCAAGATGGACAGTGGGGCTAGCGGCAGGTGGGGTATAAGTGTCGCCCACATTGCACGTGTGACGGAGCAAACCATAACCTAGGTATATCCAGATGTTGACCTTGAAAGATGTGGGATACCTGTTTGTGATCACGCAGTATAACCATACGTAGCAACTTCTAAGGTTAGGTAGTAGGGTTTATTTCGAGGGCTTGGACGTTTCTCAAGGAGTTCATAAATATACATACCTAAAATTGCGCAAGATGATGTAGTTATCCTCACCAAAGCTTTATCAACATCCTTGTTACCCGCAATCGGTACTGCAACCGAAGAGGTGGGTGTTAACTTCCATGACTGCATGCATTACATATGTACTTAGGTTGCCATCGATGAGTTGTACATGATTAGCCCCAGATAAGTTCTGGAAGCAAAAATTTATGCAAGACCTACTACTAGCGTACCATGGCAAATACCTCTGTACGTTAGGATGAAGACCGTAAAAAAGTCATCAGCCTTGTATATCTGATTGATGGTTACAAATTTTCACAGCCCGTGCTTTGTAACCACGCAGCCGTCCAGCTTATATATTCGGTAGTACAACCCACCTGTTAGCTGACTGGCGTACTTGGGAAGTCTCCTGCCCCACCATATTTTTCTTTATCGAAACCTACAAACCACCAACTCCACTATATTCCGTTTGTCGAGAGACTCTGTTCATCTTCCACACCTCATCGCCAGCAGTCCTAAATAGCCACGATGGCGGAACCTGGATCTGGTGCAGACCATGACCTGTACGGTAAGAAGCCTGTTGTCCGCTATTCTCGTGACGATAAATCACATATTTGTGTGGGAACCTCCTGGCTAACCTGCGTTTATAGAACTCCTCGGCGTCGACAGGTCGGCCGACTCAAATGACATCAAGAAAGCCTATCGCAAGGTCCGTTCCTCTACGTCTGCCATGCACTTCTGTTCAGTATGCTGATTCTTGACCAGCTTGCTTTGAAGCACCACCCGGACAAGGTTCCCGAGGACCAGCGAGAAGAGTCCGAGCACATGTTCAAGCTCGTAACCCAAGCCTACGAGATCCTGCGAGACGACCAGAAGCGCGAGATGTACGATAGACACGGAATGGCTGCATTTGACGGCAGGGGTGGCGGCGGGGAGGGTCCCGACATTAACGATATCCTGGAGCAAATGTTCGGTATGGGTATGGGTGGTATGGGTGGTATGGGCGGCATGGGCGGCATGCCTGGGATGGGTGGCGGACCCAGACGGCCCCGACGTGGACCTGACGAAGAGTCGAAATATACTGTTAGTCTCGAGGACCTCTACAAGGGCAAGACTGTCAAGTTCGCCGCCGAAAAGTCAGTGGTCTGTGGCACTTGCAAGGGTTCCGGCGGTAAGGACAAAGTGAAGCCAACACAATGTGATCGCTGCAAGGGCAACGGCATAGTGGAGGTGCTCCGCCAGATGGGCCCGGGCCTGGTAGCCCGGGACACTGCTGCATGTGACAGATGCCAAGGCTCCGGTAACTACTTCAAAGAAAAGGACCGCTGCAAGAAGTGCAAGGGCAAGCGGACGGTAAAAGAGACGAAGCCTTTGGAGATCTACATCCCCCGTGGTGCGTACCAGGGCGAGCGCATCGTCTTGGAGGGCGAGGCCGACCAGCACCCTGATCAAACGCCAGGCAACCTCGTCTTCGTCCTCATCGAGGAGCCGCACGAAGTTTTCAACCGAGTCGGGAATGATCTCTCGGCGGATCTAGAAATCACATTGGCTGAAGCTCTCTGTGGGTTTTCACGCGTCGTCTTAACCCATCTCGACGGTAGAGGCATCCAGATTTCCCATCCACGGGGCAAGGTCTTACAACCTGGCCAAGTGCTGAAGGTGTCAGGAGAGGGTATGCCACTAAAACGCGGGGATGAGAAAGGTGACCTATACCTGGTTGTAAAGGTCGAATTTCCTGAAGATGGTTGGCTTAACGATGACGCCGCCTACGAGTCCCTCACCAAACTCTTGCCAGCCCCCACTCACGATATCAAGGCCGACGAAGTCGATGAAGTCGAGTACGACGATGATGCCGACATTGATGAGGTACGTTTCGATCTAAAAGCCAAAAGTTGATAGACATGACACTAACATGAAACAGATGGGAGCCAATTCCGGCGATCCTCGATATGCCGAGGGTTGGGAAGATGACGACGAGGGTGAGGGTGGAGCGCAGGCTCAATGTGCACAGCAGTAATGAATTATGAGATACGATTTGGCATTGTCAGCGAGATCACAGAGTCACCATGCTAGCCAGGTTTATGAGGATACCGATACGATGCCCGTCAAAGGCGATGGGCGAGTCGTTTTGGCATTGACGGTTTCACTATGGTTATCGAAGCGATCGTTTCTGGAAGATAGGCTAGACCAGATAGAATGCCTACAGAAGGCGAGACATGAATAATTATCCCTTTGTGATAAGTCATCTGATAGGTAGCACCTACACGATGTTTCATGGGGATGAGGTTTCCATTATATAGATGGCGGCGCACGTTACATTGCATAGACACCACTATATTCCTTATCAACACGACAGTCCGGTGTGCACGCCGATATGTCTGATCATTGGCATTTTCCTTCAACGGCTATAAATGTATATCTTTGGTAGGACAGGATAAATTAACCACTCGACGAGAGTCTACCTAATTGGCATGTGAAAGGTGAGACATGTCCGATGCAGCAAGCAGAAAATGGAGTATGTAATTAGATGATTATATCGGCTTATCTGGGTAATTAAGTCTCAGAATCACAGCTGCATATGCAGTGTGGCTGGTGTACGCACAAGCCACCACCACAAACCTCTGGTATTCGCTAAATTTCCCCACTTACCTAAGACTCGCACAACGCCCACGAACTTTTTCTCAACCTGCGAGACCAGATACCCCCGACGGCACAACACCAACACACCCCATCACGGCCGACGAGAAACCGCAGTCAAGGTAAGCCGCATCCATGCCGTAATTCCGCTCTATCGACTTCCACATGCTCAATTGCCAAATAATATTGCTACACCTTTCTAACTAACTATTACAGATGGTTGCCAAGCACGTTCCCATCGTCAAGAAGTACGTGCGAAATCCCCCCTCCTGAACGCTGAACGCCATCGAAACAAATGCACAAACACAATCCCGCCCCTCCCTCTGTGCGCTAGCCGGTCTGTTTATGTGAGGAGAAGTCGAACAATTTGTTAAGGGAAACTTTCGATGCGCACATGCGACTTAATACCCTTCTCCCCACTCCAACGAAGAGACCTCGCACGATTCCGATTCAGCCTATACGCAATCGAACAAGACTATTGTTGTTGGACGGGTTGCTGACCTCACGAACAGGAAGACGAAGAAGTTCAACCGTCACCAGTCTGACCGGTTCAGTACGTCTCCTCCCACGTCACAATTTAGCTAGGGCCGAGTGCTAACCCTTCTCCAACAGAGTGCCTTTCTGTTAGTACGCCGAATCGACGTCTCCATAACACGAACTAATTAGTGCCATCATTAGTCGAGCTGGAGGAAGCCCAAGGGTATCGACAATGCTGTCCGCCGTCGATTCGTAAGTTGTCACGACATGATATTCCAAAAATGTAGTACTGACAACTAGCGCACAGCGTGGACGCATGGCTATGCCATCGGTACGTAGATGACTTCGGCCAACACACGACTAACCCGGCCGGTTTTTCTTGGTACGGAATCGTAACTAACAACCTATAAGATCGGTTACGGTAGCAACCGCAAGACCCGTCACATGGCCCCTAACGGCCTGAAGGTATGTTGATATTTATCTAGATAGCAAACCATGCTGACCAGAACAGGCCTTCATCGTCAACAACACCAAGGATGTTGAGCTGCTGTTGATGCACAAGGACACATACGCCGCTGAGTACGTACCACTGGATACTAAAAAAGACTATCACTGGGGAACTAACACGCAATAGGATCGCCCACAATGTCTCCTCAAGAAAGCGTGTCGATATCATTGCCCGGGCCAAGCAGCTGGGAGTCAAGGTCACCAACGCCAAGGCCAAGGTTACTACTGAGATCTAAAAACTGGATGGTTGATATGGTGACTATGGAGTTCGGTTTTCTCGTTTTCGGCACTTTGCATGTATGGGAAGGATTCATACTCTGCGGTCTACGGACGGTTCGAGCTAGCAATTTCGTGCTAGGGAATGCAACACGAATTCTACGATGAAAATCACTCTATTATCAGAGGCTCGAAATGATTAGGAAATGCTCTGATGAACATGCTTCATGGGTGCAATGTTGCCCGGTAGTCAATAAGCATGCACGTATGGATTATACGACCAACCCAACACTCATGAATGCCAGCGACAAGATCTTCGAAAACGACAATCGAGACTACACAAGGATGACGGTGTTCAAGCAGGGTACTGTCAGCTCTCCTATACTTAGCAGGTCCTCATGTCAGCTGTCTCGGGATGACATTGGGTCCTTTACACCAAACTTAAGTACTGTTGGGGCAACTTTTATCTACATAGTTGTCTCTTTAGGAATGCAAGCCCGAAAACTGATATAATGTCCTTAAAATGCTTGGAGTTGTGATATATTCCCGTTTCGCGTCTTATTTCAGCACCCAAGCTGGCAGTGCATAATAACTTCAAAGTTGGTATCTTTTGATAGGCGACCTTAAGAATCTCTCATGCAAGGCTCCCAATTTCATGCCAGGCAACGGCTCTGGAATTGTCGAGGAGGGCATCGCTAACATGACTAGCCTTTATCCGACAACTAAGAACGACATCCTTCTAGTTCGAATTTCTTCTCCATTAGTTTCACGATACTGGGATAAAAATTTCGAGTTCATTCGCGGCCCTTCGAGATCATGTCATTGTTTGATGCCACAGACGTAAGGCAGCGTAAATATCCCTTTGCTCTTCATTCTTTTTGTCTGTGATAAGAACAGCCCCTTCTTATAATAACGCACTCAATGTGAAACGCCTCTGATGGGAGACCAAAGGCTGATGGATGAGAGTAGAAGTATCGGCAATGTTAGAGATAAATTAACACAATATGTTCTGGTTTCTTCCTTACCAACAACAACAAGTATATGAATGAACAGGCCTGCCCACCGAATAAGCAGGGAGTAATCATTCAGGGAGAGTCATTATTCAGATTTGTCTATTGCCAACCAAACTTCTTTAACTGCAAACAAGTTACGAGACGCCGGTACCTCTTCCGAAATGCTCTCTTGCCTAGAAATGCTTATGTTGAGCTCCTTTTTCTACCCCCTCTTATCCATATGCGCAGTTATATATGCTCTGCATCTTTTCCTACGAAATCAGGAGACAACCAAAGTATAATGTATCGCCAACCCTCCGTTCTTGAGACCATACGACGCGGTCCTGTCACCCTCGTATCCGTGACCGAAGGCACCGATGGGCAGCTACACTACAATATCATCTCTGGGCCGGAGCCAGCTCTCCTCTGTTTGCCCGAGGAAGGTCTCTATATCTGTAAGTAGTGCCTGCTATCATTAGTGAGTCGCGGAGTATGGCTGCTCTAAAGGCAACGACGCGAACGTTTACAGCAGTTACGAAACACCAACAGTTCCTGCTCGAAATGGCGAAAACTGACGCTGAGATTTGCAGTGTACCAGAATCGCGGGCTTCAGATCGCCTCAGCGTGTGACCAGCGAAAATGCTACATGGCGCAAGTCTGTCGCTGCACGGAACAGCAACACGCCGTATACAGACACATGACCGCCATCACCATAAATACTGGGACGAGAGAACAATCTGCAAGACAGCTTGCCAAGCGATTCATACAGGATCGTGCGCTGGCATGGCTCAACTTCCACGAGGTAGCTGATGAGATCCGGTCTCTTAGACAGTGCTTCCTCGCGCATCCCCGGACGCTATCGTGGGATAACCTTTTTGGTAACTTCGCGTTCTACTTCGATTCCGAGCGAGAAGAGCATTACACCTGGGCGCACGACTACAGGTGTGCGCCGCCATCCATCGATAGGGGCGGAAAAGAGTCTTTGCAGGGCTTTCTAGGCTTCATAGGAAATGCATGGCAGGAGTTTCTCAATCGTGGGGACTACGACTGCAAACAGGTGACAGCATCCCAGGAACAAGAAGATGACGAATATACAGAAGAAGATGAAGATCACGCCTACGATGGAGATGTGGATGACTTATCAGAATGGGATGACACTGATTCTCCTATTCTTACGAAAAGTCATGATCACATCCCCTCTACTGCGCCGGCTATCAATCATAAGAAAAGACCGAGACAAGAAGACGACTTCGACTTCATCGACGATTTAATTGATGAAGAGTTCCCGCAACTCAAAACGCCAATGCTGGAACCACAACAGGCCACGGAGAGTGCGAAGCAGCCGCGCCGCACTTCACTACCTGGTAGACCAGAGAAAATACGGAAAACGAGCAATGCCACAGAATCAGACATCACCAGCGGCATCATGAAAATGAACAACAGCCATAGCCGTCGCACAAGCATGACAGCGGCGAATATCCCCCACGAAGACCGGCCGGCGCCAGTCATCATCCCGCCAAAGAACATGTTCATAGCTCGCGGCCTCGCAGATTGCTCCTTTGGCGAACAGCAGGGCTTCGGGAATTACAACAGGCGTCTCGGACAGTCCGTGGGGGTCAATCTTCGTGTTGCATCACCCTGTTAAAGTTTTCCTCGAGCGTACCAGACACAGAACTAAGATGCATCTTCAGCGCGGGAAAGGGGAGAGATGGGATACAGCAAGCAGGATACGGGCTTAGCGAGTTCTGCCGTGAAATAATTTTCCTGGAAAAAGATCCCAAGCTACAAAACAAGCCTTTGGCGAGAAGGCGGATCATGAAGCCCAACAGGAAATTATCACATCGTCCCATTTAATGCAAGTCAGGGTCAGACAGGAGCGAAAGGCGGATAGATAGATTGACGAGCCTGAGACAGAGCAAACCAGTAACGATATTAGACCTAAGTTTCTCCATGAGGGAATAATGTAATACAAATAGGACTAGACCCTAAATGCCAAACTACAGTATAGTTTCTGGCGAGGAGTGTCTGACGGATTTTTATGCGGCTGAGTAATAATTAGAGATAGGTCTCATATACCCTAATCCATCGCGCAATAAGAAACAGTATATGATAACCTCACGTGAGAAAATGTCGGCTTGTATTTCATTCACTGTCGAGACGTTTGTAGGAAACGTGGCTTATATTAGTCTATTGCTCTCGGTTCCTCTAGCTAACCAGCTTAAAATATGACATGCCAGGTTAAAAGACTGATATTAGCTAGTATCGGTCTTAAGGAATGAGTAATTTCGTATATAAGGATCAGGTCACTAGGCTTTATTTGGTATTTCTATGCTTATAGTATAAATACTACTAACACCAACCGATCATTAGCAACATGAGGGTTGTCTAATAGGTATTGGCAAGATCGTATGTCAATAGGGTTTGAGTGATCACTTCTTCTTCTTGAAAACCCAGCAGTGAGCTGGCTTTGAAGCAGGTTTATTGATTTTTGACAAACTATCATAATCGTGATTGTGTGCGCGAGCGTGGCTTCTTGTTGGGATAACAATATTGGAAGGAGGATGATTATGTTAAGAGAACACTCGCAGTTTACGACGCATATGCAAAACTGGAGCCCCTACAGGCCACCCAGAACTCCCGCACCGCTTGGTTCGTAGGTCTACCCCCGCGAAGATTGATAACCTTCTTTAAGAACAAAGCTTTATCTTGAGAAGATACTTTGTCGCTTGGAAAACTAGGGTCGTTTAGCGCCGCCTCTAGCCATTTAGATGCATGGACATGCTGAACGACGAGTTTCTTGAGGGGTTCACTAAGTTTATCAAGTTCACTGCGCGATGCTCTTCCTCCAATATTCTGTATCAGTGACTGAGACAGCAAGGGACCAAAATGTGACATTGCGTCATTCAGCGTAGCTTGGACATTTGGGTCATCTGACTTTGCCGTTATAAATGTAGTCTACGATAGCTGTCAGCTCCTGATAATCTGAATTGCCTTAGAAACTTGACATACCCAGAACTCTGCTGCTGCTGCTTTCGGTAACGGCTCATTCCCATTAAGGAGTTTCATCGCAAAGGCAAAAAGGAACTCGAGCACGTTTGACGCTTGAGACATAAGCACTTCTGGTCGCCTAGACAGAATTCTTTGAGCGAATTCTATTCCGAACTGGGATAGCTCTGTATCGGCCTCAGGATCTAAATTCCGGTAAGTCTAACATATTCAGTGGCTTTGGGATTGAGGTAACGTACTTGGGAGTTGATGGAGGAGGTTGAAGACCCAGGGTAGTAGTATTCCCAGCGTAGGAACGACGTGTTGCTTGAATCTTCCAGAGTTGAGAGAGCTGGCAAAAGCACTGGCAGCACTCACAACGAAGGCAATATGGCCTTTCCAATGACTGACAAGAAGTTCTGTTACCATGTGTGGTGGAAATACAAACGGACCTGGCTCAGTTTCCGTAAACCCAGCACGCAAAATCGTGCAGATAGCATCCACAACCTCTACATTATCCGAAAACAAGTTTTTGAATTGCACAAGGATTCCCTAATCCAGAGTTAGTTATCCATGGGATGCTTCGATGACAGGTGCGTGGTGTCTGTATTCATGTGGTAGTGACACAATTTGAGCATTCGGGGAGTCGGGTAGGCTTGTGTTTGTTATGATTCCCGCAACGACAGAATCATTTACTCACACTAATGTCCATATGAATCCGTTCAAGTTCTGGGTTGGTCCCCGTTTGGGAGGACTCATCATCGGAATCCAAGTCTACGGGAGCCTGCAATCCCTTGGAGATACTAACAAGGCACCGGAGGGCTCTGATGGCTAATTGTAGTGCCACCTCATGCGCCGGAACCGGCGAGGTTGGACGTTGAGATACATCGAAAGCTCGGATAATTATCTAGACCATGTAAGATTATGTTGTAGAGGATTTGTCTTATGAGACGAGTATGAGGCCACTCACAGGGTCATTTGCGTCGATTAAGACGCTATCTTGCGCCAGCCTGAAATGTAGGCAAGCAGTGACGTCTATACCGACCATTGTTAACAACCTCTGAATCGTATTTATTTTATGTTCCTCACTAGGGAGTGACTGTAAGATGGCAGCGATCCCCCCAATAATTCTCTCTTCAGCTAAAGAGTCTAGCTCTGCATTATTGCGTAGGGCGCTATAATGTTCTAGAAATGCATCAATTTCTGAAGTCAACAGTATCCGACAAGAACAGCATAGTGTGTGTATAGACTTAGAAGAAGGGAGGGCTAGATGGCGATCGCCTACTGCACTGAACAAAAGATTCAGAGCGGCTGGAAGGTATCCCGCATGACGCACAAAAAATTCCGAATAGCGCTCAATAAGGAAAAGACATGTCTGCCTAGTTCGAACTGGTATAACACTCTGCCCTTGGCGTAACAGATCGAATAGTGAAGAGCCGAATACCTTGGCGAGAACATCATCATAAGATTTCCCTTCTGAAACACAATCGGATAGAGACCCTAGGCAGAAACAGGCAGCCTCAAGATCGGCCCATGCTGAATTCGCTAAAGCTCTCAATGTGAGATCTACGAACAGTGATATTAGGGGCAAACCAGAGATTGTGTAAACGGCCTGGAGAAAATCGGCAACATCGGTTCGTGCATTGTTGAACCACGTCTTATCTGATGAGTCCCAGGAATCATAGATATCCGGGGGTGGAAACTGAATTTTCTGCCAGCTATAGGAGACTACCTCCATGATTCGAGAAAGGGGGGGCTTATCCCATAGAAGATTAGTCGTCGACTCGAATAGAAGTGTGTCTCTTAAGCTTTCCACGAAGGTCGACCAGAATTCCACAGCAGGGACGAAGATCTTATCTTCGACAGTTGGATAACCCTGTGCTGTTAGGATCCCGGCTAATCCAGCTAGGAAGGCTTGAGCTCTTGTATCTGTCGTGTCCATCATCTCGACCATTTGAGCACAGCCAAAGGCCAGCATGAATAACGCGAATTGGGCCGCATTGAAGTCAAAATCGCCCTGGACAAGGTCTTCATATTGCTGTCGCGCCCACTCGCCCTCAAAGAGAACATAGAAGGCATCGATATGATGGCGCGTAAAGAACTGCGGCCAATTATTAAGTGTGTCGGTTAACAGCTCAACAGTGGTCTCATACAGCTCCTCGACCGACAGACAGTCAACCAGAGGCTGGACCAAGGCTTGAAGAATTTGAATCAAAGGTTGTTTGAATGCGCATTGGGCGTATGTAAACCAGGATTGCAAGCAATCTATCGCCTCCTTTTGTTTGGAAATATGAGTAACGCCATTTGTGGGCGTTAGGGCACTACCCATCAAGGCTGCTACATCATTTGCATTCCCGAGAACACGTTCATGAAGGCTGATGTATTTGGGAGCTCTGTGGTCTATTTTTCCAACATCTTCAGCCAAAGTCGCGGCAAACCAGCTCGCGGCTACGAACTTCTGGGTGTCCAGCTCCTGGATGACTTGTTCTAGGGGCAGAGAACCCTCAACCTCTTCAATTGGTACGACCGCATTGCGGCCTATGGAGAGAATGAGATGACGGATGCACGCGGGCCACGTATGTGAATAATGGATGTAATAAGTTACTAGTGCGGAGCAGAGCTTTCTAATCACAATAGTGCCCGACCCATCGTTGAGCGAGTGGACAAGCCAGGTGATAAGGTTCTGAAGTACGGAAAGAGCATCGTCGTCGGATATCCTATATAAATGAGTTTAGTAGTTGAATTCAGGAGGGCTCGGGTTCCATACCTTTCAGTGTTTAATTTCACGATAATAGTCAAGGCACCAAAGAACTTGATGTTGTCACCGGACCGAGCCAGCAAGCTTTGAGCCAATTGCCAGCCTTGTGTTGACTTTTGAAGCCGCTGCAAGGCTTCCTGAATTTGAGATATTGTTTCGGGGGAATTCGGCTTGTAAAGTTCATTGATCAACTAATGATGGTCAGGTCTCCGATCTTAAAAACGAGGGTGGCGGAGTAAGCAAATTGGGTGATGGGAGCAAATGTCACATCTCATTCAAACGCCGACACGGAGCGGTGGACTAGTGATTCAACTTACGTGCTCGACCTCGGGCAAGGTGGTAGGAACAAGTATATTGCTTTCCATACTGTTGTATATCATCCATAGCGGAAAGTGGAAGGTGATATGGGCTTGGCGGTTGGTCGCAGGACCAGACGTTGAGGCCCCAACGCTTGATGATAGTGGGAATGGGTATCCGGGGAGAAATACGGCGAAGTTGAATGGAGCACAGATCTAGACTATCTTGAGTGTGTATTTTTGCCTGCCTAGGGATAGACTGATGGTGATGAGAATGAGGGATGAGATAGGCGAAGCTACTCCTCTGGTGAGCTGACGGTAGAGAAAGTCGTCGCTACTCGGACGGTAGATACGCGTTGGCTCGCAGGTACCTTCTTCATCTGAATTTTTTGATATACTTCAGCTTCCCCTTGCTTCCTTAGGTACGAGTAGATATAACCAGTCAGGGCAGTGGATTGAACGGGTTGAACAACCCCACCATGGATCATCAGGAAACGTAAGTTTAATGGTCAATGGATGGCGGGGCAAGCACCCAGAAGGCACCGTGCCATGTACTACGCATGCACTACGAATTGCAACAGTACTTGAGCGCTATCTTGGAGCCACCTTATTGCCCGTAGATTGGCTACTAGAGAAGTACCTTGCCCTGTCAATCCCACAGGCAAATCAGGCACAGACGCCCCTACCAGGTAGATACATGATTCAGGCACAACCTTCGAGCTCAGAAACATTTCGAGGTTGACATCACATTCAAACATCGAATTCTCATATAGGTACATCTCCTATACTGGTTTTGCTATACTCCCCATATACGGTCTCTGGTGGCGATCCGGGTAGCTGTTATCTTTGCTTCATCTCGCGAAGCCGACGCAACCCGCTCGATAGTGAAGTACTTAGGTTAGGTAGGTGGTTGTGTCTGCTCTTGTCTGTACCACCTACCTGCATTGCCCATCACAGCCGATGCGGATCCTCACAAGCCTCGCTGCTGTGTCGCCTGTGTCTCCGCGGGTGGCCTGCACCACTCTCATTTCCAACCCCCCACGTATCTCTCCCTTTTCACATCCTCCTCGTTGTTTGGTAATAGGACGACGCTCAACTATTCGCTATCAAAGCACCATCACCCTCGAAATGGGGAAAGTCGACACCACCGCCCGGCTCACTGAGCTTCGCAAGTTGATGAAAGACCGCAAACTCGATGTATACAGTAGGCTAGCCAATATATCCAGCCTCTCGACCGTCTAGTCTCTGGCAGCTAACGTGTTTGCTGCTAAGTCGTCCCTTCCGAAGACAGCCATTCTTCTGAATACATCGCTCCATGTGATGCTCGCCGGGCTTTCATCTCTGGGTTCACTGGCTCCGCTGGCTGTGCAGTCATCACTCATGACAAGGCGGCTTTAGCTACCGATGGTCGCTACTTCAACCAAGCTGCCCAGCAACTCGATGAGAACTGGCTACTGCTAAAACAGGGCATCCAGGATGTGCCTACCTGGCAGGAGTGGTCTGCAGAGCAAGCCGAGGGCGGCAAAGCTGTTGCTGTTGATCCGACACTTCTGACGAGTGGTACTGCCAACAAGTTGTCAGAGAAGATTCAGAAGAGCGGTGGCAAAGAACTTGAGGCCGTTTCCGAGAACTTGATCGACCTTGTCTGGGGCTCAGACAAACCTTCCAGACCAAATGAGCCAGCTGTCATTCTCGATGAGAGATTTGCTGGAAAGGACGTAAAGACGAAACTTGAGGAGTTGCGCAAAGAACTAGAGAAGAAAAAGTCTCTAGGGTTTGTCATCTCCATGCTGGATGAGATCGCTTGGCTTTTCAACCTCAGAGGAAATGATATCCCCTATAACCCGGTTTTCTTCTCGTACGCCATCGTCACTCCGGATGAAGCTACTCTATACATCGATTCTTCGAAATTGAGTACTGAATCTCAAGCTTTCCTCGAGAAGAACAAGGTTGCTATCAAGCCATACCAGGATATCTTTTCGGATGCCACGGCACTTGGTAAGGCTGCTATAGCTAGTAAGACTGAGACCAGTGATAGCAAGAAATTTTTGATCTCAAACAAGGCGTCTTGGGCTCTCAAGCGTGCCCTAGGAGGAGACGATCTTGTTGAAGAAGTCAGGAGTCCTATCGCTGATGCTAAGGCCATCAAGAACGAGACCGAATTGGAGGGTATGCGAGCTTGTCATATCAGGGATGGTGCTGCCCTGATAGAGTACTTTGCTTGGCTTGAGGACCAATTGATAGTCAAGAAGGCAAGTATTGACGAAGTCGAAGCGGCCGACAAGTTGGAAGCTCTCCGTGCTAAGCAAAAGGACTTTGTGGGGCTTTCGTTTGACACAATCTCATCCACTGGCCCGAAGTAAGTATCAATATCAAAACTTAGGGCATCTAACTAACCATTCCTTTAGTGCTGCTGTGATTCATTATAAGCCAGAAAGAGGGATCTGCCCAAAAATAGACCCTGCCGCCATCTATCTGTGTGACTCTGGAGCACAGTATCTCGATGGAACCACAGACACGACCCGGACGTTACATTTCGGAACGCCTACAGAACAGGAAATCGAGGCGTATACTCTCGTACTGAAAGGAAATATAGCCTTAGACACGATCGTCTTCCCTAAAGGTACAACAGGTTATGCTGTAGATTGCATGGCGCGCCAGTTCTTATGGGTAAGCAATCTCGGTTGATTTTGCAAGGTTTATAACTGACGTCCACTCGCAGAGAGAGGGTCTGGATTACCGTCATGGCACGGGCCATGGAGTTGGCTCATATCTTAACGTTCACGAAGGACCTATTGGCATCGGTACCAGAGTTCAGTTTTCTGAAGTCGCGTTGTCTCCAGGAAACGTCATTTCCAACGAGCCTGGTTTCTATGAAGATGGCTCTTTCGGAATCCGCATAGAGAATATAATCATGACCAAAGAGGTGCAGACGAAGCACAAGTTCGGCGACAAGCCCTACCTAGGTTTCGAGCACGTCACTATGGTGCCGTACTGCCGCAAGTTAATCGACCCCAATCTGTTGACGGCGGACGAGAAAAAGTGGCTCAACGACTACAACACAGACATTTTCGAGAAAACCAAGGGTTACTTTGAGAAGGATGAGTTGACGTTGGCCTGGCTCAAGAAGGAGACACAGCCATTCTAAAGCTTGATGACATTTTGGGAGTATATACACGTCGAGCAAGTGCACCCGCAAGATCTAGATACATTTTTGTCGTATAGTGCATCAGGTTCTTGGACTTAGAATTGCATAAATGCTGATAGAGCAAAGAATACCCCAAATGAGACCTTGAACATCGGGTCTTTCTCCAGGGCTTCTACCACCCGTGACTTACCCAGCCGCTGCTTCAGGCGTAGTTGGTCTATTATATTTATACCGTATCTTGCCGCGATCTGGTCATCGTCTCTTAGTATTTGATTCTCACACCCCACGAGTATGACTAAGAATGAACACTGGATACAGAGTAAAGAAGCCAAAGAAGAGAGAAGAGACGTACCTGTACAATAACAACAGAAACACCCAAGAGCAGCACCAGCGTCCGCGAGAAGACGCTGACGAGCAGCCCGGTGAGGAAGCCCGTCACGCTGCCGCCAGAGAGCTGCTTCATGAGCTCTGGGTTCAGCGTCTCCCTCTTCTCTTCCCTATATGCAGGCGATGAGGTGGAGAAGTCGTATGAGAGCGGACTGTGGGCGTGGCTGTCGAAGCGCACGCGCGGCGACGTCCAACGCATGGACACGCCTGTCCCGACTGAGAGGCCTAGACAGCTTCCTGCTAACACCTGGCGGCGCTGCCGCGTTAGGAGGCGGGTTGCTTGGAAGACGCGGGCGGATGACATTTTTCTTTGGTTCTTCCTTCTCGGTAGATTGGTTGTTGTGACTTGAGAAGAGAAGCGGTTGAGATAGTCAGAGTCGAGTTTGTGATGTTGAGCTGTAGATTTGGAACGAGATGTGCTGTTGAGCCGCGCCTTGTGAGATGAGAGAGGGTAAGGTAGATTGATTGGTAGGTTAATGGTAAGTTGAAGGTGAGGTGAGTATGTAGGTATGCAAGGCTGGTTGGTGGCTGGAAGTTATCGTGTGGTTGTGATAGGTTGCTGACGTCACTGATTGTGATCCAGATCAGTAAACATTTATATGAGAAGACCCTCGATTTGATAAATCTTTCAAGTGGATTAATATATGATCTGACTCTTTTTATTGATGAATTGGGTTGGTTTCTTGCGTGTGGACTCTCGTGACTTGTTTACACGAGATCTGCACCCAAAAGCTAAACTGAGTATGTAGGTATTTCGTCTACTTAGACGATGGCCCTTCAATTACGAAAGACTGTTTCAAACCAGGCAAGCATCTCTCGCACAAAAATCATCACTCCTTACTCTCTGCAGAAGTATTCACAAGTTGTGCATGAATTAATTTTTGCTCTTGGTATTTGGTATCTTCCTAAACACACATTCCACAATAGCCTCGCCCAAACTCCTCGAGGCCGCCATTCCCTATAGTCGCTCGAAATGATATGCCCCTCCCCCTAACGCCAACCGGACCCTTGGTTCGTCCCAGATCGTTGAACCCCGAGTTCAATGCAGAATAAACCATGTAGGCGTCTCTCCGCCCTAAAATAACACAACGCAACGCTGAGTGGGTGGGAGTCACGCTTCTATATATGAAGAAGTTGAACATACTGCCCAAGAGGCTGGCTTAGCCAATGCCACCCCAGACACCGCGTATCCGTCTTGCGAGTTGTATGTCCTTTTGCATGATTGTGACACGCTTCGCGTGTATGGCGCATAGGTTCGTGTCCTCGAATAGATGAACAAGGAATGCCTCAGCTGCCTCCTGAAGTGCTAATATGGCGTGCGATTGCCAGCGCATGCCTTCGTCTCTCGGACGTAGATTAAGGGCTATCTCGCGAACCTGAAATTTGGAGTATTGTCAGCAATGAGTCATTGGACTATCGAATAAGACGGATTCGGTGGATGAACTCACCAGTCTTGAAAATGGTAGCTTTTTCATCAACAGTTCTGTGCTATTTTGTAATTTTCGGATTTCTCTCAGGGCGACAGTGCCGGGTCTGTATCTTCTCCGTCGTGGATATGGGAGGGGGTCGCCAGCTGTTGTAATTATGCGTTAGCTTGCTGAACGTCAGGCTCTTTGTCATCAAGAGAACATACGTAGAACTGCTGGAGCGGGACCACCACTGCGCCGTCTTCCACCGACACCAGCACCACCTTGGCCGCCGCCTCTTCCACGGCCGCGCCCACTCATGGCTCTATGTCGCGGGGAACAGCAAAGCGCATGCGGTTGCCCGAGGGCAGAGAGTCGACTGCGCTGCTACTGGGGAAAGGACCAATTAATTGATCAATCCGACAGGTTTCGATTAGACAATATGATATGGTTCAAGAGCCCAGTGGTAGCTGAAAGCAGTGAGGTTCGATATTGAGTATAAATCGACAATCGACAACAATTCGTGTGTGTAAGCAAGTTGGTTCGTTGCTGGGGTGTTGGTTGCTGAGCGAAGAGATCATACAGTACTCGTGGTAGTAAGATGTATGTTGCTTTGTTTGTGTGCAGAAACAATGGAAGGAAGAATCCAAAGACGGAATCAAAGAGAAAAAGGAAATGGGTTGCCCATAAGTGCCGGTCCTCGTATATAGGAATTGGACAAGCAAGAAATGCAAGTGGCTGGTAAAGGGCAAAGCTGCAACTTCCCGAATTCAATTGCGACAAGGGAGCAGAATCGCGCGCTGGAACCCCGCGACGCGCGCATCCCAGCCACTTTAATTAAAATCCCTGTCAGTCCTGCGGCAGCCAATTAAGTACCACAGCCCCCTGTACGATAGCGCTGTTCTCTAAGATTGGATAGCCCCACTTACCTCTTTCACCCACTAGCCACACTACCTAGTTGCCCGTAGAATCCCTTCATAGAAATTTGCTAAAGCCTTTGATTTTTGGTTGGCTCTTAGCTCATTGAGTGCTCTATAGCTGTTTTCTATCATTCACTACTCTAATAATAGGACCACAAACGATTCTTATTTGTTTATTTGTTTGTTTGTGGGAAGATAAAATGGGAATGGAAGTGGGATAGCATAGCCAAGTTGGATAGTTAAATCATGTTGTTATTAGTATCGTGCCTAATATAGCAATTCATACATTGTGAATGGTGCTCCCCTTCATAACACCAGCCTGACATGTATGTACGTTACAAAGACTTGCAAGTCAGACCTCCCTTGATATGTCGTTCCGGTTGATGCGCCGCATTATATGAATGAATTCCCGTCCTTTGAGCTCCGTCCTCATGAGTTTTTCTCAGCAAAAAAATCAATGTCTATACCAGAAACAGGCAACGCATTGGTTGCCGGCCTGAATCGAGCAATTATTATACAGTAAGATCGTCGATACGGGCCAGACTATCTGGTGTCTTGTGGAAAGCCTATCCGGTCGGCGTCGTCCAGGCAAGACTCCAATGTCGGGTTATATAATAATATCACATTCCTTCGTGAAATGCATTATCGATCATCGTCTATGAGTTGGCTGCATCGCGATTGCTCTGGGAGCTAGCACTCATGGTGGGCTGTGAGGTTGGCAGAGTGTTCTTCGCCAGCTCCGACTGGCGTACTTTAGAGTAGGTATAAACAATGCCACTGACGAAGCCGATGAAGATGGCCGAGACACTTCCCACGGTGACTGGGGCCGCAAAGAAGATGAGGCCGCTGACAGCAATAGGTAGCTTGTTCAGGGCGCCAACCATCGAATAAGTGGTAGAAGAGGTGACACGGATACACCAAGCCGAGCAATATGAGATGAGGATTGCGCCGAGGCCGGAGTAGATCATGCCAATGAAAAGGGCATTGCGGGTCTCTTGTGGGAAGTTCTTTGCTAGGTTCGCGCTTGACCAATCTTCAGCGACAAGGGAGCAAACAACGAGGACGGGAATCGTAAGGAGATTGTTGTAGAACATAGCTATTTGTAGTGTTAGAAGACAATCATTGCATCATAGTTGATTTTTACTTACTATCCCAATCCTTGAAATTCATGCTCTTTATGACTTTACGCATGCTCAGAAGATAGGAAGCAGTGCAGAAAACGTTCAGACCCATCCATGCATACCCGGCATTCAAGGTTGCGAGGGCCTCGGCAGCCTTGGCAGTTTGACCGGCGTGGCGCGTGTCGGCCCAAGCAGCAACCACAGAGCTAAGGACCATAAGGCCGAAGGAGAGAAGCGCAAGAGGAGTGACGTTGCCTCCAAACCACAGAACTTCACCGTAAGCGATGACAATGATGGCCAAGTTCTTGAAGATGGTGTACACCGGAACCGAGAGATACTGGAGGGATTTCGTGCTGGTGTAGATCATACCGACGAGGAGAAGGGAAATAGGGAACCCTAACCTGTCGTTAGCAAATGCATATTTCATAGTCTCTAAATTGAGCAGAAGCGCAATACGTACATCGTCGCCCCTTATTGGCGTCGAAAGGAGCCAGATTGGTAATGACACCGACTTGTTTCAGGATCTGGATCGTGGCTATGCACACCACCGACTATTGACAACATGAGTAACGGTCGCCCATATGTGTAGAAATGATGGATCGCTATTACCTGGACACCGAGATAGAAAAAATTTAAATTCCATTCTGGGCCGGACACGACGTATTTGTTCACAACGGTCATGGAGATGGAGGCAAAGCAGTAGGCGAGGATCGAGGCGGTAGGGTTGTTCTCGACCTTGGCGAGCCGCGAAGAGAGAGTGTTGTGCGATGCGACTCGACCCGGCCGCGTTGGAATGACGAAGGGCTCCTTCTCCCCACCAAACGGACTTCGACCCGAGTCGGGCATCCGGATGGTGTAGTCCTCATTCTTCTTATCCGACATGATTACGAATAGCGTTGATCGTGAAGGCCGGCTTTCGATGGTCGGGGTCCTTGTTCAGCGCAGGTAGTCCGCGAGTGAGGCGGGATGACGGTGAGAGGTAAAGGGGAAGAAGAGCCTGGAGCGACGGGGGGACGAGCGGCGAGCAGCCGAATTGATGCAGGACTCCGATAACGAGAGAGGCGGGAATAATGATTGGCCAAGGTCTTCAAGACAACTTGTTTCGAAGCCGGAGGTCGTCGCACAAGATCTCGAGGAAGAATCAAGCAATTTGAAGCGAGGGTTGTCGAAGCTGGGGCCTGGGACAACGCGTGTCAAGATTTATCGAGATAAACTAATTTGCACCTTTCATTAAGAGGCAGTCACAACGGACATGGAATTGGATGGCGACACCCCTGCGACGACCGAATGGGGCTTAGCTATTCCGAGTGGGGCCCTCAACACGAGTAAATCCGGCACAAGCCTCGCCAAGGAGTAGCAGCCGCCAAAGACAGGTAGTCAGATTGTTTCAAAATAGAGGCTCGGGTGCATGAATCAGTCTTGATGTCAAAAGTTGTAGATAAAACAAAATAATCTAATTTCTATGGGTTTATCTATTCATGTCAACTAGTGGTATTTATAACACAAAAAATAAGGGCATATCTTATAAACAGTTAACTCAGTGAACATGAATAGTTTATGTTGTTTAGGCATTATTAACCAAAACTCACTTTGAGGATTCGTGTTATTCATTGAAAGTGTGTTCCAACTATAATACTGACGGAGCGACACAACTGTTTGAACCAACCACTTATTATATCCTCAGAGACGCTTTTCAATCCGCATACGTCACAGGGAAATGCCATATTCCAAACCTCGCGACAACTCATCAGATTTCCGGAGAACAGACGCCATTATCTGGGAAATAACAGGTACTCCTTATTCCTTAAGCGGAGAACACATCATGTAGCATGTCCCTGTACCTCCGTATCTATATCTTCTACATCTTCCTCGCGCTCGGCGCTCTTAGTCTCCGTAGTCGGGGCAGCCTCCGTTGTCTCGGGCGCCGCAGGATAATTCAAGTGTTTCCAATCCTCAAGCTCTTCCGTGACGGACCGTAGGCGATCGCGAATGCTCTCGATGGCATAGCTTCCCAGCACGAGACGCAACGGCGGATACGAGCAATGCGCCAGCTGCCAGACCAGCTCGGCGCACTTAACGGCGCTCGTGGGCTGGCGGTCGCCCAGCCACTGCACCATGCGCTTTGCATGTAGCGCCGGCGAGGTGGCGTGAGCATACGCCTCGCTGGCGGGCTTTATAAGGAAATGACCCCATGTTGGGAGGGGGTTCGTCACCGAATCCGGCTCGTCGCGACGCACGAGGCCCGGTTCCACGAGCGTCGCTTTCACATTGAATGAGTCGATCTCGTACGACATCGCCTCTATGAGGCCTTCGACGGCATATTTGGTGGCACAGTAAGGTCCTAGTCCAGGAACGCCGAGAGCGCCGCTCGTAGAGCTGAATATGAGATAACGGCCAGCGCCCTGGGAGCGAAAGTACGGTAGCGAGGTCTGGATGATATGTAGTGTGCCCATGAAGTTTGTCTCGAACTGATTCCGGATCTCGTGCTCGTCCTGGTCTTCGCACGCTCCGATCACGCCGTACCCACTACAATTCGCAATGACGTCGATGCGTCCGAAGCGTTCGATAGTCTTCTCTATAACGTTTGCTACGCTCTGTCGTGCGCGCACGTCACATAGCATACCCAGACAGTTCTCTGTATCCTTCTCCATCGACGCCGGGCTCGTCTCAAACGTGCGCCCTACGTCAGTCACGAGGTCGTTGCGTGCGAGTGCGCACTTCACGAGAGACCGGCCCATATGGCCCGTGCCCCCAAAGACCTGGCTTCATCGTGAGCAATCGTGCAGTAGGTAAGTCTGAGATTAGGGAGACGTTACAATCCATACGAGTTGTTTACGCGGCGAGTTTGGGAGCGGTGGTTCACAACTTGCTGGTAGTATGAGCTTGCCTCTAGAAGCATTAACACTGCCGGGAGACGTCGCGGCCAGCTCCGACGTTGATTTAGAATCCATCCCGCCCCGTTATAGAATAATCATATTGATCAATGAATTGTAATCCCATCGAGCCAGCATCGTCACATAAGGCTGGTACCGCGAACGATATGCTTGAGAGGGTGAAGTGTCACGGCAACTTAGTTGATGTTGGAGTGGACGCATAACATAATAATGTGGGGACCCCGCAATGCGATAAGGTGGAGGGGCAGGGGTTAATTGCCGACGGCTAGAACTAGATGGTATCACGATGGGAACTCTTCTACGATGGAAGGGATCAGGTAGATGATTGCTTGACGTGTATAAGGAATACCTATATAGAAATTGGCAATATTGCGAGAGCAGCATGCCTTGTTACAAAAATATTATTCAGTAGGGCTTGCTGTAGCTAAGAGATTGATCATGTCTCATGGTCGCTATCCGTATCAATAAAGAATGAATGAAGCCTTCTTAGCATCCTTTTCTACCATGCCTGTTTGGCCTAGTTCACATACTGAGCAACATATGCCTTGCGGTAGTCATTCCCATCCACCTCACCGGATCGGTTGAGCGGTGTCCACTTAGGCTCCTCTTTGAACAATCTCATTGCCTTGATGTACTAGAAATATCACGTAGACAGTGAGCCAAGAATTTGCGCTGAGGATGCAGTGAATGTAGACTGAAGCATGACTTACGTTATCTTCATCTGTGGTGAATCTGTGATAGATACCAGCCGGTAAGATGATGAGATCATCCTAAATAGAGTTAGTAAGTTCCGCATGGTCGCTGGTAGTTGTTTAAGTGCTAATATTATTATGAACAATCCTCTTAAATAAAGGCATTCCCATTGCGCGTGCCAGATTCAATGCTTAAAATCATCAAAACAGAGGACTCACCTTCTCAAGCTGAATGCGCACCCATTCGTCGCCCTTAGAGCGCACATCGAAGTATCCTTTACCATCGCGAATGTAGCGGATCTCCTCGTCCTCATGGATATGCTCATCGAAGAACATGCGGACCTTGCTCTCGTAGACATCGCCCATCTTCTCGGGCGAGACGATGATCTCGTCGCGGTTCTTGTAGTCGCGCTCGCGGGCCAGCGCGTCTACGCTCTCAAGCTCCGGCATGCGGTAGTACAGCACGCCAATCTTCTTCAGTTCCTCCACGTCGAGGTCCTTGCCCGAGTCATGCGCCAGGCGTTGATCGCCCTGTTCATGATAATCAGCTTAGGTAATTGTGATATTAGGTTGCTAGCAAAAGTGAAAAGTATTGTCTTCACACATTTGTCGAGCAAAGCCAGGACTTTGTATGATTGTGAGAAGCTTCCGTCCTTCGAAGCGCTCATCGGGTTGAGATAGCACGTACCGCGAGGTTATCATACCAATACGCTCTCATTTTGTGTAGAGAGAAAGGTAGTTGTAAAAGTTTATTTTGTATATTGTAAAGTGTAGGAGGCACAAATTTTCATATGTGATGCGATGGATTCAATATGAGAATTTCTCTTCGTCAGCGCCTCGCATGAATCCTTCCTGTAGGAACCTAAGGCTGTAATTTATTTCGCATGTGCCTATCTAGAACAGTGACGTCGCGGGGTTTTTAGAATAGTGGGGGTTTGGATTGCACCATCCCTCGCCATTCGACCCGCTCTAGTGCGAGGGGCGGAATCAGCCGTTCACGGATACGGCATTGGTCAGCATACCTAGGTATAGCGCGTTGATGGAAAATCGATAGCGGCATTGACTATCAATAATTAAGTACATACAGTGGTCTAAAATACAATCTACTTAGTTGTGTGAAGTCGTGCGCTGACAGGGAGGCGGGCATGAGCACCGCTACTTAACGCAGCCTCTCCTGTATTATAGCAAAACTTAAGCCATTTGTAGTAGGTAGGGATCCTCGTCGTTGTGACAAGGCGCGATGCGGCTGGCACCATTATTTCACAGCACAAGCTGATGTATAGTCGAACAGGAATTGTGTGTTTTATCTCAGCCCAACGCTGGAACCTTTATAATTGTCCCTAATTACATTTTCGCCCAATGTAGTCCATAACGCCGTAGTCTCGTGCCTATGCATGCGGTATGTTCGGAAAGCCTGTCCCGATGTTGTAGCCGCTTGTCCCAACTCCTTAAAATGAGGGTATGTGTGTGCATGAATAGCATTTAGAATGTTGATGTTTGTACATATACTATTATCGTACGTCGGCCGGCGCCAGCCCGGGCCCCCCAGCCACTGCGAACTCATTGTTGATGGTATCTGCCGTATTTTCCCTTTGCCGTCCCTCAAATAGCCGGCGCCACCACATGGGCGGATCCAACGGACGGGAGCCATTGTGCATAGGAGGGTATACATCAGTGAAGAAGTACCAGATGTGGCCAATGACGACGCCCATGATCTCGTCTTTAGGCACAGTCCCATGCATTACAAGGCTGAAACCCATCAAAACCCAAGGCAAGTAGGGCGCCGTGAAGACCAGCAAGCCAAGGAAGCTGAGCCTGGTATCGGGGTTTCGTCGCGACCATATGTATACCAGCGTCGACGATAGCGGGTGGCCGAGGAATGGCATCGAAACAAGCGGCGAAAGGAGAATCAGGAAGGCCATCGAATAGACCAACAACCAGGAGAAGTGGGCGGGAGACCGGCCGGACGATTCCTCGAGGAGACGGGCATAGCGCTGGAGAAAGTATACGTGGAAGAGGAGATCGAGTGAGAAGGGGCCAAAGTAGAGGAATGTCGTTAACAACCGCCAGTACTGTTTGCGCCCGTTAGCGTGGGCCCGGAAGTCGGGACATGGAAAACGGGCGGTGAATATATAGACATACCTCTCCCTTGTGGAAAACGGTTCGAACGCTGTAGAATAATTGGAAGGGCGTAACCATCTGGCACTGGACGAGTGCGCTCGTGAGCACAGTGGCGGTGGTCCACCAACGGGTGCATATGGGCATCTCCCAGAACCAGGCCTCGAGCGGATTGCGACCGCCATCCCCGATCATTTGGTCCATGTTGATTTGTGTATGTTAGGCTGTAGGATTTAGTGTCTCTGAATCGAAATCATTAATTGAAAAACATGTGAAGAGACAAGGGATACTCAGTCTACGTCTGCGAAGAGGTATAGGTGGTATAGGTGTAAGTGATGTAGAAAGAGCGAGCTAGCCGGCGACTCGGCACCTAGAGGTGACCCTTTTACCCCACACTGTGTAGCTTTAGATCTGGCCTTATCGCACTAGCCTAACCCGAGCCGGAAACGCTGACCTGGCAACTTCAATTCACCAACACCAACATGGCCTCTTGTCATTCTGACATGACTGGTTTTTATATACAGGCGCTTGTATGTAGATACCTGTAACCATTTTTCGTCTTGTGTTGGTTTTATCAAGGCCGGACGTAAGATTGCACGTAAAAAGCCAAAAGCCGAAGTACGAACCCTTCCAGCAATAGCTTCAGGGGCTGATATCCCCAACCACTGAAGTCTATGGCGGGGTAGCAGTTGACTTTGTCGAGCCTTGCTCCGCATTATGGAAATTTAGATTCGGGTTGTTCAAGTTGAACAACATTTGAATATCTTGTAGGTAGGTGTCTCGGGTGTTTAGGCTTTCGACATAAAGCATCAGCCACTAGACTGGCCACATGGCTCGTGGCTCGTGCCTCTTTGGCGGGACCCCTCCAGTCAGGGTCTTGAAGTGGAGACTTGGGGCAGATGACATCAACCACAGGCAAGCTCCCGCTACCATCTATGCATGTTAAAATAAAAAAAGGCATTCCAGCCCTCCTCGTCTTCTTCCCACCAGGCGGGACGCTGGCCCTTTTCCCATTCGCCCGAGTCAACCAGAATGCGATTTTCTCTGTGATCAAGATTTTTGCTCCTATACTTTCTCGGCCCGAGTTTCCTCCACCATTTGCCCAAAACTCCTTCTCGGCGCCTTCACATCAAATAAGAGGCAGTGCAGCCTACCTACATAATGCTGCCTTATATAAATAAACGTACGAATCGTCGCATTCTCGCCGTGGAGCTTGAGCTAACTCAACCTTAGCTTTCGAGCTTTTATCTGGAGCTGTCGGTGCTTCTCCAGATGAGCGTATGTGCCCTTCCACATCCCGTAATTATCTTGGCTTTTGCTGATAAGTCTCGACACCTACACTAGTCAAGCTCATTTTCTCCTTTCTACTCTCTTACCCGCTCGCCGGTGTCCTTAAACGAATTCCCGATAGTCGTCCAGATTACAAGAATTTGTTCATAATTAGGTACAGCGAAAGAATATGTAACGAGGGTGCCCGTGCTTACTGACCACTTTGATAGTGGTGGTCTTTTCTATCTTGTTGGGCTCTATTCACTATGGACCGGCATCCGAACACTCTTTATATCCTCCGCTGTAACATACGGCCTGGCTCACTACCTACGAACGTCTCCGTATATGCCATGGATGGCCTTTGTTTTCCTGATGGGCCATATGGCTGTCAATCAGCTCACACGCCAGTTCGCTAATGATCCCGCCGTCGTCGATATCACGGGAGCGCAAATGGTCATGGTGATGAAACTGTCGGCATTTGCATGGAACGTATTTGATGGCACCTTGCCTGAGGACCAACTCAGTGACCACCAAAAGGATCGGAGAATTGTTAGCCTGCCTGGGCTCTTGGATTACGCAGGTTATGTGTTATTCTTCCCCTCTCTTTTTGCTGGCCCAGCCTTCGATTACAACGAATACCGGGGGTGGGTTGATTGCTCTATGTTCAACGTCCCTGCAACGGTTGACCCCGCGAAGAAACCTCCCACACGGAAGAGGCGCAAGATTCCCAGGAGCGGTACCCCAGCTACATGGAAGATGGTGAGCGGACTGCTGTGGATCTTTGCATTCTTGAACTTCAGCAAGTGGTATAGTCCGTCAGTCCTTTTCACCGACCGATATATGACATACAGCTTCGTTCGTCGCGTATTCATCCTCCATATGGTCGGTTTCACAGCACGAACGAAATACTATGGCGTCTGGTTTCTTGCAGAGGGCTCGTGCATTCTTGCTGGATTGGGCTTCAACGGCATTGACCCCACCACAGGAAGAGTATCTTGGAATCGTCTACAGAATATCAACCCTTGGGGAGTGGAGTTCGCCCAAAACAGCCGGGCTTATCTTGAGAACTGGAACATGAACACGAACAAGTGGCTGCGGTATTACATATATCTGCGTGTTACGCCGAGGAATAGAAAGCCTGGTTTCCGCGCAAGTATGGCTACGTTTGTCACCAGCGCTTTCTGGCATGGGTTCTATCCCGGATACTATCTTGCTTTTGTCCTTGCAAGCTTTGTCCAGACCGCCGCGAAACGTAAGTGGAAAATATCGCGTAGGTTAACATGATGCTAACAACGCCTCAGATTATCGTCGCAACCTGCGCCCTTTCTTTCTTGACCCCTTGTCGCAGAAGCCCCTTTCAAACAAGAAATACTACGACGTTGCCTCCTGGCTAGCAACGCAGACTACTTTCTCTTTCGTCGCTGCGCCTTTCATCATCCTCGGTTTCAAGGAATCCCTCCAAGTGTGGTCCCGCGTGAATTTCTACGCCGTCATCACCACCTTTGCTACTCTGGCCTTCTTTGCCTCTCCTGCCAAGGGATACCTGCGTAAGACGCTCGAGAAGAAGTCGCGCGAAGCTGGCGGACGCCTAAGCCGCACGACCAGCTCGGAGAATTTGAAAGAGCCTGTCCTCGGCCTCAGCGCCGACCCCGGCAAGGATATCAATGAAGCCATTCAGGAGATTCAAGTGGAAGTCGAAAAGGCGAGAAAGGATCTTGATAAGAAGAGTTCTCAGAAGAAGAAGAAAGCGCTATAGAGTATACTTGAACCCAATAGAATTTCCTTGGGTATTGATTGATGGTAATGATGTCTGTTGGTGTTTTTTTACGTGGCGCTTAGAGGTTATCCTCGAGGACTCGTCAAGGTAGTAATGGTTCATCAAGTGTGGTTAGATGGCAAAAACGATAGATATAATACGATTGTGACCGGTAGCTTATTATAAGCATGCATGCAATCTTACTCATGTTACACTTACATGATTACTTCATTCTACGCAACTACTGGGCACTCACGAATGCACTTTGTGATCACGAAATCAAGAGCGACAAGTACTGAATGTCTGAAGGTGAAAATATTGTCATTTCATCGTGGGCGTGTGAGTAACCAAGGATCAGGAGGAAGCGAGGGCCTCGACAGCCTCCATTTAGTTCTCAAAGTCTCCCATACTAGTCAAATTTGATCCAGCAACATCCTAGAATCATCTTCTTCAAACCAACAAATCTCCATCCAAGATAATCCCCTATCCGCTGGCTGTCAAGCCTGCCAAATGTTCTCAACCCGAGGAATTCCATCCCCCCTCATATCCCGAAACGGAGCAGCATAAAAATGCAGAGAGTCAATGTAGGGGCGGGTATCGTGTGTCTCGTTGATGCATATGCATTGTCTATCCGTCGCTTGTGCAATAAAATGAAGAATCAAAAATTGATATAAAAATCGAACCGAAAACGCCGGATTGCTTTTGGGGGGGATCCTGGTCCCATTGCTTTGCTGTGGCTTCCGTGGTGCTCGTGGTGCGTCGTGTCGACTGTCTAAATGGTGAAAAAAAATAGTCGAAGTAGATGGCGTATATACAATATGTTGATATATATTCCCGAGCGGGAAAAGTAAAAAGCACGCATCGATGCATGGCAGAGATCGTGAAGTACGTAGAATACAATTAATTGTTCGGTTCGAAGTGGCCGGATACAGAAAAAAAAAAGAAATAGTATCCGTCGAATAAGACAGAAATCACCAGTCCGTGATTGAAAAGAAATGAACAAGACTCGAGAGACATTGGTTGATGTCTCTTATGCGAAGTCTTTGTTCAGCAGTGAGAGCTCGAAATGGCGTAGAGCGTAGTGAAACCTTGGTGCCAGATCCAGAAAAGGATGGAGTTCGCTAGAATTCGCAACGGCATCTCTCGTAAAAATTCGTTATTGATTATCATAGTCGTATAAAGGTAGTAGTCGATGCTCCTCGCGTTTTGGGATTGGAAGCGTGATTCGTTAAAAATTGCATGTCGTCGAGATAAGCGAAAAATCAGAGTTCTTTGAGAAGCAGCAGAAATAATGGTATTTCAAACTCATTTTCCCCAGCGCTGCTTGACACCAACCACTATCAGCGCAGCAATGGCACCCAGGATTAGCAAACCGATGATTGACATAAAACGGTTGAGGTTCCTCCACCAGCGTGCACTCTGGTAGAGCGAATCATCGATTGGGGCAGATCGTCTATAGAGTAGTTCGGCCCCAGAATCCTTCCGAGAATCCTTCCGAGATTGCGCGAGTCTCTTGTCTAGCTCCTCCATATCGAATTGGGGTTTGGGAGGCAATGGTAGCAAGGCGGCAATCATCCAAGCTATTGCAATACAACGAGTCAGTCATTAGTAAATGGATGCTTGTTATATTTATGTGACTTACCAAACGGGAAAATGAAACCCAGAACGAATAACACCAGTTGAATATTGCGCCGTCCAAGTATGCGGTTCTCAGCAGACCATGTCTCTGATGGTGGCTGCCATAGACTGTAACGGCTGGTCCTAATATCGGGTCGCAGATGAGGTGACCAGATACTGGATGTCATCTTCTTTGGCTTCCTACGAATATCTCCGATATCGGGTGTTGCTGCAGGCTGTGCTGTCTCCGGCGAGAATGGCTGAGGGCCGACATCTTGTGCTTCTCTTGGTCGCCGGCGTGGGTTGTATATGTCTTGGACGTATTGTTCTGGCGGAGGAGAAGCGCCCGGACTCCATGAACTCTGCGGTGGGCTGTCATCAACTTCAGCTATCATTGCAGATGAAGCAAGCCAGCGTCTCTCGCCACTTCCATAGTAGACCCTAACAGGTTGTTAACAATGACCATCACCTAAAACCAATTAATATTTTTCTCTTACCTCGCCCAGGTTGGAATAGTATTAGTCGAGAAACTGCCGGTTCGGGAGCTTGCTGTAGAGCGCGAACTTCTATCAGATGAGTGTCGAGAAAGGAATCCGAGTCGAGATCGTGAAGATTTGCTCAGAAGCTGATGCATGTGTTGTAAGTCAGCCAATCCATCGCCGTGTTCATCATGATCCCTGACTGTGCGAACTGGTGGGGTGGGAAGCTCCCTTGCACCTCGCATAAAGACTCCACCCTGCTGTTCAAGAGAGCCTGAGCGAGAATGTGTAGGCGGTACCTCTAGATTGTCGAATAGGGAAGATGAAATACTCTGCATATTCCTACTACCCCGTCCGCCAAGTGAACCAAGTGAGGTCATGCGAGAGCCACGATCGCTGCCCTCGGATTCGGACAATACGGTAGAGAGTTGTGAGCTCCATTGATGCACGTCCATCCGTGATTTTGGCGGCGCAGCGCTTCGGCCTGCCCAAAGAGCTTGCCGTAATGATGAGGAGGCGGAAGGCGTGTGTGCTAAGCGAACGACGTTTGGCCCAGTATCCTGTGTCAGAACGCTGGATATAGACGAATAGGAATTTGACCGTCCATGCACAGATTCTCTTGAAGTTCGATTCAGGTGCAAATTCTCTGATGATGATCTCTGATGCGTCCTTAGCGGCGGTATGACGAGGCTTTCTTGCGAATACTTTCCGTCCGATTCTTGACCGAAGCTATCGAACGAAGTTTGGCTCGGGGGGGCTCGAGGGAGAGGATAGATCGACGACGACAAAGAGACGTTACTATGCACCACAAAATTCTTGCTTCCTGGCGTTTCGAGCACAGCTTGTTCGGATACGGCGTACGGACTACCGTGTACGATAAAGTTCTTGCTACCTGGTGTGTCCAGTACTCCTTGTCCACGTGCGGGGGACGATGCAAATGACTGGGGACCAGACGATTGTCCAAATAGTTGATAGTTTGCACTGCTTGACGATGATGGTACGTCACTATCTGAATCTGGTAGAGGAGGCGAGCTACGGCCGATAATCTTGAAATTGGTGGCGTCGTCCGAGTTGGAATCGCTATTTTCAGTGATGAAAGATGGTTTTAAAGTGAGAGGAGATGACGGTTCCGACGACACTCTTGCCGTAGGCGTTGTCTCTGATAGTATCGGTAGTCGTTCGGCCACGATCTCTTTTTCTTTTCCTTTTCCTTTGGCTCTCGGGTCCGGGGTTTTCGGCACCTTTCGCAACCCACCAATCATGCGATAATTCCAGGGAGAGGCAGAAGCAATATGATCTTCATGTAACTTCGTGGGTGTGGCGGAGGTACTTGGCGATGGGGGTGATACGCTACGCTCGGCTACCGAGCTGAACAAAGAACTGGGTTGATCGTCGGTATGCGCATCAAACGATGTTTCTCTATGCGAACTAAAGGCGGAGGTATTCGAGTGAGAATTAGATTTGACTGTAGACTCCGAGCCCGTCGATGGCTTTACTAAAGTGAAAGTCTTGTTGTCCGAATTAATGTTAATTATGCTACCTCTCCGAGGTACGGGTTTCCTATGTGTAGATGACGAAGCTGTTCCATTATCGTGCTGACCATGCGACTGCTGGGTTGGCGCATTAACATGTCTGATATAGCTGCCGTGGGACGTCCGAGTAACCGCACGGGCTGGTGGGGCAGGATGCTCGATACCAGACGAGTCAGAAACGAGTCTCGATTCTGAAACGCCTTTACCTTTGACCCATGTTGAAGAGGTAACAGGCGACGGAGACGAGGAAGGCGACGATAACGCAGACCCGATGAATCTCTCCTTTCCGAACAGTGTCGAGCTACTGTTGGTACGGTCTCTGGTTGATGGAAACACGGCATCGCTTTTGGGAGTTTCTGGCTCCGGACCACGTGACCCGGCTTCTTCGGCATCAATCTTCGGAGGAGTGTAAGGCACTAAGCGAATTTGTAATTTGTTGTTCTCAGAATTGGTCCTCTCATGCAGTGGCGTCCTCTGCGAATGAGAGGAAGAGGATGTTGATGATGACATCGTCTACAACGGACCAGCACCTAAGAGGTAGTGTAGTGGTCGGTTCCAGAGGTTAAAATATTAGTGTGATAAAAATCGAATGCCCATTATGATATACCACCTATTACGAATGTTCAAAGTGCCAATAACGAATGTGTTGGTGGTTGTTGATCCAGTCCGGGGAAATATCCAGCAAACCAATGATGTGGGTCGGCAATGTGAAAATCCAGTGTCAATCCAAGCTGGCGGCGGTAACGAATTCGTTCCGTAATATTAAAGTAAGGACCATTAATCTTGGGCGCGCGAGAAAAAGGGTGTATTATATCAAAAGGCAGAGAGCGACAGGAAGTATAAAGATCGAAACTGAGAGGTGGCTCAACGTTGGACCTGCATTAAGAAGGTAGAGTGGACGATTCAGATGTGACCGTTCGCATGAAATATTGATGTTTGGTGAAGCAAAGCTTGAACATTTGCGGGAGGGTCAGATTAGAGAGAGTGAAATAAAGTCAACAACACCTGTATGCTAATGCTAGGGCCAGAGGGCCAGACAGCTCAAAAAGGAATGAATGAGTGAATAGAGAGCAGAGACGCCAGTCGACAGATAGGAGGGTAGGAATGACTTCTTGAATTAACGCGACGCAGTAAGTAGTGATCGATTGGCTTAGGGCATCGGATTCTGGCTGCTGGCTGGGTCATGCAACCCAAAAGGAGTGACAGTTTGTGGTATGAGCAGGGGACTGTACTACTGGACCTGTACAGTATCTCGTTCCATAGAAAGAAGAGAGACTAGGCCAGACGAGGGATGGATCCTGGTGAAGAGAGGCTGACAAAAAGTGCCAGGGTTGTTCTAAACTGGGAAGCGAGTGCCAACGATGTGGTATCGTGAATATTGCTCCCGCTAGAGCTATCATGTACCAATAGCAGGTCCTGCAGCGGATGAAACATTTAGAGGAGACAGCGGACTAAACGCTAGCAGTGATACGCCAGGCCATCTACGTAGCTGCTGCTGCCGCTGCTATACTTCTATTTTCTTTGTTGTCTGAAACGATTTGCGAGGATTTAAGTCGGCCATGCGGCAGACCCCGTCGACCTGCAGTAGGGGCATGCAGCTCTACTGCAGACCTGAAATGAAAGTGAGAAACATACTGTACTCCAGGATGGGGTGTCGAGGCCGGGGTTATTACGGTAGGTATACTGCTGGAACCACTCTTAGTGTTTCCCTCTTGGCAAGGGAAATCCTCTAAACTCTTAACACTCTTAACAACTCACAGTATAGACCACCATGACCGATATGGCTGGTCCTAGTGGATGTACTACAGTACTGCCCGACGATAAGCTCTACTCTCCCGAGGAGTGCGGCAAGATCTTAGCTCCTCTCCGAGACGCTGGCAAAGTCGCCATAGAATTATGAGGTGCTCTCTATTAGCACTCCTTGTCTCCATGCGCGCAATTTGTTGTTCTGTCGTAAGCTCTTAAGTGTATTCTGGCTATGAGCAGGGAATTAACCTCGTGGTGACTCCACAATCAAGATCGTCGGCCCACACGGCGTCGAGAATCCAAACATCCCAAGCTTCATTAGGGCTTGGTTGGAACAGTGATGACATCGGAGCTCCCGTGAGTTATACTAGTTTGGCTGAGTCGGCGTGAGCGACCCTGAGAGATCTTGACTTCTTTCGCTGAAACTCCTAGTCCGATGAGGATAGAATCGATTCAGTCGAACAAGAGGATGAGAATATCTCAGATAGCAAGCCAGGTTGTCGTTTGTCTTGCTTTGCGTAGTACTTAGACAGATGCTGAGAACTGGTTGGAAGCTTGTCGTCAGTGCGAAGAATCGGTGAAGAAAAAGTGAAATTGCGAGTTGAAAATAACAAATACTATTGGCTGGTTTTTCAGCGGCGGGTCGGGCTAGTGACCCAAAACCGGCAACTAACCGAATATTCCGTGGGCAGCCCCGTGCAGGATCCAGAGCAAGCACTGCCCCAATTTTGGGGGGATTTGGCCAGTTCCCAGCCGCAGAACAAATGATGTTCAACATGTGCATATGCGCCGTTTATGCTGTGTACGTGTACCACACTTACTCGCTCTTTTTTCACTTAATTGAGCGCGTATACTACTTGCATTGGCCAACCACATTTTTCCATGATGGTGACGTCTTCCACTCAGAAGCCGTCGCTTGACGACTCCAGATGGCGCGAATACCCATAAAATAAATCGACGCGAATCGTGATCGACTCACGACGCGTTTATTTCGCGTACATCATAGTATTCTTACTGTCTAAGACCTGTCTGCGAAGAAAGACCTACTTCAAGTTATACATATCCATGGGCATAGCCCAGCTCCTTGTATTTTCTATTTTTTTTTTTTTAATTATTATGTTTTGTATAGTATTGCTCACCGTGGTGGTTGTACTGACAGAATAGCTCTGTAGTCGATTTAAAGACAAGAGGGAAACTCTATCTGTTAGTAAATATACGAGAGCATCTTTCATATTTATCCATGTGAATGGATGAATATACCCAGATAGAACATTACTAGAGGGGTTCTCCAATCGGCCGTACTTAACCGATTTGCAACCCTTCACACCCTCAGTGTAATGATTACTACCCATTATGCTGCAAGCACTTACGTATCTTGATAACATCAAAATCCCCCACGTTAAAGACTTAGGTACCTAGCAAATTCGAGACCAGATCGAACGATCGACTTTGACACTATACAAGACCCGCATACATGTACTCACTATCCGCCCCCGATAATTTAGAAGTGTCTAAAACCCATCAATATCCCCGAAACTGACTTGATCTGATACAGGGTCTCTTGTCTTGCAGTGAATTCGACACAAGGGGAAAAGAAGTATCCATATCCACGCGCTTAAGCGCCCAAGCGCTCGTGGCGCTTATTCTAGACTGCCAACTCAGTTATTAAGCGCTATCGGGTATGCAAGTCCACACAAGTAGACTAGTTCAAGTTATCGTCGTGCCTTGGAACTTGATACCTCAGAGTCCGGCGGCAGGCTGGCAGCACACAATCCGACCTGACTTTGATATCGACCTCCATACAGGGGGTTTTTCCGTACAAGTCATCTCATAGCGAGACACGACGGTTGTGGGTGCCAAGAATAGGCAACCACAATAACATCGTCCAGCGTACATAGAAGAAGCCTTAAGAACAAGCCAGATCTCAAGGAAGATCGAAGTCGGGGATCTACCGACCCACCCGGGTACTCCATAAAGCGCCGAATCTCGCCGTTTCCATGATGCCGGCGATCACGAATTTCCTGAATCGCTACTTCAACAAAGAGCAACGCAAGTGCTCTGCACCAAAACCCCGAGCTTTAGAAATAGAACGTAACACTAACCGACCATGGTAGCCAAACCACCACCACCAATCAGCACCGCGAGTGCAGCCGCGCTTCTCGTGAGTTAACCCATTCATACACACACCCAAGTCCCGCAGTTCCCTAACCGCGGGGTGGATGCCCATCAAACGCGCTTGGCGAAAATAACAAAAAGTAACTTCGCTAACTTGAGGCCCCCTTTTTCCCTTCGCCCCCCGACTGTAGGTTATTTATACGCTTTTCTACGTGGTGCCATTCTATCTGTCCTCGACCACGCGCCCGTCGAGGACCCTGTCGCGGGATGCGCCGTCCGTCATCCGGGCCCGCGTTACCTCCGTCTCCCTAACCTGCGTCGTCTGCTCCCTCATCACCCTCGTCATCCTGACGTCGCAGGGTCGCGCCACCTATGGCGAGGCCCTTCACTCCATGGGCTACTGGCCCCTCGGCCTCGCGGAGACCGGCAAGTCCCTGCTCTTGACCGCCATCCTCTTCAGCGGTCCGCTGTTTGAGACCCTGATCGTCGATGGCGGATGGAGGCGGTGGTTCAGTCTGCAGCCTGTGTCCGGCCTCTTTAGCGAATGGATAACTTGGCGTAACATCGTCGCTGTATGACTTATCCCTCTTCTATTTACTACCCAGCTGTCGTGTTTTCTTTGAATTTCTTTTTCTTCTTCAATTAATATGTGAACTGACGAGTAGGGAATACTAGGGCCCGTTCACAGAGGAGGTGCTCTTCCGCTCGGCCTCGGTGCCCCTGATGCTCGTCGCCCAGACGTCCATGACACGGACGATATTCCTATCGCCCGTGATCTTCGGGCTGGCGCACTTCCACCACTTCTACGAGTTCCGTGTGACGCACCCGCACGAACCTGTCGTGACGGGCTTGCTTCGCTCTCTGCTCCAGTTCAGCTATACGTCGCTGTTCGGCGCATATGCCACCTTTCTGTTCCTGCGCACTGGCAGCCTGCTAGCCATCTTCGTCGTGCATGCGTTCTGTAACATCATGGGCCTACCACGCTTGTGGGGCCGTGTCGAGCCCGCGTCCGACAATGATGACCTCCGAGTCAATGACGATAGAAACGGCGGCAAGGCTCTTCTGAATAAGCCCGCGGCATCGATTTTCTGGTCTGTTATTTACTACGTTTTACTCGTCGGCGGCGCTGTTGCTTGGTGGCAGAATTTAAGTGCTCTCACTGCAAGTGGTAATGCTCTGGATCAAAGGATCATGGATGATACAATGCACATATTAGCACATCATTGAGAACGTTCTGTAGAAGTAGCATAAAACCCAATTAAAGCTACTTTGGTTACAGAGTGGAATTTATTATTCTTTTTCTTTCTCTCGGTTCATCTTACAGAACTATGAGACAACAATACTGTTGAGAAGCAGTATCTGCTTCATGCTGTCTCCAGACCAGTAATTTCAGGGCATGACCCTTTAGCTCATGTCATCTTTCGAGGTCATATAACCAGCCGATCTCTCGACTTGTAGCCAATGGCATTGATATGCCGGCTTAATATACAGAGCCATTGTTGGCACTGAACTTGGCTTACTGACAGCAGCCGCTGTTCATGTGAGCGCTGGCTCGGGTGCCTGATAGGTTGCCTGCCCGAAACAGTAACATTGCGGCCCTGTAATCGAACTTCATGTTACATATCAAGTATCGAGGTTAGTGGATTGTGCAACCTGTCGCACCTTAATGTGTTCATAAGAATGCGGAGTGGCGTATGGGGAATTATTTCATCGAACCATGGTGAAAACCCCGTTTCAAGTCTGTAGGTTCAAGTCCATATCAGGAAGACTGCCTGGCATACTGAATGAGTCGGTTCTTGTCTCATCTCGCCCTCGCATCCGTCTATACCTCAGATCACCATTCAACTCTGGTCGCAAATTCGCTCCGGCAGAAGCAGACTCGGCCTGGACACCCATGCGGGTCTCCTCTCGGTCATTGTTTGCGACTTCACGTCCTTTGCCCTTATTCGCACTGAGAGCAGGGGATGCCAAGCCATCAAGTGCCTCGTCGCCAGCACCTCGGGTGTTTTTCATCCTTGGCCACATGCTTGGTAGCGCGATTTGCTGGAAACGAGGCTCGACAGCGCGTTCGTCAAACCAGCGGTGTAGGCGTGCTTCGATAAGCTGAGCAATCTTGGGAACATCCTGCAATCGCGAACGGCTTCCCACAAGGCTGCAAATTGAGAAATCGAGCCGGTAGTCATCAAGAAAGCTGAACTTCATCATTGTCGGTGTCGACTGCGAGGGGTTTGAGGGTATAAACGAGATACTCAAGGTCCCACTGAATCGCTCAACGCTAACGGCCAATGCAACGGGCAGCACAGCTGTGAGGCGTTTTGGGTAGTTTAACAAGAGCTTGGTCTCAATCGCCAACGTAATCATATCGCTCAAGTCGACATCCATGCGTGCCTGTAGACGAGAGCCATCCAACAATTTTGCGCGAGCTCCAGCAGCGCCACCATGGGCCCCAGAGATACCATTTCCGTTTCGGTTCTCTAGGCTCAAGCCATCCTCGTCCACAGGGATAATGCGACAGTTGCTGAAGATGGGGAAATCCTCGCCAAGCGTCAGTTCGGTGACCTTTATCTCATCGAGAAAGTCGGGACGCGAGTCGCCATTTAAGGCTTTAGTCAGCGAGTTGAGAATAGCGTCGTCGTGTTGGGCATCGCTCCTAAATTGTGCAATGGTCTGGGCCACCAGCACGTTGAACCAGTCCAACGACTCCGGTTGGTGGCTGTCAACATTGTAGTATGTTTTGTTTAATATCGATCCGATGGTGAGCGTCGGAGCATTGCGTAAGACAGTCGACTTCTTCTTGTTCTGCGTGGGCTGCGTCTGTCCTGCATTCTGCGTGCGCAAGCTGAGGAGCGACTGTCGATGGGCGAGGGTGCGGGAACGACGCTCAGTAGCACGGATGGATGCCGTGACCTCGGGTGATGGGGCGTCGCCGAAGATGAAGAATTTAATGAAGGCTGCAAGCAGGAGGACGACGGAGAGCTGGCCGACAACGAGGCCTTGGGTGAAGGACAAGCTGTGCAAAGACAGAGGTCAGCTACCAGATGCGAATTGGAGGATGCACACGAAGCAGGCTGGCCCACGTTGGCTCAGGCTTCATCGGACAGATATTGTCCGCAGCCATGGTTATGTTGTAGCCAAAATCAAGATAAATCGAATTAGACTTGATCACCTCAGCTCGGCCATTGTGCCTCGTCTGTGGTGAAGTGAGGTCCCCTTTGTTTCAATGGCGGTACCTACTTCGAAGTAAAGAGGATTGACCGAGTATTGACGTTTGGAGCTCAGAAACTTTATCTTATCGCTGCTGAATTATCCGTATGACGTAGCTTGTACCCTTGTTCTGTCAGCTAACTGCTCTGCTTCTGAGGTAGCGAGGACTTTGTTAGGTTAGCACGTTAGTGCAGGCCACCTGTGTAAGACATTGGATGTAGCTGCTGTTGTAGCCTAGCGGCAGCGGCATCCAAGCCCCTGTAGATCCCTGTCTGGGTGACGATGCAGCATTTCAGAGCCACTTCAAGCCGCAACTTATCACGAAGCACATGATGTACTTACGACCATTCAAAATTGAACACTTCATTAAACCAAACAAAACATAACTTGTTATCTGTAGTCGCTCATTCAAGTGTAATGTACACCTCGATACCCTAAACGTCTAGGTCTACGTAACAATCATTTTGTCGTATACGCCGAGTAGCGCAAGCAGCCAAGATGGATATCGTCCAGGCCGTCTCCGGCTACATCTCCAAGATGGTGTCGGCCGGAGACAGCGCATCAGGAGGCGGTCCGTCTGCGAAAATGAAGATCCTACTCCTAGATCGCGACACTGTGCCAATTGTGTCCACCGCCGTCACTCAGTCGTCCCTACTCAATCACGAGGTTTATCTCACAGACCGCCTGGATAACCAGAATCGTGAGAAGATGCGACATCTGCGGTGTCTCTGCTTCGTTCGTCCATCGCCAGATTCTATTCAGTTCCTCATTGATGAGCTGCGGGATCCAAAGTACAGCGAATATTATCTCTACTTCAGCAATGTCGTCAAAAAATCGTCTCTTGAGAGACTAGCCGAGGCCGACGACCACGAAGTCGTCAAGTCAGTCCAGGAGCATTTTGCCGACTTCATTGTCATTAATCCAGATCTTTTCTCCCTCGATATGTCTCTGCCTCAGCAAAGGATATGGAGCGGCAGCCCGGATATGTGGAACTCGGACTCGTTACAACGGACCACTGAGGGCATTCTGGCTGCTCTGCTGGCACTCAAGAAGAAGCCATTAATCCGTTACGAGAAAAACAGTCTGTTGGCAAAGAAGTTGGCATCTGAAGTGCGATATCAAATCTCTCAGGAGGAGCAGCTTTTCGATTTTCGAAAAGTTGACACGCCACCAATATTACTCATCCTGGACCGAAGAGAAGACCCTGCGACTCCCCTACTAAATCAATGGACGTATCAGGCGATGGTACACCAACTACTAGGCATCCATAATGGTCGGGTTGATCTAGGAGATTTACAAGATATCCGGCCAGAGCTGAAGGAGATAGTGCTGTCGCAAGACCAAGATCCTTTTTTTAAGAAAAATATGTACTTGAACTTCGGCGATCTTGGAGGAAACATTAAAGATTATGTGGAGCAGTACCAGTCAAAGACGAAGAACAATGCGAACATCGAGTCGATAGCAGACATGAAGCGTTTCATCGAAGAGTACCCAGAGTTCCGCCAGCTCTCGGGGAACGTCAGCAAGCACGTCACTTTAGTCTCTGAGCTGAGCCGGAGGGTGGGTGCCGAAAATCTACTGGAAGTTAGTGAGGTCGAGCAAAGCCTAGCATGTAATGATAATCATGCCTCAGATCTAAAGGTGCGTCTTGTGTCTGCTCTTTACAGTATTACAGCTAACTAACTTTAATAGAACGTACAAAAACTCATTCAGCATCCTTCAGTCACACCAGAGAATAAAGTCAGCTTAGTTGCGTTATATGCACTACGCTATGAGAAACACCCTTCGAATTCACTAGCTATGCTCGTTGACTTGCTGACTGCGGCCGGTGATGTGCCTGCTCGCCAAGCCGATTTGGTTGCCAAACTTCTTATCTATCACAACTCCCTTCAGCAGTCCCAAGCAGCAGGCGGCATCGCAGACATCTTTGAGTCGGGCGGCATTTTTTCAGGCGCAAGGGCCATCAAGGGTTTAAAAGGCGTAGAGAATGTCTACACCCAACATTCCCCGCATTTAGAAACGACCCTGCAAAACATGATCAAGGGAAAACTTCGGGACCAACAATATCCATTCGTCGACGGAGGTGGGACGACGCGAGACAAACCTCAAGACATCATCGTGTTCATAGTTGGAGGCGCGACATACGAGGAGGCTAAGACGGTAGCCAGCATAAATGCATCTTCTCCTGGGATCAGAGTTGTGCTAGGAGGGACCACCGTCCATAATGGCGCTACGTTCTTAGAGGAAGTCGACGACGCCGTGTCGTCCTGGCCGGAACCTCCTCCCAACACAGTCGCTGGCCGGTTGCGGAAGGAGATCGGTCGAAGATAGGTTAATAATAATTTCCCCTCTGCATTTACGTCATTGTATGTCTATTGCATGTGGGATGAGTGCAAGGGTTATGGTGGGAAGTAAGCAAGAGACCTACAAAAGTTACGCTCTATAGCAGATAACATACGCCCGGTTTGTAGGGAGTGTGTGATCTGGAACTCGTACGAATAGCCATCTAATTCTACCTTGGTAATGAAGTCACCTTCCTTTCTTCCTTTTGTAGTAGATTTTATGCCAGCACTGCCGACTAGTCGAAAATATGGTCGAAACGGTGGTGGACGCGGGAGGGTACACCAACTAGAACTGTTTGACACGGGGATGAGAAGAGGAGACACGCTACGAGTTTGTCGGCGGGGGACTGACGGGTGGCAGGGTATGCGGGGCTGGGGCATGGAGAGAGGAATCATATGTGAAAGATAGTGATGCAAAATCATGGAGATGTATAGGATGTTTTCGTTTGACTACCTCCGGATTAGCAAGATTAACCCAGGGCTATAGCACGATATTTACCTGCAGGCAAATAGATAGAGACTGAATGGTATGATACGTATGCTGGTACTACCATCTTTGTAAATAGCACAGTATGCTCAAAGGAGTGGCGACACATACTCGTGGGGAAAGAAGAAGAGGGGAGCTCGAAGGGCTCTGAGGGATCTAGTAGTATAGATAGGAGAATAGAGTGTGCCAATCTCAACATACTATTAATAGAACAAGACAAAGGTCTAGATATAAGGCACCTACTGTACCACCATCCCTTCAATGAGGGGATTGTATGCTGGCAATTTGCGGGCTGAATTAACGTGGGTGTGGAGGTAGGAGGGGAGACTGAGGGAAATGAGGACTTCTGGATGTAGACGTCTGACTGTAGGACAGCTGACGAGTCTCTGCGCTATGAAGGTCATCCGGTGCCGACAGACAGGATTGTTGGCCGGGGATTTCGAGGAACCAGAAACCTGGAAGCTGCCGTCTCGTCTCGGCTCGATGTGCGCGGAGAGGCAGACTTCGGCTTAGGACATATAGCTCGGACGGTGGGATAACTACTTCATTCAATTGGGACAAGGAAATGGAATTTGATGATCGACAGCTCGCTAGGTAGCTACTAGTTGTTGGGTTCACATAGAGACAGTTGAGCAGAAAGTTGTTGTATTAGCTAGCATACAAGATGTCGTCTTGTAGACGCTATCCATGTGAATGTTGTTTACGGAAATAGCTTTAGCAGAAGTATCTTCTAGAAAGACATCATCTGTACTGACATCATCTAGACTCGTGCCTTCTCAAGCTTCTTAACCGTGTTGGCAAGATCGATGTACGTTTGTTCCGTAACTAGAGGGTAAGGTCCGTCTCACCACTCGGTGTCATTGCGGAACGTATCGGCAAGAGCAACATCTATCTGGCCAGCTTTGGCATCGATACAAATACAATCTGTATTCCCAAAGACGACGGCTTCCTACCAGTGGTATTGTTGGCCAGAGTGCGGTTGGAGTCTGACGCCCTCTGAACCCCCTACCTACATATTACAGCTTACGCACCGGATGCTCTCGTTACTACATCATATTCAACAATAGATCACAAGTAGTCAATCCATGATGGATACCTAGGTAGACCAGTCGGCACTGAAAAATATACATAATAATCTGGTTTCGTCTCCTTGCTGCGAACCGGGTTGTTGTCAGGGATCCTACACAGTTCGCAGCTCCTGTTCAAGTCCCATTGATGCATTGATACCCATTTGAGTAGATGTTGGTAAAAGCTGCCTCTGTACCTTCTTACTATTCTCACACCCCATATATTGCCACCTTCCTGCTGTTCATCCTACATTGTTATCTCTCTCTCTCTACTTCCCTGCCTCCTCGTTGCATCTTTTCGGGGAAAGGATAATGCGATAGCAACCCGAATGCATGCGGCGTACGTGAACGCTATAGAGCTGACTCGGCATCTTTAAAGTTGTGTGAATGATGCACTCAATGTCCACGTGAAGATTCAAATGTGGCAAAAGCCGTACTGCCTTGGCTTCATCCTTCAGTTAACCATGCAATGCTTCACTCGATCGACACTACGTACCAACTATTCTGTAGCCAGGATGTTCTCGTAACACCCAGGAGAAACACACAACCTTGCATCATTTTCCTCCGTATTACATACGGACACAAAACGTAAATGACACTAAGCGTATATTTTATGACTCTTCACCTTTCCAGCACAGGGGTTGTTAATTAGGTACCTAATTTCTTCGCAGTTGCGTAGGCTCTAAATTCAAGGAACCTTATACCTACCTAAGGTAACGATCTGCTTGATTTCTGAAGCCTTGTTCCGCTCATATTATCTCTTGCGTTTAGTTAACGGGGTTAGCTGATTTAAGAACCAGACATTGACAGAAGTGAAAAGATGCTATATATATATTAGGTAGGTAGTGCTGATTTTGAATTAATTGTCCTTTAAATGTGCAATTAGTCATTTTAACAACAACAAATATTCAATAGATTGGAGATCTCAGTGCTCTGTAAGAATACGATGATGCCCCATGCAGAGAAACAAGTATCTTCGACTCTCCATCGCCGACATTCCTATCTGGCATAATCAGGTCTTCGTAATTTGTCTTGAGAGGATACAGCCTTCATCGACTTGTCGTATCCATGTTCCATTGCCAAGGATGGTAACCGTGAAGACCGAAAAAAATAGGCGATCTCCTAGCCGTCGGTCCTAGGCATCTGAAAACCTTGGTAGAATAGGTTCAGCGTTATCTCACGCACATCAAGGTAGAATAAAGAGATCCTTGCTATGTACTTCTACAGAACGAAGAGCACAGTACGTACACAGTTCGGATAGCTTGTGAAGGTATCTTCAGACTCCCAGATGTACCTCATTCGATCTTTAGTTGCGAGTAGAAAACTATGCAGTCACTTGAAGCCTATTCTTTCTAATTACTCCAAGCTAACGCGTATCCTCAAGAAAGTCAAATCCCCCTAATGCTGCAAATCTCAATCGCAGTGTTTACCACCTAAGAAGGACAGGGGAATACGTAAGCACCGCTTATTTTTTTTTTATTTTTTTTTTCAGAAATCCTCCGAGATCAAGCATTGGTTAATACTCCGACAATGGAACGGCGATAAATTATCCGGCAGAAATGTTCACCGCCTGCATGATCAGGTTACTTTGGTACCGTGTAGAAGTAGACCGCTTACTGTTTTTAGCCGTTATCGTTATCGTGGCTCCTTATCGGGAACTTTTTACCAGAATTGCGACAAGTGACCATGCATAATGCGCCCAACGTTATATGAATTCCACACGTCTTGATGTCAAGCTACCACTGAGATGAAGACGATATGGCAATCGAAGGCCTTGGGTCGACCTGCCCGCGCAACAAGACGACGGCCCCTAGCGCTGTACGCCAAGCGTAGAGGTTTGGCCACCGTCGCGCCCGAGGGAACAAGGTCGGTAGCTAGTGCTCCTACATGTATCTCGATTAAATGGACTGACTTAATTACCACAGACCATTTGACGTCGTAGTCGTGGGTGGTGGTCATGCCGGTACCGAGGCCTGCGCAGCTGCAGCGCGCTCAGGCGCACGAACCGCCCTCATAACGCCCAAGATCGATAATCTGGGTGTATGCTCCTGTAACCCCAGCTTCGGCGGGATAGGAAAGGGGACGATACTACGGGAGATCGACGCATTAGACGGGGTGGCTGGACGCATAATTGACAAATCTGGGGTACAGTTCAAAACTTTAAACAAGACGAAGGGCCCTGCCGTCTGGGGGCCGCGGGCGCAGATCGATCGCGCATTATATCAAAAGCATATGCGCGAGGAGCTGCAGACATACCCAAACCTATCTATAATCACCGGCAGCGTCTCGGACATCGTGGTGGACGAGAACGTGACGGATCCGAACAGCGCTGCCAAGAGCAGGATTACAGGTGTGCGGTTAGAGACGGGTGAAGTCCTACCGACGACACAGGTTATTATCACGACGGGGACGTTCCTAGGCGGCGAGATACACATAGGATTAGAGGCCTACCCGTCCGGGCGTATGGGTGAAGATGCGACATTCGGACTAAGCAAGTCCTTACGCGAAGCTGGGTTCCAGCTGGGACGCCTTAAGACAGGCACGCCGCCACGTATCGCAAAAGATAGTATCGACTACAGCCAGCTACAAATACAGCCCGGCGACGACCCGCCGGAGCCTTTCAGTTACCTCCATGATCGTGTCTCCGTAACGGATCAACTGCTCTGTTGGGCGACGTACACGAACGCACACACGCACGATATCGTCCGCGCAAACCTCGACAAGACAATTCACATCCGAGAGACCGTGAAGGGTCCCAGATACTGTCCGTCGCTCGAGTCCAAGATCATCAAATTTGGAGACAAGGAAAGCCACATCGTGTGGTTGGAGCCAGAAGGGTTCTCTAGCGATCTGATCTATCCTAACGGGCTTTCGATGACGATTCCTGCTGAAGCACAAGAGCAACTCCTGCGCACTATCCCGGGTCTCGAGAAATCACACATGACACAGGCCGGCTACGGCGTTGAGTACGACTATGTGGACCCGCGCAGCCTAAAGTCAACGCTTGAAACAAAAGCAATTTCCGGCCTATTCCTCGCTGGTCAGATCAACGGAACGACAGGCTACGAAGAGGCTGCGGGCCAGGGTGTTATTGCAGGAATTAACGCCGGGCGCGCGGCGCAGGGGCTCGAGCCCGCCACAGTTACCCGCGCAGATGGATACATCGGCATCATGATTGACGACCTGATAACGAAGGGTGTGTCCGAGCCATACCGGATGTTCACATCGCGCAGCGAATACCGGATGTCCAGCCGCGCCGACAACGCCGATCTACGCCTCACAGGCAAAGGCCGCGCGTGGGGCGTGGTATCCGACAAGCGGTGGTCGGCCCACACCGACCTGAAGGCACAAGTCGACTCGCTATACGCTGCCCTCGCCGACTTTAGCCTCAATACACAAGCCTGGACGCAAGCGGGTTTCCGCGTCCGCATCGACACCAAGAGCCGGAACGGTCTCGAGATGCTCCGCATAGCAAACGTCAACATACGCGACCTCGCCGAGAAGATCCCCGAGATTAGCCAATACCCCGAGAGGATCCAGACCCGGGTGACCATCGAGGCGCGCTACGCGCCGTACGTCGACAGACAGCACGCCGAGATGGCGAAGACGCTACGCGACGAGGCTCTACAGCTCCCCACGGATCTCGACTACAACGCCGTGGCCGGGCTTAGCATAGTCGAGAAGGCGATCCTGAATGCGACGCGGCCCGAGAGCTTGGGTCAGGCGCGCCGTATCGAAGGTATCACGCCCGCCGGCTGCGTGCGACTCCTCTCCTTCGTGAAGAGAAACAGGCAGTCGCGTAAGTTCGATGACCTTCTCGCCGCCGATATGGCTCCTTTAGGTAAGGAGGTCGATACGCTGGATGCAGAGGCACGGACACGAGATTTATAATGCGCATAGACGATATGCATGGTGGGAAAAGTGTGCATACATGAAGTGATGAGAATCTGTTTAGCGAATTATGTATATATGTATGTGATTGTACGAGGTAGCATGACAGTCTTGGATGTTGGTTGATTTGGACCTATGTACAACAGTCTTTGGTCACTGATAGAGGCATGGACTAACTTAACTCAGTTGCATCACGGGAGTTCGGGAGCATGAAGCGGGGCATACAAGAATGAACACGAATTTACTCATGTTAATACACGGCTATATGCAGTAACGCTTCCTTAAATGTACAGAATACCGGGGCCGCATTCCTCGTCCGCAATTCAAAGAATTGATAGAAATGGCTTGTTGTCTAAAATTGTTTCCCAGACATGAAGGTCATTCGTTAGGTAGTTGTAGGTTCATGGGTTTTTGGATTTCTGCTCGTTGTTCTCCGATAGGATCCTGACGGCATCCTTGCTGAAAACGTAGCTCAGACCACTCCAGACCGTCGTGGTTGCGACGAGATATCTGCTCCAGAATCAGCAACTCAGATGATCCCCAAATGATAAAAATAGCTTTGTATGAACTAGATAAGCTAAAACGAGGAAATACTTACTGGAAGACCGTCATGGCACTGCTAACATCTACCGTGACGACGGGGGCAACCATGGTTGCACCCATGAGGCCAAGCTGCAAGAACGTATTATACTTGCTGATGGTCGTGGGCCGCACCTCGGCCGAGGGCAGCGAGAAGTCCCAGTATCGCGTGAACGTCTTGGGAGGCGGCAGGGATATCCAGCGGTAGTAGATGGCGGCGATACCGAGGCCGACGTCACGGCCGAGAATGATGGTTGCCAACCACACTATAAGTAGAGAGGGAGTTCTACACGTCAGCCAAAAAAAAGAAAATAAAGACTTAAATAAATAAAAGAAAGTAACAGAAGAAAGAAGCGAACTCACCAGGGAGAGCCCCTTGCATGGCAAGACACACGGTCAACACAGTCATGAGCATCTTATCCGCCATAGGATCGACGACGCTCCCAACGACAGTCTGGAGCTTCCAGCGGCGCGCGATCCAGCCGTCCAGGAGATCCGAGACGCCCGCGTACGCGAAGAGGCCGAGGGCGAGGGTGTGTGCGTCGTGGAGGATGGCATAGCCGATGAAGGGCGCGGCGACGAGCCGCGAGAACGTGAGCAGGTTCGGCACCGTGTAGATGTTCTCGTGCGGCGTCAGCGACGGCAGGACCTTCCGGATGCCCTTTGACTGCTGCTGTTGTGGCGGCGGCGGCGATGCATCATCCGATGATTGCGATTGTTTTTTCCGGCCGTCTTTCCTCTCTGCGAGAAATCTTACCGTGCTTGATGACAGACATCTCAAGGAACTTCTGGTCGTCGGCCTGGCAGCAAGGGTCCGAGCGCTAGCGAAAAGGGAACTTTTCGTCCTATACATTGACTCATCCTGTAGTGTAGATGATGGCCTTATCCGCGTCATCGCAGGCGCTCTGGGAGAGGAATTAAACAACGCAGTACCGGACGGGCCGAAGAGCCACGTCAACGACACAGTATCGCCCACGGCGGGCCGCCGGTTGGAGCACCGTACTACGGCCTGGGCGCCTCCTCGTAAGAGCGTTCGGGCCGGCGTGTACGTCAACATGACTGCAAGTATGCAGGTGTGACACCACACCACCACCTCTTCTCTCCCTAACGCGACGCGTTCCCCGAGACGAAAAGACGCTAGAGCTCCCTCCCTCTCTCTCTCTCTCTCCAACCAGGGTTGGGAATTAAGTAAGTATTTTAAGTATTAAGTATACTTAAGTATACTTAAGTATTTTAAACTCGTACTTAAGTATACTTAAAAATTTTTAAAAAATACTTACTTATACTTACTTATACTTAAAATACTTAAGTATTACTTAAGTATACTTAAAAAAAAATTAAAAATTAAAAAATTAAAAAAAAAAAATTAAAAAAAAAATATTAAGTATTAAGGTTAAGGTTAAGGTTAGGGTTATATTAAATATTAAAATATTAAGAATATTAAAAATTAAAAAATATTAAGTATAAGGGTTAAGGTTAAAGGTTAAGGTTAAGGTTAAAAATATATTAAATATTAAAAATATTAAAAATATTAAGTATAAGGGTTAAGGTTAAGGGTTAAGGTTAAGGTTAAAAATATATTAAATATTAAAAATATTAAAAATATTAAGTATAAGGGTTAAGGTTAAGGGTTAAGGTTAAGGTTAAAAATATATTAAATATTAAAAATATTAAAAATATTA